>CM018576.1:6846334-6923834 GCA_009078335.1 Salix brachista | reverse complement strand
AAAATAAATCTTATCAAATAATAATAAAAAAAAATTTGGCTTCGAATTTTAATTTTGTGCTCTTTTGTTGGACTGTATTTTTGAAAAAAAAAATTGCATTTTTAATATTTAAGATCTAATATTACCCGGGGAAAAATACAACTCAAAAAAAACAAAAGGTTAACAAATTTGCCTAGATTATATACAATTAAAAAATATATTAGACACTTTCTGTTTCGACTACAATGTTCTTTTTAGACAGCAAATAAGTAATTATAGCACGCATAAAATATATATTCCTTTTTTGAAAAATATTGCAATTTTTTATTTATAATGTGTCAGATCTAATATTACTGGGGAAAAGAGACAACTCATATTATTATTTTTTTACAAATTTACCTAGGTTATCTACAATTAAAAAATATAAAAATCACTTCCCATTTCAATCACACTATATAATATGTGAGACTAAGTATATGTGTTTAATATTTATTTTATATTATCGCCTACAAATATATAAAGAAAGAAAAAAAATGACCTACAATTTCTAGAAAAAAAAATTAATATCGCCATTCTTAAAAATATTTAATATAATAATATGATGAATAAATCTTATAAAAAAAACTTTGGCTTTGAATTTAAATTTATATTTTAGACCCTTTGTTTGTTTCTTTTAATAAACGGTGACCTTTTTTTCACATGTATTTTTTATTTTTTACTGTCCAACTCTGTTGTTCTTTTTTAACCGGGTTTCTTTTGTTGTTTTGTTTTTTTAACCAGAGTATCCGTGACAACAAATTTCTTATAAATCATTTAACCTTCTTAGCAAATTTTCTAACAAATTTTATCAAAAGTTTTTTACCAATACCAATATTCAATCACATTTTGGTTGAAAAAAACCATTTCTAGCATATTTTATCAATTACAATTATAATAATTAAATATTAAAATAACAAAATACAACATTTATAAAATCAATTAATTTTCTACATAGATAAAAATGCCCAGCGAAGCGGGCCCGATCAACTCGTTTCTTTCTAAATTAAAACTTTTTACCCCTAGCCAATAGGAAATTAGTTCATTTAATGGAGTGAACTTACAACTTTGTATTTTTTATTTTTGTGTGTTGATTTTTGTTTTCTCAAACGAAGTGCATGCATCGAGACTAGTGAATGTTATCTCTTCTCGTCTAAGGGAAGCCTTGGAAAGATTTTTCGATGTTTCAATTATAAAAAATACTTTGAATTGAGAGTCAAGATTTTTATATGACAAATATAATAAAATGCATTGGGATTAACTATAGTTATAAATTTAATTTAATTTAATTTTTGTTTGTCACTTTGTTTTAAAAATATTTTCGAAAAAAATTAAAAAATATATTTTTAATTTTTTACTTTTAATTAATTTTTTAGGTGTTTTTATATTATTTATCCTTGAACATCATAAGATTTGTTGTATTATTTTGTTATTTTTTCATCTAATTTGCATATGATAAGTATATTTACCTCAACTTGCAAAAATGTTTTGTTAGAAAATAAATAAAATTCAAATATCTAATTCCAATTAAAAATATCCACTTTCTTTTTAATGAAAAGTATTAGATTTTCTCAAACATACCCTAGAATTTTAAAGTTAACTATTATAAAATTAATATATAATTGTAGTATTTTTTTAAAATTCAATACACACTCACACACTTAATAAATACTTCTAATATCTTTTTTCTTATCATAATTTTTTAACAGACACTAGTATTGTCTTTCAAAATTCTATTACATTGATGTGAGTGTTTTTTCTCTCTCAAAAGAATATAAAACAAATAAAATAAAATGATATAAAATTAATATTTCTAATTCATCTTTAGATACATAAATTGATGCAAAATTGGGATAACAATATATTAAAATTAAATTTAAATGGTCTACTCCATATTTCAAATCAAGTTATTTGGGATATGCTCCACGTGTATATTCAACTTTGACAATTAAAGATAAGCCAAAACGACTTTGTAGAGAAGTATAATGAGTTTAAAAATAAATTCCAATGATTTTTTCTTAAGAAAAATAATGAGATAGTGATTTATTGGATCAAATTGAATTTAACAACCTAAATCATTGAATTTGTAAAATAGGGGTCATGAATTCCACTGGATTTAAGTTTTTTTAGACTATTTTTTACTTAATCATAAACTAAGAAAATAATAACTTGTGAAATTAAGTATTCAACTCAATGATAAGATAATTTTATGAGACTTCAATAACTTTATAAAAAAATAAATTAAAACAAATTATAAAACTTGAATCCTAATCCACCAATATTAATAAGCCAAACCCGACCCGAGTTATGGATTCAATCAAGTTTTATAAATATTTTAATAATTTTGTATTTAATTATATGACAACAAAAATAAATACTTGTAGAATTTCAAGCCGACAAATTATCAAAGTGTTTGTTTGTGATCACGATAAACTCCTAAATATCAAACAAAAAAATATTACATTGTCCAATTAAAGATAATTAAAATATTAGATAATAAAATTATAAAAATAATTTAGTAAACAATATCAATAAAAATCCAATTGAAAATAAAAAAATATATATTTTAAAAAAAAACTCAAGTGCACGAGCCTAGGACCTACTTAATATTTTTAAGAGGCAAACAACATATTTTCTATCCCTTTACACACTCTATTTCTTAAGAGTATACAAAGAAAAGAGAATCTTAACACATAAAATATCACAAACATTACACATAAGGATAAAATTAAAAAAATAATGATCAAAATGAAAATTAAAAAAAAAATTGTTCAATGAACAACGCTGTACACAATAAATTATGAGAGGAAGCATGGTAATGAGCAGTGACCCTTTTTTTTTTTTTTTTTAAATCTCTTTAATATATAAAAATAATAATAAAATTTCCTCCTCTTTGTATATAAATATAATCGTATTCGAACACTAAATAAAACTTTTACAGTGTAATTGTCTCTTTTTTTCCTGTAAAATTATTATTATTATTTGTTTTAGGTGTGTGATTAAATGTGAGCTTCCAAATTGAAATTATAAACCATTTCAGTGTCTCTCAAACGTTTATTATATACCTTCCACGTGGCTTATAATTTCATCTCGCCGTTGAACATTTATTAAATGTGTTGCTTCCAGATTGAGATTATACGCCGGAGCACGCAGGCTGATTTTTATATATAAGTGGTATTTTGGAATTAAATTATGGCTTAATCTTCGATTAAAGTAAGAGATTATAAATCTCAAGGTCAAAGTCAAATCTCCATGTATCTTTCTTTGATTTCCATGTTCCCATCATGCTCTTCGTTTCGTTTGTGAAGCAAACCGTGAAATACGGGCGAGTTGCAAGGCAACTTGCCGACTAGAAAAGAACGCACCGGAAAAATAAATAATATATTAGAAAATAATATAAATTATATATTAATACTTTAGAATAGGGTTTTGAATAAAATAATTTTTTTATTTGATATTAAAATTGAAATCTTTTGCGATGATTCGCCAAAGTAATTAACATAAGTGGAGTGAGATTATTTCTAATTTCGAGTAATATAATTATTAATATGATGATTATAAGAGATTTATATAATATTTAATTTTAAAACCCATGAATTAGTTAAAATTCACAGAAACTAATCCGGAGATCCATAATAATAATAATAAAAATAAAATTTAACAGAAATGGCATGTATAGTAATTTCAAATTATTTAAAGTAGTTCGTTGACTATTTAGCACATGTAAGAGAATGTATCCGAGCAGAGAGCGACAAAAAGCCACTCCTCTTTTGTTTTGTCAAGAAAATTACTGGGTTCAAATTTTAGCACAGAAAATTCAAAAAACAAACAAAACCCATGAAGAATGTAAGAGAAAATGTATTTGCTTTGTTGTTGTTATCTGAGCTCACGGAGAGGCCCTTTACTCCCTCCCTCTTGAAGCAAAAGCCACCGCTTTGAGTTGGATACCCTTTCTCAGGTATTTATGTTACAAAGCAAGTTATTTTCTTTTGTTTTTAATTGTTTTCTGGGTTATAGCTGTTGATCTGAGACAAAAAAAAAATTTTGTTAATCATTTGAAATGAAATTTGTTCTTGGTTAGATTTTGAGCTATTCGATAATAAATTTAGATATTTTTTTTGGTTGGGAATTTGGATAGTTAATTTACGCTGAGATATCTATCACCACTTTTAAGTTTGTTTAGAGTCTAACTTTATGAGGTGGAAGTTGAATTTTGAGTCTGGATGCGTTACTTTGTAACCACTTCTATCTGTAACTTTTTGGAGGCTTTATTGTGTTTTTCCATGTTTGAAGTTCAGTTGGATTCTCCTAAACTTGATAATATTTGATGACTGAATGTAGTTTGAATGAATCCCAGTTTGTAAATTGTTTTGTTTGCCTTGCTGTGTGGATTTCTGTTCTATTACTTGTAATGTGTCCTTTCTCTAAAGATCTGAGGGTTCTTGACGCGTTTGCATATGTTTGCTTTTTTCAGGAAACTTAGCAAATCATTGTGATCATAAACCTTGTTGTGAGCGAAGTTTGTGTCCTGGTATGTAGTCGATGGACTGATTCTGTGAGTGTTTGGTGATGGTAATCCTTCTGAATAGAGCTAAGCTGAGAAGTATTTAAATAATGTTGTGATGGAGGAGTCAGAGATATATAAACAACATCAATACAATTATGGGGACCCTAGAGATGATATATCCCAGCCTGCTTCTCAGGCATATACCTCAGACCCTTCAAGTAGCAGGGATTCCAATACGAGAATTCCTGACCTACATGTAACACTACCAGAAGTTAAACCTGTACGTAACTATTCCATTCAGACAGGTGAGGAGTTTGCTCTCGAATTTATGCGTGATCGGGTCAATCCTAAGAAGCCTCACATTCCAGATGCTGCCAGCGATCCCAATTATGTGACCGGTTATCTGGAACTAAAAGGTATTTTAGGCATTAGTCATACAGGGTCTGAAAGTGGTTCAGATATTTCAATGCTAACCATTGTAGAGAGAGGTCAAAAAGACTCCGAGAGGATGGACTCATCTTTACATGAAGAGAGAAGCAACTATGGGTCAATTCAGTTGGTACCTAGAACTTCATCCAGTCATGGAGCTCTGCATGGCTATGCCTCCTCTGGAGCCTTCAATAGCTTATCTGGGAAAATGAAAGTTCTCTGCAGCTTTGGTGGTAAAATCCTACCTCGGCCAAGTGATGGACAACTAAGGTATGTTGGAGGTGAAAAGCGCATTATGTGTGTTGCAAGGGACATTTCTTGGCATGAGTTTAAGCAAAAAACTTTAGCAATATATAACGAAGCTCGCGTCATAAAATATCAGCTTCCTGGTGAAGATCTTGATGCCTTGGTTTCTGTTTCATGTGACGAGGATCTGCTGAATATGATGGGTGAATGGAGTGAAGTTGAAGATAGAGAAGGATCACAAAAACTCAGATTGTTTCTGTTTTCAATGAGCGATTTGGAAGATGCTCAAGTGGGACTGGGCAGTGTGGAGGGTGATTCTGAGGTTCAGTATGTAGTTGCTGTTAATGGCATGGACATGGGATCCAGAAGAGGATCAACCCTGCATGGTTTGGCAAGCTCTTCGGGAAATAATTTAGATGAGTTGGATGGATCAAACATTGACAGGGAAAAAATCAATGCTGCATCTGTATCTGTTGGGGTCAGCGCTTCACCTTTGACTGGCACTTGCCAGTCTTCTCAACTTACTCTTCAAAGTTCCTCCAATGCCTATGATACCTATCCACAGTTTTATCATGACCAGATGATGGATCATAGAGACACTGAGCATTTCCCATTGCACAATCACCATCATTCCTCTAACTACTCCCCTTTTGGAGATATCCCTTATTCAAGGCAACTTCACGGGCATATGAATGAAGAAGCAAGATTTTACGAACAGCAATGCAGTAGCTTTCAGATAAAGAATTCGCAGCAGCCAGGAAAGGAGGTGAAGCCAAAACCTTCTGGTTCAATTCAGCAAAAGATTGACTTGGGAAAAACTCATGCAAGTGAGAATATATACCCTGCTCCAGTTGATGAAGTACCAGTACCAGCTGCTGTGCCAGAAGGAGATCTAAGTACCATACCATCAAAATATGAAGGGAAACGCCAAGAACCAAAGAAGGTTTCTTCTTTTGTTGATGATGTGAATCAAATGCAGGTTCCTAGATCTCATGAAGATGATCAACGCTCCACACCCAGTGGTGCATCTGGTCCAGGAAATGCTGATTCCGCTTTGAATCCAGTTGACTTGAGCTATCTTGAGCCATCAATACCTCCTCAGAGGGTTTATTATTCGGAGAGAAGACCCCAGGGTCAAGCAGAGTTGCTGAAAAGATTATCTAAGTCTGATGATTCACTTGGTTCTCAGTTGGTCATGTCCCATTCACTTTCAGGTGTCACCGAGAGCAATCCAGTTATGGAATCAGTGGAAAATTTGCATGAGAGTAACCTGGCAGCCCACACCGAACACTTCATTTCAACTGCAAAACCATCATGTACTGACTCTCAAAACGTACATGATGGAGCCCCTCAATTTCAACAACCTAAAGAGTTTTCTGATGCCATTTCTCAGATGAATAAAAAGCTTCCTGATTCTGAACGGGTGTCAGATTTTGGGTTCAAGGAGGCGGTTGCTAAGAATGTTGATGAAATTGATTCTGCAAACAAGGATAGGAATCTCAAGGAAGACTCTGAGACAGATATGGTCGCTGGTAATCATGGGAAACTCCCAGGTGATGTAAAGGGAGAAGTGGGATCTGGACATCTGGCTGTGCACCAAGCAACTTGTGCTGTGCAGCACAAGGATCCTACAGCTGATCTTCCAGATGAATTGGATGAGATGACAACCAGGGATGTCACTGATGAGGACAATCTGGGACATTTTCAGCCATTTTCTTGGACAGATAGCTCAACTAAAGTTGTTGTCGGAGGAATACCTCCTGTCACTGTTTCAGCCACCAAGCAGGCAGAAATCCAAATCGATATAAATGATAGATTCCCTCGTGATTTCATTTCTGAAATATTCTCAAAAGGGATATTTACAGAAGAAACCCCTGGTCTTAGTCCACTGCACAATGATGGAGCTGGTGTGAGTGTAAACATGGAAAACCATGAGCCGAAGCGCTGGTCATATTTTCACAAGTTGGCAAAGGAAGATTTTGTTCAAAAAGATATTTCTCTTATTGACCAGGATCATCTTACCACTCCAGCTGGGCTTTCAAATGTAGATCATAAATCCTATCGTTTCACACATTTTGCAGAAGGTGTAGATTCAGTGGGCCATGACTATTCCCAAATTATTTTTGACCAAGACAATCAGAATAATTTACCTGGAATGGCAGGAGCTGATTCTACAATGATGTCTGATTTTGATGATTCCCAATTGAAGGAGACAGAAAGTATGCAGTTTGAGGCTATGATGGAGAACCTACAGTCACCAGAGTCACAGTATGAGGTATCTCTTCTCAATTTTAATTTGATTTGAGAACTCATTTCCTAGCATGCCAACCAAACTTCACTCTGATGCTCTTAGGATGGGAAGCTGGATAACAGGAACGATGGCCTTCCTCCTCGTGATCCTTCTCTGGGAGATATTGATATCAATACCTTGCAGGTATGTGTCCTGGTTACATTTACCCATCATTATTATGATGTAAAGTTTGTCTGTCCTGTCTTAAGTGTTTGAAGGAAATTCTACTTATGCATGCTTAAAATATTAATAGACTCAAACTTTAATCAACAATACAATATGAAAACTAACCAAACTTAGAGAGGGTACAATGTGCTTTCTGATTATTTTTCCTCCTCTCCTTTCTACTTCTGTGATGCATATATGATGACCTTGAAGGAAAATATGGATTTAGTGTTGTTCCTTTCACATGCTTGTGCCTTCCATCTTGTGCTTTAAGATTTGTTCAATTTACTTTTTACCTGAAAATAACATCCACTCTATTCTTTTTTACTCTCTTCTGGGTGATATAACAGGTAATACAAAATGAAGATCTTGAAGAGCAGAAAGAATTGGGTTCTGGCACTTTTGGAACTGTGTATCATGGAAAGTGGAGGGGTACTGATGTCGCCATTAAGAGGCTAAAGAAGAATTGTTTCACAGGTCGATCGTCAGAGCAAGAGAGACTGGTAACTTCTGCTCCACTCTTGATATGCATTTCCAATTCCCCCCCCCCCCCAAATAAATAAATAAATAAATAAATAAATAAATAAATAAATAATAATTATGTGCTATTTAATCCTGTAACTATCATTGCTTTATAGAAAAAAGAGAAGGCCAATTCAAAAGGAGAAGCTAGGATTAGCTTCTAGTTTCCTTGTCTTATATGCTTTCTTGGCTAGATGTTGAACAATCTATTTTCACTGGCTTCATCAGACCTTAGAGTTTTGGCGAGAAGCTGACATCCTTTCAAAGCTCCACCATCCAAATGTTGTTGCATTTTATGGTGTGGTTCAAGATGGACATGGGGTGGCATTAGCTACAGTAACAGAGTACATGGTTGATGGTTCTCTTAGAAATGTTTTACTTCGCAAAGATAGGTATGCTGTGCACTCTTGCATTTCTCTGAATTCTAGTTTGGCATATTCCTGCTAATTTGCAATTTCATGCACAGGCAGTCAATTGTTTTGTCTTCTCCTGTTTATTTTTTCATTAGATATTAACTTGCAGGTTTCTAGATCGTCGCAAGAGACTTCTCATAGCTATGGATGCTGCATTTGGAATGGAATATCTGCATTCGAAGAATATTGTACATTTTGATTTGAAATGTGACAACTTGCTTGTGAACTTGAAAGATCCCCAAAGACCAATCTGCAAGGTAATTTCTAGTAGTATGAACAAAAAACTGATTGCATCGAAAGATTGAGTACTTATCATAAAACATTCTTATGATGGTCCAGGTTGGTGATTTTGGCCTTTCAAAAATCAAACGAAATACTTTGGTTTCTGGAGGTGTAAGGGGAACTCTACCATGGATGGCTCCTGAGCTTCTAAATGGAAGCAGTAATAAGGTCTCAGAAAAGGTAAAAGCTTCTATCTTGAAATTACGCTTGAAAAAGATTGTAATGTGGTCCTTGTTATTTAATGTCCCATATGATCAGTTTCTAATCTCAAATTGATCGCAGGTTGATGTGTTCTCTTTTGGAATAGTCCTTTGGGAAATTCTCACTGGTGAGGATCCCTATGCTAACATGCACTATGGTGCAATTATAGGTATGAGTTTTGTACTCAATTCTTTTGTGTTGTTCATGCATGATTGTGTGCAACTGACATATATCTTCTTCGGGTTGTGCTTGTACCCTAAGATTGCAGCACCATTTTGAAACTGCCGTTACCAAAAATGCTGCTGGACTCTGCTAGTATACGATTGAATGTCTTTCTATTCTCATAGATTTATTTCACTAAATTGATGCATGCATGCGATTCATATTTATATCAGGAAGTAATGGTGGGATAGTTTAGAAAGGAACGATAGGTGTTCGGGGGGGAAAAATGCTTGAAAAATCATCGTCATTGTGGTTTGTTTTTATTCTGTAATTGATTTGTGTTTCCTGTTCTGAACTGAATCCGGTATAGTTATTGGATGGTATCGAGACTTTGAAGGTTCAATGCCAATGGGCTAATTTCACTTCTAGATACAAACTAACCTCTGGAAATCAGAATAACTATGTACATTATTTTCTCTTCTCCTGTCTTTTCGTGTACAGTTTATGTCAGTTGCATTTATATTGTCTATGCTTTCCAAATTTATGTGAGTATTTATCCTGGTGTGTAGGGGGGATTGTAAACAACACGCTGAGACCAACTATTCCAAGTTATTGTGATTCTGAATGGGGAATACTAATGGAGCAATGTTGGGCTCCAAATCCTGCAGTTAGGCCTTCCTTCACAGAAATTGCCAGTCGTTTGCGCATAATGTCAGCAGCCGCTAGCCAAGGCAAAGGACACGGACACAAGGCATCAAAGTAGTGGTTTCACAGTTTCATGGTAACGCATTCCCCTGATTTGTTTAATCCTAAATCGATTCCTCGAAGTATACTCTCCGAAGAGAGACTTGTATCGTATTAGAAAGTACAAATCGGCTTCCATAATGTTTTTGAGATGGGAGTGGATTCTCTTACAATAATCTGTTGAGTATTGTTTTATTCCAGAATGTTACGTTGTCAATGAATTCTATACTTTGAAAAGGAATTTCAACGTTTCCCCCCCTTTGATTCTAGTTTGCCCTGACTGATAGGCTCCGTACATCCACATGAACCCAAAGAAACCAGAATGTTAGAAGCGCATGAAAGAGCAGTCAATTATTTGTGAAGAAATGGCAACTGCAATTGATCTCTGAATACTACATTTATTCATTTCTAGAAGCTACGCTACTTGTTCTGCAGCCATATTGTAGGCTGCTAAAATGAACCCCAATAGGAACAGAAGTTTCTAGTGGAGCTTAGCTCCAATTTTCTTACCAGATAATAGGTACATATCATGTGTCGGACATGACAGCCTAAACCTTACCGAATAAAGTGTGTGGTGCTATAAATGAAAGATTCCAATATACGAGTTTCAGTAGATTTACAGCATCACCTAATCAACCCTGAGTCTTGAAAATGTGAACTATAGAGATCCATACTGCATTGATAACACAATTCAAAAAAATTCGAAACTTCCATGAGAATCACGGGCTGATGAAATGTGCACAATCTTTTCGGGAATATCTGGATCATCATTAAAGCAGCAAATCCACTTTATTGTCTATATAAAGCAGCAAAACCTTTGCAGGCATTAGGAGGAAAAAAGGTTGTGCACTTGCCATGCAGATGCCAGCATGATAGGCCGTCCTTTCCATCCAAGGAGGAGACACCCCTTTTCGGTGGCTAAAGTGTAGCCATCAATGCCATAAACAGAGAGCATCACTCTAGCTTGGCTCATGCATTTCAATCCCATCACTTGAAACCCTGCTCGGGATAATTGCCTTCTCCATCGATCTACTCTTTCATGTCTCTCGGTCCTGTTACAACCTTCATAAGCTATGATATTGCAAATCTCCTTACAAAATTTAACCTTTTCTATCTTCATCCTCTGTGGGCTATTTCTCGGAAGACTAGCTTCTGTTGGAAATCTTAAATCTATAAAATCTGAAATTGATAGAAATTGAAGAACAAAAATAAATTCATAAATATTGGAATGAATCTCACTCAATTTATTCAATTGAAACTTGCCTATTTATAGGCTTACAAGAACTAGAAATTGAAATAAACTAGAACTCTCAATAGATAGGAGAGATTATTGGATAAGGATAGGATTTATGATAAATCCTATCAAAGATAATTATAAAAACTATTTAGAATTCTATAGCTAAAAAGAGAGTTAATCTCTTTAGAATCCTACAGCTAAAACAAAGCTAATCTCATTAGAATTCTAACACTCCTCCTTGAGATTTGCTTTGGGCAATCCCAACTTCATCTTCAGGAATTCCAGACTTGCTACTGGAATTATCTTGGTCTTCAAGTCATGATGAACTAGACTTATATCAGCCCTGTTTTGGCCTAAATCACCATCAGGATTTCCTTCAAATGTTGCTCCTCCTGTCTTCATGTAACATTCTCTAACATAACTTTTCTCAGCATCAATTTCTTTCCCATTCAAACTCTTGACAGTTTCGGCAGCATCCTCAGATTTTTCAAAGTTCACAAATTCAAAGCATTTTGATTTTTCATCAGCAGCCCTCATCATCACAGCACTAGTAATTGCTCCATGTTCATTAAAAACATCTTTCATGTCTTCATGTGTTGTAGATTCAGCTGAATTCTTCACATAAACATTGTTGGATTTCATGCTAAACAGATTACCATCTCTGATTTTCCCATCTTTGTCACATATTTGCAGCCTTTTGCAAACTTGATCACTAGTATGAATTTCAGGCATACCCTTTACCATATCACCATCATGCAACATGTTCAAACACTCAAGGTTGTAGTGCTCAGGTTTCTTGTCCCAATCAACACTCATTTCAGATTTCACACTCAAAGCATTTCCTTCTACTACATTCAAATATAAGTAGAAGCTACTGCCTTCCATTTTAATTTTTGCTATTGCTGAATCATTTGCATCAGTAATAAAGCAGAAATTCTCCTTAAAAGCTACCTCATATCCATTCCTAAGCATTTGTGCAACACTCAATAAATTTTGATTCAATTCTGGAATATACAGAACATCTTTGATAACTTTAGTACCTTTGGTTGTGCTGACTTTGACAGCACCTCTTCCCTTTGCTTGCACAATGTCTCCATTCCCCAACTTGATTTTTGGCCTAATTGTATGATCAATTGAAGAGAAAATCGACAAGTACTTTGTCATGTGGCTGGTGCAGCCACTGTCAATCAGCCATGAATTCTTTTGGGAGTTGTTGCTGGTCTGCAAGGCCATAAACAAATGCTCCTCAGCTTCCTCATGTTCCTTACCTTCTTCAGAAAAGTTGGCTTGCTGTTGTAGCTGCGATTTGTTCTTCTTCAGCCTGCAAAATTTCTCATTGTGGCCAAACTTCTTGCAATAATCACAATGACTAAGAGTCCTTTCTTTAAACCAGCACTCGCTCTCACCATGATTTGTTCTCTTGCAATAAGAACATGGTGGAAACATTTGACTGTTTGCAGGTACAATAGACTTATTTTCCGAGAAAAATTTCTTACCATTGTTGAAATCTTTCTTCTGGAAATTTTCAGTCTTTCTTCCTTTCCAGTTTGCTTGAAATGCATTTTCCATAACTTCATCATCCCTCATCTGCACTCTTTGCTCCTGGATGTGCAGTTTGCTTATTAACTCAGCAATGGGAAGATTTTGCAAATCGCAAGACTCTTCTATTGCTGAGATTTTTGCTTCGAATTTTTCAGGGACGGACATCATAAGCTTTTCTACAATCTTATGATCTTCAAATGTCTCCCCAAGGAGTCTCATCTGGTTCACTACATTCATCAATCTGCCAGAATACACTTTGACAGATTCATGGTCTTTCATCTTCATCAATTCGAACTCTCTCTTGAATGCTAGCAACTTTACAGTTTTATCTCTGCTGCTGCCTTCAAATTCGACCTGGAGCTTGTCCCAAATTTGTTTTGGTGTTTCCAAGTTCATGATTTTCGTAAAGATGTGGTCTGCAATTCCAGAATGCAGACATGTAATTGCTTTGTCTTTCTTCAATTTTTCTTCTTCATGAGCCCTTATCTGTGCCAACGTTGGATTCGCACGTAGTGGATTTGGATCAGCATCCGTCACCACAATGTTCCATAATCCTTGGGATCGCAAGAAAAACTTCATCTTGACAGCCCAGATGTGATAATTTTCTCCAGAAAAAACTGGAATAGCAGCAGCATTGTTGTTGGAGGTTGACATGATTTTTGAAAGTAAAAACTCACTTTGTGTTTGTCTCTCAAAAAAAAAACCCCACAGTCCCGCAAGAAGATGTGCTCTGATACCAATTGTTGGAAATCTTAAATCTATAAAATCTGAAATTGATAGAAATTGAAGAACAAAAATAAATTCATAAATATTGGAATGAATCTCACTCAATTTATTCAATTGAAACTTGCCTATTTATAGGCTTACAAGAACTAGAAATTGAAATAAACTAGAACTCTCAATAGATAGGAGAGATTATTGGATAAGGATAGGATTTATGATAAATCCTATCAAAGATAATTATAAAAACTATTTAGAATTCTATAGCTAAAAAGAGAGTTAATCTCTTTAGAATCCTACAGCTAAAACAAAGCTAATCTCATTAGAATTCTAACAGCTTCAAGGGAATCAAAAATGGCAGAGTAGTAATGGAGAGATTCAATAAATCTCCCAAGAAAGAAGGGGCCATTGTGGTTCGCGTCTTGCTCTACCACGGTAAGCAATGCTGGGTTTAATTTCTTTATTGCTTGGAGGATTGCCTTGAGGGAGCCTCTACTCTCTTTCACGAACCTGTGCAAGTGCATTATGCTGTTAAAAAACAATGCCTCCCCTTCTCTCAAGTTAAGATTCTCAGCAGTTAAAAGCAATGGCGTAACCGGATCTGATATCATGTTAAATTCCAACCGGATGCCTAATGAGCTAGCTTCCCCAGCAAGTTCTTTCATGCTAGTTTCAAGCTCTAACAGATTATGCTCATCTGTCAATCCTGTGATTCGGAGTTTGGGAGGGCCTTCAGGCCTGGAAGCTAGGGCTCTCATCAAAGAAGGCCACTGAAGGGCGTGCTCCATTCCAAGATCAATGATATGCAACGTGTCTTTCTCTTGTGCTGCCTGGCATATAGCTTCATTCGCAGCCATGAAACCGAAAGCAATATAAGGAGTTGTTTGGTGAAGAAGATGAAAAGCTTCCATTTTCTCTTCCCTAATGATCAAAGATCTATCCATGGCACCACCATTTGTGAATGTCCCATTTGCATTCACATTATCAAGATGTGATAATCTACATTTCAATCCCATGGCGAAGCAATAGGAAACCCTCTGCAAAGAATCACCCCATGGACTAACTGAAGGCCAAATTTGGCCAAGCATTGTTTCTGCTAGCCGTGTGTCTCTGCAGCCCAAAGCCTCAGCACAAGCCAGCAACAAGTGGAGCAAATGAAGGCCTTGATCTACACCCTGAGTGATCTTTTCCTGTACAGGCTCCGTGTAAGGAACAGCCTCAAGATCTTCGAAAGAGCTTCTCATCTCCAACTCATCACCTTCTATGCTCATCATTGGAACGTCTGGAAAAACATCATTCAGCATGGAAAACCCCTCTATATTATCATCCTGGAATTGGTTGAATTCCTGGTCCTTCTCATGGGACTTATTATCTTTGTCACCATCTTGATCCACATTAATAAAGCTATCAACCAATTCGTCCACCTCAGAAGCAGCCAGGTGAGGAGGGCCAGTGCTGTCATCATCTGGAGAAAGAAGTTCAATCTCACTGAATGTGATCTCCTCCCAGGACTCTTCTCCTTGTTCCAGCTCCATTCTAGCAGGACAAAACCTTCTAATGGCAAGGTCATGGTCGAGACTCTCGTGCATGGAGAAGGAGAGCCAGTCATTCATACCCTCCATTACTTCTTGAAGGAGCTTAGGTGAAGAAGGGAATGATTTGGCTAATAAGAGCTCAACAGGTTTTGGAGGCTAATGGCAAAACATAAATGTGGTATCTCCGTATTCTCTTAACTACATGCTGAATAAATAGATATCCTAAAATCTAATGACAGGATCGTGGTTTTCTTTTTCTTTTTTTCCCACCAAAACTGAGTTGCAGGAGAAAGTAGTGGCAAGAGTATTGACTACACAAAACTTGATGAAGGAGATCAACTGCCTTAATATTCTTACATTTCATCGAAAAAAAAAGGAGATCAACTGCCAACAGAAAAGGAGCGCATGACTTATGAGGCCACCATGTTAAACAAGGTAAAAGCTGTCAACTCTTCAAGCTTGCCTTCAGTAATAAGGTACGAATACAATATAATTCAGTTTCATAAATCAACATTACCATATCATATCTTATTAATTATACAATTACCAAAGATTAGCATGCAGATGAAAGAGGGAGTTGCTTATCAGAAATTAAGGAATCCGATGGAAGAGGTTGAGAGAAAGGGACACCGGGGAGGGGCTGGCGACAACATGCATTGAATTTTATTGTTAGGGATGCAATGAAATGGACCAATAACTTTCCTACAATCTTGTTGTTATGGCTGTCATGTTTGTCGCCTCTCACAAGTCTCTTTGGACGGCCAACAATCAGCGAGAGATTAGGAAGGTGACTTTAAATCTCTTAATGATTTCTTCAATCCTTAAGTTATGTCTTGTCTTAACTCTTTTTCTCTCTTCTCACTTAACTAGCTAGGTTGCTCCATACCATTATTTAACTCAAATAATTCAAAATTTGTCGGTTTTCCAATTAGGTATGGAGTGGATATCCTGTTTTGAATTCCTAGTTAAATCTTAACTTAAAATATTCAATCAAATTTAATTTTAAAGAATAATGTTCATTTTCTTTAAGAGAATCAATGACTCATCTAAAAGAATATTTATCAAATGTATTTTGTAATCTTTTGACGGAAAATGCTTGATTTCATAAACGGTTATCCTTCAAGTTTTGAAGAATTATTAAATTTTAAATTCTCTAAGGCATGAATTGAACACATTTTAAATGTAATAAAAATATAATTACTTCATGTTTTTTATCTACCAAATGTAATAAAAATAAAATATGAAATTTAAAACAAGATGAATATTCATGTTCTCGGATCCTATGATATGGGTTTTCAGCAATTTTAACACCAAGCAAACAACAAGAGGCTACTTGCTCTAGACTAAAAACTCATTTGGGCCGTAAGTTGACATCATAGTACTAAATTAAATGGATGCGGTACCGTGAAAAAACTAGGTATGCCGAACTTTGATTACTTGGTTAATGTTAGGTTCGAGATTGAGGCAGAATGTGTGGGAGCAAACGATAAAAGCAACCAAGAAACAGGTAGGGTTTGGTACGAAAAGTTGTTCATCAATGTATTAATATTAAGTTGAACGGGCCGGGATACTTAAAAAAAGAATAAAAATCTATATATAATTTTATATATATATATATATATTAATATCTTTTTTTTATTCGAGAAACCCACCTCGGTTTAAGTTGCTGAGCAAACGTCGGCCATGAATTAGCGGTATAAGGAATTTAATCAACTGTTGTTACGTATCTCAATCTCACATTTGACTTGAGAATATATCTGTAGAAGACATGGCGTAGGACTGATTTTTGCTTTCCCTGTGAGTTCATATGACGCTGTAAATCATCAATTCCTGGGATTTGGGTAGATTTTTGCTAGTTATAGGTTCTCCATGTGATTAGCAGATGTGGTATGCCTGGAGAATAATCAAGAAGCAAGCAAATTCCTTCTGTTTAAGTTCTATTGTCGCTGTCTTTGCACGACTTTTTGAAAGAGAAATCTTGAAGAAGATAGACAGAAACAGTAAAACAAGCATACAGTATTGTCCCTACGGGGTGGCGTGATGGTAAAAGGTTTGTGATTTATACAGCAAGTCTCGAGTTCGAATAACGACATGCACCCCTTGTGAAAGTTTGGGATAACCAAAGTTCTTACTCACTCACCATAAAATACACTTTTCGAAAAGTGGAATTTACTCGGAAAGTGGGTTACTTCACATTAAAAAAACAAGCAATGACGGAAAAGATAGTGAAAGAAGATAGTTCTATCTTAAGCTTCCATCCAACTAAAATCCATGTAATGTAGCAGCGGTGTATTTGCCTCTTACAAAGTCTTTAATCTGAAGAAATCTACACTATCAAAGAAAACAGCATCATCACCATATTCCATGCAAACTAAGATGATTTTTCAGTTGGAAAACACAGGAGCTCTTGTAAGCCATCACGCATCAGGACACCTCGAGTTATGTTTTCTGGGCAGTCTGCTATGTCTTACCATGGAAATATTGATTTATAAAATGCGTGGATCACATTATAAACACCTCCAGAGAATTCCAATAACCAAAGTGAGCTAATATCATCTAGCAACTTTGACGTTTGGTGAGATTAAAATAGCTTTCTATCAATGGGTAAGATCTCAGGCAATCATAGTCTTCTGCAGCTCTCCGAAGGCTTGGTTCTAGGTGAGTGTGAGAAATGGTTACAGTTTGTGTAGCCATATATTCTCGCAGTAGCTCTAGGCAAATGCAAATCCATCAGATGACGATGTACAACTGCGTAAACAACACTGGGCATACAAAAAGATATAGACAAAGACCCTGCCTTTCTTCTGCTCCTGAGAAAACATCTTCTTTATTGAGCATATCACACATCAACACTTTTTCTTTAATTTATTTCAACTTATATACATATGTATCTATGTATGTATGTATGTATGTATGTATGTATGTATGCATGTTTCTTACTTCAAGAATGGTGATTAATCTCGAGGAAGGAATAGGAAAGAAAGTCTTCTGCCAAAAGACACTCCATAATATCATGTAATATCTTTCTGTAAAGCTGTTCTTCATTCAATAACCAGTTTCACTTGCATCATTCTTCCCAAAACACCCACCTACTAGCTCTGGGAAAGGAAAAAAACTGAAAAATCAATTAAATTCGAAAAAATTAACCGATAAAAAACAAATCATTAAAAAAAACTTGATTAAACCGATTAGATTTAAAAAACAAACTTCCGGCCGATTCGGTTTTTCAAGGCTAATTCGAATTGGTGCAAATTAAAAAAATATACTATAATTTTTTTATTCTTCTGATCCGGTTCAATTTTTTTTTGGTCTGATTCTATTTTGGTGAAATGGAAGAAGAGAAAAATTTGGTTAGATTAAAAAAAGAACTAAAGAAATCAAAACTATTTTTACAAAATTTTTAGTTAAAAAACCAGATCAAAACTAGTCGGTTTAAATCGACCGGTTTTGGTTTTTTAATTTTTTTTTATTTGGTTATTTTTATAAATAAAAACTGAAGTAAACTAAACTAAAAATGATTGCCCCTAACTAGCCGTTATATTTTCCTAAATCCTGAGTATTTGGATTGCATATTTGAATGAGTTGCTGTAATTCTTTTCCACCAAAACGATCTCAATAAAAGCTGAATTTATATTGAAAAGAAGAATTAATGTTTTTTTTTTACAAAAAAGAATGCATGCTCATCCATCCTCACCTCACAACAGTGTGTGAATAATTAGAGGAGCAATATTTTTTCTTGAGAACTCGAGCCATTTGCTCTACGCTCCATTGCAGGGAGAATTAAATTTTTTAAAATATAAAAAACAAATGATAATAGTAATTTTTTTTTATAATGCTATATATTTGGCTAAAATAATTAGCATGGACAAAACATTTTTAATTAATGTTAAAAAAATTATTTACCAGATAATTTTTTGTGTTTAATAATAATATGAAGTAAAACAATTTTACAGAAATAAGATCAAAAAAATAAAAAAAACTTCTTCAACAGATTTATAAGCAAATAATTGATGAAATTTATTAAAAATGAATTATTTGTTTTATGCAACAAACTGATTGATTGTTGAGTCAACACTTTCCTTCATATTTTGGTACAAAAGAGGTACAATCAAACTCTCAAATCCGTCCAAAATTTTCAACCTGATTTTTCTACCAACATCATCCCTTTTTTGTTATTTTTATTTGATTTCAAGTAAATTTTAAAAAATTATCCAAAAAATAGATGTTAGTTGTAACGTGATAAAAGATGAAATGAAATCTTGATATTTTTCATATTTTGATACAAGTAGAGCATAAAAAATACTTTAACAAAAGATCACTTTATAAGAGTTTCTTTTAAAAATTTGATAAAAAAAAATAAATTAAAGTATTCATGAATCTAAAAGTTATTCAGGATTAAAATAAACATTATAGGGGGACTAGATAAATAATCATGAGTATTATTGTTTTAGTTTAAATAATAACACTATATGAGTAATATTGTTTTTGTGGTGAATTATTTTTTTTATTTATTTTTCTTTGTCACGCTATCTTATCTTCTCTCTCTCTTTTCTCTCTTGAATATCATCTTCTATCCATTAATTTTTATAAATCTTAATTTGATTTTTTTTACTTTATATAAGATATTTATTTTATTTTTTTGACTAAATATTAAAAATAATTGTTGTATACAAAACTACTAGATAATCCTCCTTTTTACCGCATGTCGTGACACATCATGAGCACTATCTTCTTCCGTTCCAGGTTTCCACTGGCACGCGCTCTCCGCGTGACGGTACACAAGAAACGCCCCTAAACACCCTCACAAGTTCTCACTATTACGAAAATACCATGACAACGTGCGCTGTCCGTTTGGCATTGTGATGCCACCGGCGTTTGGCATAAACAGATTTCAATTAAGTGTTTGGTTACATAACAAACGGTGGTTTGTGGTATGGGTCCCACATGATTTTTGCATTGAAACGCCGGTGCAAGAAAAGCAGTAATTTGCTGCTTTTCTTGCATCGCATTGCCTGGGCGTTGTAAAAGGAAACGGCGATTGGCTGACTTTTTTTATGCCTGGGCGTGTGTTTATATATATGGTTGTGCGTTTGTTTAGCTATATATATATATATATATATATATATATATATATATATATATATATATATATATTAAAATAATCTAAAAATTAATTAAAATATAAATAATATTTACATAATATATGTGTAGTAATATAAAAAATATATTTTTACCAGATATTGTAGCGCGCTAAAATAATCAGGGATTGCAGAGGCCTTCACGTATGGATATTGTTCGTGATGACATTGCAAATAGTTTGATGAGAGAATAAAAAGAAGTGTTCATTTTACGTGAATTATTCCTTATATTATGATTATTAATACAATATAAATATATACATAAATATATAAATAAATATGTGTGTATATGTCTATGCCCTTTGAAGTAATTTCACAAGTTAAAAGCAATATGAAAAGCTTGGTAACCAAACACCCAAAATTGCTTTTTTTCCAACCTCCAACTCAACCACAGTTTTAACCAAACACTTCACAACTTATTTTGAACCGCAGTAAAAACGTTTTTTTTTAAACTACTTTTTTTCAACCTCAATCGCAAAAGCAAAAGTAATGTCAAACACACTTTATTTCTCAAACGTCACAATAATCACCTAGGCTTCTCTCACTTATGAAACACTCACTAATATTCAACCACGTGTGATCTTAAAAAGCCCTCGGTGATAGTCAGAACTCTCATCGACGTACACGTGGCTCAACATTCAGACCCCTAGAAGTCTCTGTCTACACTTTCAAAAGCTCCCTCCTTTTTAACTTCACTCACTTTCTCTCTCTAAAAAAACCCATCTCTTAGGTTTTTGATCTCTCAAAGAAGTTTCAGCAAACAGGTTGATGGGTACGTTCTTTTTTAAGATTTTAACCAATGGGTTCATTTTGTTTTTCTTGAATTACTGTTTTTCTGGCATAAGTTTGTGTGTTGTATCTAAGTCTCTGCTTGGTTAGTGAGTAATGTTGAGAAATTTGAGAGGAAAGTTTCGGTTTTTAGAATGTTTTGTATTTCTAACAGAACGTAAAGTTTCTGTCTTTTCTTGCATTTTCTTTCACTCTCTATGCTGCCAAACAATTAACAGTATGACATGCGTGAGTTGTTTTTTTTAGTTCCAAGTAAGTGGTGAGTATTCCTTGATTGCTGATGATTAGTGGTGAAAAATTGAAGGGATGTTTTTTTATTTTTCTAGTGAGTCTTAAGCAAGTGTGTTGGTTGAGATTCTTTGATGGATGCGGTTGATGGGTTGGTTTTTGTTGATTTTCTGGAATTTTTCCTTCTTCGGAGTTGTTATGTTTATGTGTTTGGTTCAACCCATGCATGTGTCGTGCTTGTGTTAATTTCCCAATTTATGATTTATGAATGAGGTTTGAGCTGTTTTAAGAGGAAGTAAAATTGTTGATTTAACCGAATCAGAGCTTATTGAAGTTATGTCTGCCTTGATCGGAGTTGCAATTCCCATCTTTTATATATTTAGATATTCAGAATTTGCAAGTTTTCAGTTTCTCTGTATTGCGAGACTTGAACGAAATTTATTTTGTTAGATGGCATGCATTTATTTTTGGTTTTATCATGATTTATTTTGTTGTTTGGTTGCATGCATCTTTATAGGGGCCATTGTTTGCTGAAATGGTAGAAGTCTTGAATTTGCAACCATAAGAATGTTATGGTTCAATCACTTCATGCAAAAATGCTGAAGGGTAAGCCTCATTTCCTCACTAGGATCTCATTTTGTCATGGAACATTAGCTGGGTAATGGCCTTTGATATACTGTCTATATATTTCTTCAGTACAAGGGAAAGCTCATCTAGATAATGATCTACTTGGGGGGGGGGAATGATTTGGATGAACCCCAAAATTGAGAGGGAAGCAAAAGGTGCATATGTAGAGTTGTTGAGTTTTTTCCATATATTAATGAATAATCCAAGGTAAAGTCTGGGGGTGTACTTAACTTGAAATCTAATGAAGTAAACATGACAATACAGAGCTCGACATTCTAGAAGGTGGTGCAAAAGTGATAGGATTTGAAATTACATCCGGCAGAGAGACCTGGCATCAAAAGGTTTATATTTATGATATCAGAGGAAGCCATTGATTGGTTCTATTAAGAAAACCTAATTTTAAGTAAAGGTGTCTTATCATGACAACTTTTCTGGATGATTTAAATATGTCACAGAAGTAAAGCTAGAAAAAATGGTTATGCTGTTACAATTGAACTTGGAGGATACACCTCCAAACTGTATGCTCATGTATTCCAAGGGGAGGTACCAATCTCATACAAGTATTGAAGTTTAAGATGAATGTTGATTCCTGGACACTTGTAGGTAATTTGATGGATGATTTAGTTAATTAAGGAGAGGAACTGGGTTCGTAATGCTACTAACCACTCTTAGGAGAAGGTTCTATATCATGTGTATTCATTAGCTCAGCTATCTAGTGGTATACTAGATCTAGAATAGTGAAACAAGCAAAAAAGGACTAATGACTTGCTTATAGTCTTATCGCCCACATACACATGCACACAAATGTGTGGTGCAAAAGCATAACCAGATATGTTCAGTGGCAAGAATGAATGGATTTGTGCACCATCAGAAGACAAATGATGGATAGGGAATCCAAGTAATTTGTGTACTTCAGGTTGTTGTGCCATAGAATCATGAACTGTGATATGCCAATTTCTGTGCAAGGAGAGAGAGCCTGTTTGATCAATTATTAATGTGATATCATATTCCTGTTGGAAGTTAGAGGAGGTCCAATTTGAATGGGAATTTGTCATTTTTGAGATTTACTTATTTCATCAATTATGATATTGACTCTTAGAGATGTTATTAATCTAATCACTTCTGTTTTTCCTTCATTTCTGTAAAAATTAGACATTTTGAAATATTTCAAATGGGTTTAAGATTCTGTTGGCGGGCTGTCTGATTGCAGGAATTATGTTTTAGAAGCTTAACCTCATCTGACATTTTTGGCTTCTCACCAACATTTCTGAGTCTGTGATTAGTCCTGAGTATGTATTCTTTTTGGTTCTACCTTAATAGTATTCTGACGTGAGATAACTAGAAAGAAGGCAAAAGAAACTCTACAAGCAACCATGAACCAATCAGAACAAACTCAACAGCAGCAGCAAACAGTGATGGGAGGAGCAGCTAGTGCAGCTCAGATGGCCTATGCTTCTACTCCCTACCAAACTGCTCCAATGGTGGCTTCTGGGACTCCTACCATATCCATCCCCTCCCAAACTCAGCCTCCAGCCACCTTCTCTAATTCACCGCACCAGCTTCCCTACCAGCAAGCCCAACATTTCCACCACCTGCAGCAGCAGCAGCAACTTCAGATGTTCTGGACTAACCAAATGCGGGAAATTGAACAAACAACTGACTTCAAGAACCATAGCCTTCCACTTGCTCGGATTAAGAAGATAATGAAAGCTGATGAAGATGTGCGAATGATTTCAGCGGAGGCTCCCGTTATTTTTGCCAAAGCATGTGAGATGTTCATCTTGGAGCTCACTCTGCGCTCTTGGATCCACACAGAAGAGAACAAAAGGAGGACACTACAAAAGAATGACATCGCGGCTGCAATTTCCAGGACTGATGTTTTTGATTTCTTGGTTGATATCATGCCAAGAGATGAGTTGAAAGAGGAGGGTCTTGGGGTCACTAAATCAACTATTCCTGTTGGCTCTCCAGCTGATCTTCCATACTATTATGTTCCTCAGCACCCAGTGGGCCCTCCAGGGATGATCATGGGAAATCCAGTTGATCAAGCAGCTACTTATGGAGCCCAGCAGCCACGACCTCCAATGTCATTCATGCCATGGCCACAAACTCAACCACAACAACAGAAAAACACCTGAACGCAGCATCCAGGAAATGTGGTGCGAGTGTAGCTGCCGTCTGATTGCCAAGTAGTGTCTTTAATCTGTAGTGAAGGGATTACGCTTAGCACTAGTCGTCTTCGTGATGCCAAAACTGAGTTGTTTATTATAGTCAACATGTGATCGTTTATATGCTTGCTTGCACCTTGGAAAAGTCCTGATGAGTTTATGGATCTTAGCATCTGGTGGTTTATGCTTAAAGAGAAGGATGATGATAAAAGAGTATTAGAAGCTAGGTGAACTTTTATTTGTTGCCTGGCTACAAGATTGTAGACCTTGTTTGTTATTGTGTTTTAATTCATTTTATTTTTAAGATTGGTTTGATGTGTTAATATCAAAAATATTTTTTAAAAAATAAATAAATATTATTTTAATATATTTTCAAATAAAAATCACTTAAAAAAAGCAACCAATTACTAAACCAGTTAATACAAACCTGGTTATGGCACAATACTACACAGCAGGTTTAGCCTGTTTAACCATAACTCGCAAACTTGGTTCATGGTATTCCCTGGCAATCCCTTATCATAAACTTTGCTTCGTTGTGGCTTGATAGTTTAGATTATCCGCGACATAAAAAGGTTAACCAAAAGCAAGCGTTCCATTCTTCCTTCAATTGGAAGCTTCAGTGTGATTATTGGCTTCAACCAGCTGTAGTCAGATTTGTTAAGGAACC
This sequence comes from Salix brachista, assembly GCA_009078335.1. Taxonomy (NCBI): domain Eukaryota; kingdom Viridiplantae; phylum Streptophyta; class Magnoliopsida; order Malpighiales; family Salicaceae; genus Salix; species Salix brachista. The sequence goes on along the minus strand of CM018576.1, from coordinate 6,899,207 downwards.
ATCTCACCTAAAAACTCAAGCCATTAGGTGAAGCCTTATAATATGATTTCTATTATTTTATAACACACTCTCTAAAGTGAAAATCATTTGGACTTAAAACTTGCACATAGGTCCATTCTACCTTGTATTTGATTTTTATCAAATAAAATGAGAATGGTTCGTGACTGCTGCTATCTCACCTAAAAGCTCAAGCCATTAAGTGAGGTCCCATAATATAATTTATATTATTCTTTAACAATATTGCCTCAAAAATGCGTCTCTACAACATCAACTTAACAGGAGAGGAAAAGGTCAGTTTCGCAAAACTTTTCGACTCCTTTTCTCCTTGAGAAGACTTGTGCATGGCCACTAAACAAGTTTACTTGAAAATACAAAGGTAAATTTAGCAGTTACAAACCCTAATTCTATCTTGACAACTGGACAGTTACAAAATTCAGGAAAAACACTGTATCGGAAACGAGGGGGCAAAGCAAGGATTAATGAAGAGAAAACAGGTATAAAACAAAACCTTAACTCAATCGATTAATGTGCCAAGACAAGACCTTTCTTCATCAATTCAAGAACTTTACACGAAGCAAACATTAGAACCAGAAGAAAAGGGCAATGAACTGTAATCCGAGATTCATTAACAGACTACTCAGCTATCTATAACCCATGGCCACCAAAATACTTCAAACTTAGAGAACACAGAAACCCAACCCTATTATCAAAATGACATATTAAAAACTACTGCTATTATACAAATATTCATTTTTTTATCGCATTCCACCAATTTCCCCCCTAAACAATCTACACGGGCAAAAACCCTAAAATTAAAATTATCATCAAGCCCAATAAGAGCTCGATCAACCATAGAAACTAAAAGGTTGAAAACCATTATTCCATCATCCATCTAGTCCCATTGAAAAAAAATAAAAGCTTTACAAGATCACAGCCAAAAGCATCAAAATGAAAACCCATATAAGAAAACACCATTAATCAAAAATAAAATCCTAATTCATTCCATTAAAAGCACCAATATCACACACCTCCATTCCTTATTTATTTTTCTCTAAAATCCTGCATTTACAAATAAAATCAAGAGCCCTAATGAAAATGAAAATGAAAATTGTTTAAAACAAGTCCAAATATCTGATCTTTTTTCATAAAGAAGCAAACTCTGATTGATTAGTCCTCGTCAACACCTTCATAAGCCCAAGCATGTTCTCGACGAAGCGCAGCCTCTTCTTCGGCAGTGAAATCGTTGTCAATCCCAAAGAAGCTTCTCACATACTCAACACTCTTGTTCTCAATCCTATCAGCAACAGCCTGGTTAAGCACATCAAGCAAATCTTTAATCTCCAGATAGTTAGCCACCGGAATCATGTCTACCAGATCTTTGTCACTCTTTTCTGTAACAAACTCCGCATTGTACTTTTTCTTCTGTGCTTCATCTGGGTTTGCTTTAAACTTTATTTGCTCCTTGCAGAACTCAATAACTTGGGACAATGGCTTGGCGGTCACATTAGGGAGTGGCACGGTGTCAGTTGACGGGGAGTCTTCAAAGAAAGATTTCACAGTCGCAAATTCCATGGCTACAGATTCTTCCACTTCAAAGATCTGATTATCAGAGCTTTTGAGGGTGATTTTCTTGGTGGGTTTGGCTGTTTCAGTGTCTGGTTGGGGTGAAAGCTGGGTGGTTTCGGTCGTCAGGGTGGGGCTATCGGTCGAGGAAGACATCGTCGATCGAGGAAGAGAATCAGAAAACAGATATCAGAAGGTTTCTTCTTTTTTACCTTACGCGTCCGTTTATCTACTTGGGGTAGAGAGAGATTTATAAGGGTTTAAGAATGTGTAAAGTGACGGAACTGGCCTCATGAATTACTTCTTGTTGGTGTCGGATTTGTGTGGTAATAGAAATAAAAATTAAAAAAATACTAGTTTCAGACTTTCAGTTGGAGTCTATCACCAATTATTTTCTTCATTATTATTATTTTCCCTTTAAATTCCCTTTTTTTCTTTTACTTATTCGAGTTATATAGCCGTTCGAATCAAAAATTATTTTTAAATGAACAATGTTTTGATGTAATATAAATCTCATAATTATAATTTTATTTGTAATGTTTTTTTCTCAATGACTTTATTTTTACTCTACACTTATTAATCAAATATAAATGAATATTAAAAATAAGAAAAAGCTTTTTGACATTGTCATAATATCTTGTGAAACGACTCAAATTTAAAAAATTCTAGTCTGACTAGTTACTTAGCCTGAATTTTAAAATAAATTGTACGGAAATTGTCTTCTTCATGGTCGATTTATTGGGGGGCTAAGGGCAGGGTTAGTAATTACAGATGAATTGATAGATAAGGAAAGTAAGGTATCCGATTCTACAATGTTTCCGGGATATCGGCTATGAATCATGTCAGTTATCGCGAGGGGCGAATCATCAAAGGAAGATAGCCGAATCCTTATTCATTATAACCAAATCTATCAAAATATATGTCAAATAAATGAAAACAATAGTCGCTGCTGATATATCATTTCTTATGGAAAGATAATAATTGCTTGTTGTATATATATATATACAAAGTCTAGTTAAAAAATTAAATAAAAATATTGAATTGAATTAGTTAATTTATCAAACTCAAGACTCGGATGATAACACCAATAATTTTTTTTATAAATTAATTTTTTAATAAATTAATTTTTTTTCTCAACTTCAAATTCATGACACTTGAACCATTTATAAGAATGAAATCAATGAACAAAATAATTTATCAGCATTTAATGAGTAGCAAAAAACGAGATTCTCTGCGTTATCCTCCCTCATGCCATGCATATCCTCTTAGATTTGATACATTAATGGTGGATATCTTTTTAGATTTGATACGTCCATATATTAATTAATTTTATAAATATAAATAGAAAAAACAAAGCATATACTAAAAATATATACAAAATATAATTACTTGATTGCATGTCGTTATAAACAAATATTACGATATGCAAATATATATATATATATATATATAGTAGTCCACTAATAATGATATAGATATAGCTAGTTTCAGCAAGGATATTATGAGTGGTTTGAAAAATAAAATAAAATAAAAAATAAATATTGAAATGTGTGAGCTTTTGACTTTAAAGTATCTATTTTTGGGAAAAGCTTGTATAGTATAATTATAATGTAGCGATTGTGGCTTTATTCGGTACTATTTAATCTCACAGTACTCGATTTTTCATTATCTTAAACGATATAAAAATAAATAAAGTCGGTCCACTTTAATTTGCCAATATTCATAAGTGAAAAGAAAAACATTAAAGCAAATATAATAGCAATATATATATAAATTTTTTAAATCAAACCATTTTTTATTGATATTTATAAAATTGATTAATGTATTGACGTTATCTTTTAAAAGTTTTTAAATAAAATTATATTTAATAACATTAAAACAGCATAAATAAATAATTCCAGATATGTTATCTTTAAGTTTTTCAAGTTGATTAAATCATGTGCGGTAAAATCTTGTAAGATTTAATTTGAAATCCAATCCAGGAAAGAATTTCAATTTGAAGGTTCCAAGAATGACCAACCACTACAAGTTTAGCAACATTTCCAAAGAATTTTCCATGAAAACACATGATTGTTGTGTTATTGCTATGATTTTTTATATGCCCAAATTAAAATTATTATTAGGGTGTGATATTTTAGAATTCAAACCTGATTTTGAAAACAATAATAAAATGGTGTTTTTAAAATAGTTTAAGAAAAAGATATAATCACATATTTAGAGAACTCTGGAATCAAATAAAAATAATAATCTAATTCACACATTCAATTAATAAAATATATTTCAGAATATAACAACCCCCCCATTTTCCTTTAATCACTTTCCCTACCAACTTTCATACATATAGTAATATACCATTGAAAATCAATCGACAAGATCGTGTTTATTTGACATTGCGTTTCAAAAATATTTAAAAAAAATTTATTAAATATTAAAATTTTATTTTTTGATGTTTTTAAATCATTTTCATATATTGATATTACAAATAATTTATTTTTAAAAATAATAATTTATTTTAATACATTTCTAAATCAAAAACTATTTTACAAAAAACCTTAATCAATCTCCCAAACCGTCATAAACACACTTTCGGTAAACACGAGTTTTATATCCAAAACCCCCCACAATGGATTCCACCTAATCAGTGGCCAGCATGATTTATTTAATGTAATGATTTTCATTGAAACTCTCTAGAAAACAATAGTGGTAAATGTTTAACTTTTGGGGCAAAGTTAGAATCTGTGAATCTTTAACGACTATAATTGCACCGACGATTTTTTAGAAAAACAAAAAGTTATTTATTTATTTTTCTTATACTTGATAGCTTCATCCCTTTAATTTGTTTAAAACTTTCGTTGTTTCTTCTTTATTCTGATTTTTTTTAATTTGTTTAGATTGTTTTAGAAATCTATATCAAATGGTATAAGAAATCAATTATTTTTTCGTTATTGGTTGTTGAGTAACTATTGTTGAAAGAGGTCGGAGAACAAAGTGTTCTTGTTTTGGAAAGGATTAAATTATAGAATTAACTTAGTCCGGAGGAATTATGCCACGCATGATGTGATGTTTCTGAATCACGAGTTAAGTTTTCGCTCGTTCTATCTTTATTATATAAAGATTCCAGTGCAACTGAGAGACTCTGAATTTCTTTTATCTTTTATTGGAAGAACAGAATGAGCCTCGATGATCTTGTTTGAAGCCCTTTCCCGACTCCATTATGAACCAGAAAACAACAAATGATAATTTGATTTCATCTCAACAAAAAGAGACTAGCGACAGGTCTAAGTTGGTGAACTTTCATGATTTACCGAGTAAATTGCCGTAAAACTAATCTGTGTTTCATCAGAAACGGTTCATAGGTCCCGGGCAGTGTGGCGTGATGGCAAAAAGGTTAAGATCTACACAGAAAATCTCGAGTTCGAGTCAGGACGTGCAATTCTTGTAAGATGCTGGGACAGCCGGTTTTACTCGTTCATCTGGACCCACAAAGTATACTTTTCAGATGGTAGAGTTTTCTCGAATCCAAGAAAAACAAAAGGTTCATAGTTGATCTACAATTTTCTATCAGGAGACAAGGAACTCATTACCACCACGATGAACAAATCCATCCTTCCATTATATTCCTAGCAAAGTACATCAATTCAATACTCGTTCACAACATATAGGTATATATATTTCTCACAAATTTTTCGCCTTCAGCTCCAAGAGTATAGACCACCTTTTATCAATCGAAGCTGCTTTCTGTCCACCGATATCTGAGAATCATAACAGAAAACTGCTTCAGAAACTCAACCTACAGTCAGTCTGCTACTGTATTGGCAAAAGTTCATCAAGAACACTCACGTATCAATGTGGGTTTGGATTTCGCGCACAATTCTGAGCAAGTATCCTGCAGGATATAAACTTAGTGAGTAGGAGAGTGTTTTTAATCAGTTTTAGTTGTTTTTTAATCATTTTTCATCACATAGATCCCTTTGTTTTGATGCAAGTGTATTGTTCATACTTTGACACAGGCTGCAAGTCTTATTGTTTCTTGTATCAACGTGTCAATATCAGCTTCAGATCCAGGCTTCACGTATATAACCTGCACTATCACCTGTGTTAATTACATTTCTGAGAGAGAAGGGAATGGGGGGGGGAGGTTTAAGAGACTTAATGATGGATCGTCGCCACCAATGTCAGGCAGATGAACTTCACGACTGGCTCTTGATGGAAGAATCCAAACATTGAAGGTTGTATCAATCTGGCAGGAAAATGAGAATAAAAGGTTTTCTATAACCGATTAAACAATGAGCAAGAATCAGCTAAATATTGCACAGCTTAATATTAATGAATTACTACAACATAGTTCCTTAAAATGACAGACCTTTCTGCAGTATGGGGAAAAGCAGCTGCTGCATTTTCTTGTGAAAGATGTGATGATCCTTCCATCCACTGAGAAACCAAAACTGGCATGCTGGTTAAAAATAGAAGGAAAATTATTAGATTCAATCTACACACTGTAGAATGATCCTAAACTTGTTATAACTTGCACTTGAACTACAGGTCACCATGCTTGGTTAAGAGAATATGAAAGGATTGGATTCAATGGAATGACCTTTTGAACGGAGAGATTGACGGAAACCTCAGCATCTTTTTGCTCATCTTCAATCAAGTCCTCTAACTTCAGGTCCTGAAGGGACAGTAGGTAGTCAGAAGTCCATTTCCCTTGCCATCTCCCTTCAGCAGTTGATATTGAAACCAAACGGCGGGGAGCCCTGGAATTTTTCTTGCTTATCTGCCATTCGGCTCAACAACAAAATCATCAAGTCATTTTCAATGCTGAACCAGTGAAAATAACAAAAAGGATTCAAACAATTTGCATTTAGTCCCATGGTAGACAGGGTTCAAGTACTAGTCCTGTGAATTTTATCCAAGAACCGAAGCATGAAACAAGTTATTTTCAGAAGAAGATTGACTAGAATTAGAAATGGGGTAGTCTTTCAGGGTACCGGTGGAAAGTCATTTCTTTTTGAAGCTGCTATGATTCTGGATCTCTGAAACATCAACCTTTGTGATCTTCTTGTGTTCGATGGACAGATGGCTGTAAATTCTTTGATGATTTGAGCGGATACCAAATGGCCAGCTTCTGACATCCCTTCCACCGTGTCTCCTCTAATGCACTTGCATATTTGTATTGGAAGTGTAGAGTATATGATATAACCACAGCAACCTTATCTGCGTAATTGGTTGGCAATTAGACAGCAAGGAGGATATTTTATGCTGGGTCCACGCCTTTTTCTTCTTGGCTGAGTGGATAATCCTGGCAAGTTCTTGTGTAAATTTTTGCTAGATCTGTTGTTATTTTTTTTCATCAACGCCCGATGTTAATCCAGTCTAAAATTAGCTCCCATTGGACTGATGGACGATTATGACAAGAATTAAGATTAATTTTTCGTCTTCATTTTCTGATTCACTCTTTGTTGTGATGAATTATGAGAGCAGCCACGCTACAATTTGCGTCCACAGAACGATATCATGGTGACCAGGCCGGGGGCAACGGCCTCCAGTCTTGAAAAGGTACACTCCACAGACGCCAGACAAAGAAATTCAGGTTAAAGATTAATGGCGATTCTGACAATGGTTTTACGTGAAGCATGGAAATAGCAAATAAACTACAAAAAGGATGGCAATAAAAAACTAGAAATGCGATCACTGGTGGCCACCATTTACAACGGATTCTAATTCCAGCTCTTCAGCTCACAGAGGAACACACGAGGGCAAATACTAGAGGATAGCAGAACAAAAGGTCAGATAATGGTATAGATTCAGATGCTGTTTCCGGCATATCCAACTAAGAACAATGATCAGCATGGTACATCCCAGAAGGAAAATATAAATAATGAAGCCAATTGACAGCCTCCTTGTAATCGTAATGAAACGTGATGAATGCTGCAGATTAGAAAACAAAAACAAAAAACAGCAGGTTCAGGCACTGCCATTCGGGATTCAGCACGAGGAGAAAGCACTACTTGTGACATGGATGAATCACCGACCTGCGCGGATATTTTAAGCAACAGAAATGTACTAGGTTGCAGAGACCATTCCATCCGTACAAATTAATTGCTCTTTCTGTCGCCATAGAAAAAAGAATCAGAAAACACCAACTCACCGCCAGCTACTTGGCTGGATAAAGTAAAGCATGACAGCAAATTAGAAACAAACTACTGAAGCATAAGCCCTTGACAAGAGAAAGCAAGTTAGGTGCTTAGACTGATCCCCACTGCCCAGGCATAATCACTCCACCTACAAAACAAAGCCTAGTTCTAGTAAATCACCCTTCACATCACTACATTTTCCAAGAATATAACTTGGAACAAAAGAACTAAAAATTAGAAGAAAAAACTGAGTCTATCAAATATGAGTTCTTGACAACACGATGGAGAAATTAAAAGTGAAATAAGACCATGAAGCACTTATTTTCCAGAGAAATAACTGCACATGCTGAAGGAAGCTGTGGTTGATGATGCAAGCAATGGCTTGTCCTGCCTAAGCAAAAGAAAATGGTCTACTGCACATTTGCCCTTAAAGAAACACTTGCCATGGCGCCAATCTGTATTAGATACCACTTGCTATCAGTTAAAATATGACAATTCCACATGGCAACATCAAAAAATATAATCATGCTAACAATACACAGCCATTATAATTTCCAGCATAGCATCAAAGGAAGCAAAATAACAAAGTTCCATAGCAATATGTGAGAATCTCTGATATGAGAAAGTTCTATCAAAAACCGTAAATGGACCACATTGAGGAGCCTCTTCATCTCTTTCTACCACCACGCTCTCTCAAAGATAGAGCCAGTGATTCTCCTGGTCCAACATTGTAATATGCCAGTGACATATTATCCTTGAGAAAACCAGCTTTTCCACTCAATTTCTGTTTGTTTGCAGGAAGTTGGATCTCTCCAGCAATTTTCTCCTTCAGGCTGCCAACAGTTTCAGACAAAGACTGCATTGCAATCTCCAGAACTTGCCCTTTGAGATTTCCTTCATCAAGATTGGGAACAGCAACAGTGACATGCACAAGTCCCTGCATAAAAGGCACAATATCAGCTAACATGCAGTCAGATAAAGGAAGAAAGACCACATTGAGATACAGATCAGAAACGATAAGTCCAACAGCTGTAGAGTAAGAGGCATAATTTTGATAAAAGAAAAGGCCATACTGGATGTTGAGCCAGGAATTGATCTTCAGGAACGAGCGCAGAATCGTCAAGCCTCTGCCTCTTCGGCTCTGGCTCATCTGGAAGTGGAGGAGGAGCATCATCAGGTGGGGGTGGGGGTGGCATTCCTTGAGGAAAAGGAGGTGGCGGGGGCATCATATGCAATCCAGGTTGGGAGACAGGATGAGGGACAAAAGATCGAGGAACTGCCATAGAATTATATTGCGATCCAGGTGGAGGCGGCACAGGTACATTTGGATTCCCAGACATTGATGGAGGCATAGGAGGAGGTCGATTTACCATCATTGTTTGCTGTCCAGATGCCATTTGCATTGGAGGAGGGGGGTAATTTGGCTGCATAATTGAAATATTGACTGGCCTTTGTGGAGGTACAAGATATCCCCCAGCAGTGGGACCTGAATATTGAACTGTATTTGGAGGTACACGAGGAAGATTCAACTGCAGTCCTGGTGGTGGAGGGAGGGGGCGGACCGTCAGCATACCAGGTCGGGGAGGAGGAGCTGCCGGACCAGGAAGGTTCCTTACATCATTGTTAACAGCTTCATTTTGATCCTCGCCATTAGCATTTTGAGACATAGCTTGGTTTGCAGTGCGCCCAATACTTCCAGTGTGACCATCCCATATGACCTGCTTTGGCTGCTCATCTTTCTTCTTCTCAATTTCAGCCTTCACTGCATTAGAAACTTCTTCCTCTGTGGTGCCAAAGATATCAGGCCTCAAGCGTGCCAGCCCCACAATGTTGCGGGAGATCTCATCATCTTGAGCAAGAGTAGTTTCCCGAATCTTGGCAAACATCCTTTCCTTTTGTTCCTTGTACTTAGGATCAATGAGTGAAATTCTCATGTGCTCTGACATCTCACTAATTGGAATTAGCTCACCAGTGATAGGAGAAACAACAAACTTTGTTGGGTCTCTTTCAGCAGCGATCCTCTCCTCAGGTCTCTTCCAGTTCTTCACAATCCTCATAGGTGGTTCTTGTTCCTCATTTCTCCTTGTTCCCTTCTCATCATCATTCTCTTCAATACTCGCAACCTTCATGCCTTCCTCAACAAGCTGCATCTCTTCTTCATCCATTTCCATTTCCACCTCCTTTCCAGGCTCAATAATTTCATCTTCATCCATAGCAGATATCTTGCTCCTCCTTATAACTTCCTCAAGTGTCATTGGAGGGGGCAAGTCCTCGTCTTCATCATCTGCAAAGTCTATAGTCTCAACCACAACAAAATCATGCCAATCAATCATTGCCATCTGCATCCGCTCCTGTTCAATCTCATCCTCAGCTTTCTGTCTTGCCTGCTCCTGTGAGCGTTCCCATTCAAGGCGATGCAAGCCCCTTTCAAGCACAGTGGTCATGTCAGGAACACTCTTTGTCAACTTCTCGGTCAAACCCTTTGGAGGCATCAAAACTTTAGAATATGCATCAGCAAGTCCAGTAAAAAAGGTGAACATGCTGTGGGTTGGCTTCAAAAAGTGGAACTGAGGATTGTTCATCTCCCTGTTTGTCAATCCAGTCAAGAATGCTTGTCCATTTCGAGCTACAAACTGAGCCGTGAGCTTAATAATATCAAGTTCCTCTCCGGTAATCCCTTCTGGGAGCCGAACAGTATACTGCTCAGCTTCTGGGGGTTCAAGGACCTTAGGAGGAGGTAGTCTAAACTGGGCTGCAGGATCTGGTTTCGTAGCTGCTTCACTTCCATCAGAAGCTGAATCAGGTTTTGGAGCTGAATCAGGAGCAGCTGAATCTGCAGGCTGTGAAGTAGGCTGCTGTCCAGGAGCTTGATTCTGAGCACGAAATTCTGCCAAACGATGCTGGTAATAAGCATGGTACGGATCCGAAGAATTCAAAAAATTGAACTTGGCATTGTTAGCATTGTTGGCAATAATCCTCTTTTCAAACTCAGGTCCATTTTTTGCCACAAACTGCGATGTCTTATCAACAATACTCCTAATATCAGGTGGAGGATGAATAATTCCAATAGTTCTAGTATGAGTCGCAACTGGTGCTCTGCTCTGCTCCTCACTTAACGGTCTATCATCTCTCGGCTGCTGTTCTACCACTTGCGACAGTGGAAGAGGAGACCCATCTCCATTAACAGGAGGTGCTGGAAGCGGTAAGATTGCTGTGGAAGACATTCTTTTCTCTCCAAATCTCAATCAATCAGAAACAACCCACATCAAACCAGCTCCTCTCCAGATAAATTACCACAAATTCTTTAGTTAAAAATACCTGCAAATAACAACTTTGCAATAAAAAAATTATAAGAACGCATGGAGCCCTAAAATCCAAAATTATTAATTTTTTATTTCAATAAGAACACCAAATTCCCAGTCCAGAAAAAACCTAACCTTAATTAAAAGCAGTCACTGAATTCTTCGTTCATATCAAGAATGAAAACCATAATCACTGAATAACATGCAACAAAAGAAAATGATTAATTTCTAATCAGATTAAGATAATCTAACCTATAGAGATTAATAAATGGAAAGATAACTTACCATGGAGTAGAAAGGATTGAAATTACGGAATTTCTATCTGCTAGGGTTTTATACAAAAAGAGAGGAAGACAGAGTGAGAGAGATCCAGTGTAGATTTTATATACGGTAAGAAACCGACTCTTTATATTTTGGTTTCAACCGATTTGTTTTCTTAAACGGGTCGGGTTGATTTTCTTTTCTTTTCACGCACGGCCCATTAGGCATTCGGATACCAAAAAGGCCCGTTAAGAATTCGCTTCTTCGATGAGAGAAGATATAGAGAAATTGAAAAATTATTTCCAAGTATGATATAATAAAATCAGTTTTTTGAATAATTCAGTATATTTTTTCAGTTTTTTAATACATCTCTCTATTCGAATTAGATTCACATGCAATAAATACTTTGATTATAGAAAAAAATAACATAAACAAGATTATTTTAATTAGTTTTGTTAGATAAAATTATGAATAATATATTTCAAAAAAATGATAGCTCACTAAAGACATAAACAACGATTAGATGATAAAAAAATATTTTTATTTTATTTTAGCTTAGCTTATATAAAAACAAAAAAGAAAAGGAATTGTAATAATTTGTTTGATTTTTTAAAATATTTTAAAAAAAAAAGAGATATATACATTGTTTAGGGCTACTAAAATTAATCTTTAACTACTCAAGATATGTCATCATATCTTAGTAATTCATAAAGAGTTCCAATAGCGGTGTTATCAAACTCAATCTAATTTATCAGTTAATTTGGTGACTCATCAATTCATTATTCGAGTTGGATTTTATATTAAGAAATATTAAAAAGTTGACCTTCACAAACTTAATAAATTTAAGAGATCAATTTGCGACATGGTCAAGTAGGATAAGATTATGTCTAATTATATATATATATATATATACACACACACACACACACACACACACACACACACACACACACACAAATTCAAATGATATTATTTAAATTTTAAAAAATATTTAAAATATGTTATTTTATATTGATTTAACAAAATAATATCATTTTAATTTTAAAAAAATATTTAAAAAATATTATTTTATATTGATTTAAGTTAACCTGAATTAATTGATCAACTTATAATCTGGATTGTTCAAGTTACTGAACCTCATTTTATAGTTATAATGTGAGTTAAGCCCTTTCTTAACTCAAGATCCCTTTGACCACATAGTGTCAAGAAAGAAAAAAAAAGAACAAGAAGAGAAATTGAACAGGGTTTTGGCCTGGTGGTCAAGAAGGGCTTCTCCCTTCCTCACTCCAGGTTCAAACCTTGTCAGGCACGTCTGTCACCCCCGCGGTGTCTTACATGCTCATGGGGCTTGCAGGATGTTCAGTGAGCCCGATGATTAGTTGTGGTGCGCGCAAGCTGGCCCGGACACCCCGGTTATCAAAAAAAAAAAAACAAGAATCATTGTACAATGATAGGTTTTGTTTCTTTTTTAAAAACATGTAAAGGAACAAGTTTGACTTATTTTGTAAAATCATCAATACATGTAGCTTGTTTTGACGTTAACAGTTAATAATAGATGGCCACTTGTTTACATACAATTCTTTAAAAATATATCCTTTTTTTGTTTACATGAAGTAATTAGAAAATAAAAAGATTATTTTCCATGCAACAAATAGATTATTCATAATAAATAGTTATTGATAAAGGTGATAGAATATTTTTTTATAAAACAAATTAACATCAAAAGGTTCATAATATATATCAATGTGTATGATTTTAAAGTTACAACATGAACTAGTTCATCAAGAATTATAAATAACATCAGCTAAACATGATTTAAACATTCGGTTTATCTCTCTTTCCATGCCTTATGGTTCAAGCAATACTATCATTCTTATATTCTTTCTTAATTAACTCTTGCTTATACTTTACATACTTATTAATTACTTGCAAATTGAATGGAATGGATTTCTTGATTCTTAAGTTTCATTTTCTCCTAAACAACAATATTGCACAATTCACGTATATTTTCTTAATTCTTTATATAATTATAGTTTATTTAGAAAAGAGTTAAACTCATGAGGTGATGAATTAATGATAAACTGCACAAGGAAATTATAAATCTCCTACTTCTCTTATTACTTACCTTCCTTTTTTATTTATTGTAATCGGCAATGAAAAAATAAAATTAAATAATTAAAATCTAGAGTTTATATAAATTGGAAGAATCAATAATCTTTGAATAGAAAACCATGAGTTTCTAAACCTTATGATTTGATACCACATGTAAGCAATTCTTTAAATATAAATATGAACAATCAAGTATAAATCATAATTTTCATGATCTTATAACTTCATGATTTTTACATTCAATTAATTATTTAATGAAAGTGTGCCTTAATCCTTAACAAGTTATTTGAGAGTTTGAAATCCTAAATGTAAATTGATGGAAAACATAAGTATGTTTTCCTTTTTACCCTCAATTATTTTACATATATTTTTATCAAATAAAACATGTAAGTGTAAGATAGAAAAAGGATTGGTTTATTAATAGCTTTTTATACTTCCAAATTCATAAAATATATAGTTATTAAATAAATAATTACTTCTCAAATTGACTAATAGGATTTTAGCATTAATATTTTTAGATCATTTAAGACGCATTATCTCCTTATATGGGTTTATACGTTATAAATCAAACAATACAAACCAAAAATAATAGAACAACAAACTCTTATCAACTAATAAAATAGCTTCCAACACATTTTTTTAGCATATTTTTCTCATATATCAAACACATCTAAACCTAAAAACCCAATACACCAAGTTGAACCACCATAACCTGTGATGGCATATTTACTAATATCATCACCCTTATATCAAAAGAAGAATAAGAAATATCAGGTGGTTGTTTCGAGCATCAATCATTGACTTTTGCAGCATCGTTACCTTTTCAAAGTGATCCATAAGAATATCATGACGCGACTGTGATCTATTCAATTGAGAACTTCAAGAATTTCACGTGTTAGTCTAGAAGATGGTAAATAATGATCGAATTATATTTTTAAATAATAATAGCACGTACTGTATTATTACCATCACAGCATCAACCTAGCAAGTGATTACAAAAAGGGTAATGGAAGAGATATCTAATGAGGATTACAAAATAACCAATGATTGAGAATGGAGTTTATTCTTGACGGAATTATTGATATCATTTCAGAAACCAAGGACCCATTTGATAACACAGTCCAACTTGCTTTAAAAGTTAAAAGTTTTTTCACACCCTGGTATTTAAAAAATATATATATTATTATTTTAAATTGTTTTTTTTAAATAACATTATTTTAATACATTTCTAATAAAAAAACACTTTAAAAAACTTCAATTAAACTCCACAAAGTACAAAGTGTTTATGATAGTTTTACAATGCTAATATTAAACATAAATAAAAACATTTTTAATTTAAAAACACAACACCAACACAAAGTAATCCGACAAAGCACTATTTTTGCTCATAAATATGCAAAGGCAAAAACCAACACCACTAGCATTTTCTCAACACGTTGAAAGAAAAAGTGCGATTCATTGCCAAGGAGTCGAAAACTAACACCACACCAAAAATACTAGTGTTACACATTTATATCATGCTGGAAGCCTTGCTTCGGGATCAATATTAGAGGTCATTCAAAATTCTCAAATTTTAATAACCAGCGTGAAGCCTGCAGAGTGTTTAGAATGAGAGGAAAACTAGGCTTTTGGCTTCTTCCCCTTGCCTTCAGTGGATGGCTTGTTTTGGAAAGGTAGGAATTCTTTCCCGCTCATATATTTTCTCAGGGGCTCTGGAACCTCTACGCCATCTTCCTTCTGATAGTTCTCCAGGATGCAGCAAATGGTCCTCTCTGTTGCTGTAAGGGTAGAGTTCAGCAGGTGACAATATTGTTTTACCTGCTCATTGCTCTGCAAACAAACACAAAAGTAACCAAAATCTTAGAAGCTATCAACAATTGGATAATTCTTACAGCAATGAGAGAGATTTCTGTTTTTATTTGCCATGCTATTCAGTTCTAGAAACTAGGCAGCGTTTATTAAACATGAAATTCATTCCACCTTTTATGGAAGTGAACGGCAACATTGTTTTACAATTCAAGGCATTCCAGACTTCAATTATTATTTTTTCCCTTTTATGATGGGACACTTATCCATGCAGTGGTAGAACTATATTTCAGCAATTCCTACGATTTGAGGTTTTTTTGTTGCTAAAAGCCAAATCGGTATCTTTCAGAAATTTCTTTCATGAGTTGAACTAGCTTCCGTAGCGCTTTTAACATACTCGTACTACAAGGAAAAGAATCCAACAAAATCTTGTGTAAACTGACATGAAGACAGATAACTAGAGAAATGTTACCTTTTTCTGCCCATATCTAATTTCTAATCTTCTTGACTGGAAGTCTGTGCAGTTCGAACAGGAGACCAGCTCTCTGTAAGTATTGGAAGCAGGAAACCAGCCTTCTAAGTCATACTTCTTTGCAGCTGCGTCATTCAAAGCACCAGAAACAATTGCAACAACTTGATACGGGATGTTGAGCTGTTTGAAAATGGAGGCAACTGTTAGAACACTTCTTTCGAGTGAGGAGAAAGCAAGAGGGGGGGAGTTTGGGTAGGGTGGGTCTGTTTTTGTTCTTGGGAGCAGTCATTACTAATCACTCGTGAATATCAAGGATGTTTGTAGATGGCCACTGAAGCCATTAATTTTTTTCCCAAATAAGTAATAACATACCTCCTGGTAAAACTCCTCAGAGTTCTTAATCATTTCCTCAAGCATCTCCCAAGACTCATTGCCATTTGGGCTGGTAATGCAGAATTGCTCCACTTTCTCAAACTGATGAACCCTAAAAATGCCTAGAGTATCACGACCATGTGCACCAGCCTCTTTACGGAAACAAGAAGAGTACCCGGCATATCTGGATAAACAAGAAATTGGTGAGATGAGAACAACCATGGTTATTTGCACATTATAAAACTAGGCCATAGAAAGTTATTATAACCTGATTGGTAATTGTGAAGGATGGATCCAATCATCAAGATGATACGCGCATAGTGGTTGTTCAGCTGTTGCGATTAGATATTTGTCATCTCCTTCACCAGTAACCTGTTGAACATCAAGAAACAAATCATCAGTCTAGAATCTAGTCATTTACTGCTGCGTTTACTGCAGGCACACATCATAAATAAAAGGACTTGTATGATCGTAAGTGGAAAAACACTCTGAATGAATCAGAATAAATAATGATATGAGGAGGATGGTGGAGTGAGTAAGGAAGTAGAAGGGGACAAGAAAACCAAATTTTCATTTAGCACGCCAACCATGTTACTACGTCAACAACCCAGAGAAAAAAGGCGTAACCAATGCCCACCTGACATATAAAAATAATAGCAATAATTGAAGCCCTACACATCAGAAAAATAATACGTAGAAGAAATTAATTGTATTTAACATAATTAAGTGCTAATAGCACAACAAATAAGAATTTAGCGAATCTAAACTGCAGGCTTAGAATGTTAACAGCATGTGTTACTACTAAACTCATTTTGGCATTCTCAATTAAGCAGAACCCTAATGCACAAGGCAGGAAACAGCTAGCATAGCATCACAAATGCATCACAAATGCATCACAACCACACCAGTGACTATTTAAAGAGGGGTTGGGCCCTGATCCGAAGAGAAGAATTTGCTACATGAATCGCAAATGATAGCCATTAAAGCAGGAGTTTGCATAACACACTCATGCAATAAAAAGTACCTATATGATCCCAGCTGAAAATATACAGAACCAAAACCTAATGTAATGAGAGAGGTTAAGATATTAAGAGGTGGAGTGAAGTATCTCATAATTTGGACGCAGAAAACATGGTGTGACAAGGAGAGAATCAATGCAGTTACTCAATGATAAGGTTCCTTTCCCCTTTATCAAAAAAAATAAAGGTCCTTTCCTATTTTTTCTCATATACATGAGATGTTAGTGAACTTTAAGAGAAAATGTTGATGCCCTATTATTCTAAAAATCACCTTGTAAAGTTCTTCATCAAATTGTGCTAATTGGGCACACTTTGCCATGACATCTTTTCTCATGAAAAAGGGTGTCTGCAAGGCTGTATACCCCCTCTTCTCCAAGAATTCGAGGCCAAAGTTGATCAATGCTTGATTAAGTCTGACACCATCACCTTTGAGGTAGAAGCCTCTACCTCCCGCTACATCAGCACCTAATCATTTCAAGCACATCCAAATTAACATAAATTCCAAATGGTACATCATAAAACCATTCCAAACTACTCATCTTACAGACTAGAGACAACCATAATAAACTGTAAGCATAACATATTTGCAAACAAAAATCCCCAACAATTAAACCTGCTAGCAAGACATAAAACAACTATAACAAGAGAACAGATAAGATAAATTTATGTTCACATGTTATCTTATCCATATCCTAATGAGTCATGTTGACCATAATTTTTGCATGCATGCCAATCAATCTCTGTGAATCAATCCAAAAAGGAGGCAGTAATATGAAATGTCCATATACCTTTCTTCAAGTCCGCAATTCCAAGAAGTTCAACAAGGTCAACATGATTCCTCATTTTCTTCTCAACACGCTTCTCCCCCCATGCCCGAATCACAGCATTAAAATCCTACACAACACACATTTCTAACTAGTCATTCCACCATTCAAAGAAAAACACACAGAACAACAACAACACACTCACCTCGTTATTGTTAACCGGGACTGAGTCGTGCACGAGATTACCAATAGTTGGCAATCTTGAATAGAGTGCATCTTTAGCCTCTTGCACCTCTTTTTCCTTGTCTGCTATCAGTTTTTTCGTCTCTTCATTATCTTTAATCGCTTCCGTTGCATCCTCTTTCGCCTTTTTTAAATAAGAGATCGATAAAAATTAAACAAAAATTATGTTTATTAAATTTCGCATAAATTAAATTAATAAATGAAAAGAAAAAAATAATTAAAATTACTTACGATTTTAAGCTGCGCGACTTTTTTGTTCTGCTTATTAAACTCTCTACGCAGACTATCAAGCTCAAATTGACCTATACAAAAACGACATCAGACAACAGTTAAAAACGACATCAAATGACTAGCACTCCGTGCTGAATAAAGCGAAGGAAACTTACGTTGCCGCCATTCGTTATCAAACTGAATTATTTCATCGACGATCTCGATGCTAGCATAACGACGGCGCTGTGACTCTCGTATTTTTTCTGGGTTGTTGCCTTTCTCTTCGCGAAACAAGTTGATGTCTAACATCTTTGATACTGTAAGAAATTAGGGTTTCTTCGAGACCACGACGCGAGCTTGTGGCTGCAGATTTGAAGGTTCAACAAGAGAGAGGGGGTAACGGCAGTGAGAGAAGAGAATCGGCTTGTCGCTAAGCTAAGTAGGGATGACGTGTTCGAGTTTATTCGGGTCGGGTAATTGGAGCAGTTGGATGGACTATGGTCAGACCTATAAGTTTCTCTTAGCTAGGCCGGGTTAGTGTTAAAGTTTATTTATTTAATTCATTGTTTTATTTAATTATTTATGTTATGTTGATTTAGTCATAATGGACCTAGTCTTTAGGATGTGTTGAGGTGGCTAAGAGAGTGGTGATTGTGTTGCTAGAATCATGGGTTAGTGGGTTAATGGTGATGTGGGTTAGTGGATTCATTATGCACTATGTAATGCCTATTTATAGGCCCTTTATCTTTAATTGAAAATTAAGTCAAGCATTCATTTTTATTATCAGTGGTATCAGAGCCTAACACCCTTAATTCCCAAAGCTCTTTCACTTCATTCGTAAGCAAACGAGAGAGAGAGAGCCAAAAAGCCCAACCTGTGAGTGAGCAAACGTGAGAGCCAAAAAACACCAAAAATCCCTAAATCCTCTTATTTGCAATTGTGTGCAGACAAGAGAGAGTGAGAGCCCAAAATCCTTAGCCCACTTTTCAACAATCTTCACAGACGAGACACAAACCAAAAAAATCCCCAAAATTTCCCAAATCTTTTTCCCAAGAGGAGAGAGACGAGAGTAACGAGAGAATCAAAATTTTCTTCTCCAATTTCGATCGTGAGCAGCCGAGAGAAACGAGAGCAACCCACCAAAATTCCACCCTTTCCAAACCAAGACTTCCCACATCTTGACCACCCGAAAGACAAAATCCCTAACTTCCAATTTTTCAGCCATTTTTCAAGAACGACGTTCACAGCAGCTCAAGAACAACGATGGCATCAGAATCCTCTTTTGTTCAAGCAGCCATTCCACGTTTCGATGGTCACTATGACCATTGGAGCATGCTAATGGAGAATTTCCTTCGGTCAAAGGAATATTGGCCGATTGTTGAAGTTGGCATTGAAGCACCAGCACCGAACGCAATTGTGACAGAAGCTCAGAAGACAGAGCTGGAAGGTAGAAGACTGAAGGATTTGAAGGCGAAAAATTATCTGTTTCAAGCAATTGATCGTCCCATTTTGGAAACAATTCTTAGCAAAGAAACTTCCAAGGACATATGGGACTCCATGAAGCTGAAATATCAAGGATCAACAAGGGTGAAGCGTGCACAACTTCAGGCCTTGCGACGGGATTTTGAGACTCTGCAAATGCAAATTGGTGAGCCAGTAACCAATTATTGTTCCAGGACAATGGAGATATACAACAAGATGAGGTTTCACGGTGAGAAGATGGATGATAATGTGATTGTTGAAAAAATATTGCGTTCACTGTCACCAAAATTTGATTATGTAGCTTGTTCAATAGAAGAGTCCAGAGATGTTGAAAAACTCTCCATTGATGAGCTGCAAAGCTCCCTGCTTGTGCATGAGCAGAAAATGTTAAAGGGCTCACATACAAATGAGCAGGCCCTAAAAGCTACAAATTATTCTCATTCCTCAAATTTCCGAGGAAGAGGCCGAGGGAGAGGCAGAGATGGGAACTGAGACAGATTTAGGGCTGGTGATAATTTTGGCAGAGGCAGGGGACAGTTTAGGGGTGTTGAGGGGAACCGAAGCAATTTTAGGGGTGTTGAGGGGCAAAACAGAGGCAAAGGTGACAAGTCTAAGATCGAATGTTTTCGATGTCACAAATTTGGGCATTACCGATCTGAGTGTTATGCCAGGATACCCAGTGACAAGGCTGAAATGTCACATTTTGCCGAGAGAAGGGAAGAGGAAACTCTGCTAATGGCTGTGGAGACAACCCAGAAGCAGAAGCAGGGGTCTCGGGAGCAGCAGCAGGGGTCTGAAATTTGGTTTGTGGATACGGGCTGCAGCAATCACATGTGTGGGTGTAAGTCTTCTTTTATTTACTTGAATGAAGATTTTAATTCAACAGTAAGTTTTGGTGATAACTCTACTGTGAATGCATTAGGAAAGGGTGATATTGAGATTAGAACCAAGAATGGTTTTGTAGAAACAATTTCTGATGTGCTTTATGTGCCTGATTTGAAAAGCAATTTATTGAGTGCTGGTCAATTGCAAGAGAAGGGGTATGAGATGACTATAAAGAATGGTGTTTGTGAAATTTATGATCCTTTGAGAGGGTCAATTGCTGTAGTGAAAATGAGTAGGAATAGGCTGTTTCCATTAGAAATTGTGATATCACAGCCCTGTTTTATTGCTGAAATTGAGAACCCAACATGGCTTTGGCATTTCCGATATGGCCATTTGAATTTTAGTGGCCTAAGAACTCTTCAGCAGAAGAATATGGTGAAAGGTCTTCCTGAAATTGATATTCCTTCACAAGTATGTGAAGATTGTGTTGTTAGCAAACAACATCGTTCTCCATTCCCTCAAGACAAATCGTGGAGAGCAAAGCATGCTCTTGAATTGGTGCACTCGGACATTTGTGGACCGATTAGTCCATCTTCAAATGGAGGTAAAAAGTATCTAATCACCTTCATTGATGATTTTACTCGGAAGACATGGGTTTATTTTTTACAGCACAAGGCGGAAGCTTTTTATGTGTTTCAAAGCTTTAAGGCTAAAGTTGAAAATGAGGCAGGGAAGCTCATTAAGACTCTCCGAACAGACCGTGGTGGTGAATTTTGCTCAACTGAATTTGATGTCTTTTGTGAAGAGCATGGTATTCGCAAGGAACTCACAGCTAGCTACACACCACAGCAGAATGGTGTATCCGAAAGAAAAAACAGAACAATCCTCAACATGGTGAGGAGCTTGCTAGCTAGAGGAAAAATCCCAAAGGAATTTTGGCCGGAAGCAGTAAATTGGAGTATTCATGTGCTGAATAGAAGCCCTACTTTTTCAGTCCAGAACATGACACCTGAAGAAGCATGGAGTGGGAGGAAACCCAATGTTGAGTATTTCAGAATTTTTGGGTGTATAGCCTATGCACATGTCCCGGATGAGAAGAGAAAGAAGCTAGATGATAAGGGTGAAAGGTGTGTGTTTCTCGGCATGAGTGAGTGCTCCAAGGCGTATAAATTGTACAATCCTCTTACAAAAAGGATTGTGACCAGCCGTGATGTTGTGTTTGATGAAGTGAAAACTTGGGATTGGGATAGGCAGCAGCCTATACATGCTGATTTGGAAATGGACACTGATTTGGAGCCAGCAGCAGCAGCCATTTCGCAGCAGCAGCCTTGCTCAGAAACAGCTGCTGCTGTTCACTCAACAACAGGAGCAACTGCTGGAAATTTCCCACCCACGGCAGTATGTTGCAGCAGCTCCACCTTGTCCTCGTATCCGTAAAAGGCCTACTTGGATGGAAGATTATGAGGTAAATGGAATTGAAGATCCACTTACCTATTTTGCTTTGTTTGCAGACTGTGATCCCATGACCTTTGAAAGTGCTGTCAAAGAAGAAAAATGGAGAAAAGCAATGGATGATGAAATTAATGCCATTGAAAGAAATGACACTTGGGAGCTGACTGATTTGCCACCAGGACAAAAATCCATTGGCGTAAAATGGGTTTTCAAAACCAAATTGAAGGCAAATGGTGAAGTTGATAAGTATAAGGCGAGATTGGTGGTCAAGGGGTATAAGCAAGAGTATGGAATTGATTATACGGAGGTCTTTGCTCCTGTTGCAAGACATGATACAATTCGGTTGATAATTGCATTGGCTGCACAGAATTCATGGCCTATTTTCCAGCTTGATGTCAAATCGGCATTCTTGCATGGAAACTTGGAGGAGCAGGTATTTGTTGATCAACCTCTTGGTCATATTAAGATTGGATGTGAGGATAAAGTATATCGTTTGAAAAAGGCTCTTTATGGTTTAAAACAAGCTCCACGAGCTTGGTATAGTCGTATTGAGTCTTATTTCTTAAGAGAAGGATTTCATAAGTGTCCATATGAGCATTCATTATTTGTTAAAATTGGAGATGGGGGGAATTGCTTATTGCTTGCTTATATGTTGATGATCTTTTATTTACTGGAAATGATGCTGATATGTTTGAGGATTTCAAGAGTTCTATGATGGTTGAATTTGAAATGTCCGATCTTGGGTTGATGCATTACTTTCTTGGCATAGAGGTGATGCAAACTGTAAATGGCATTTTTATTTCTCAAAAGAAATATGTGCATGATATTCTGGAAAGATTTCAGATGAAGGATTGCAATCCTGTTAGTACTCCGACTGAATTTGGTTTGAAGCTCAACAAAGATCATGAAGGGAAGAAAGTGGACAACACACTTTACAAGCAAATTGTTGGCAGTTTAATGTATTTAACTGCAACAAGACCTGATATTATGTATTCTGTAAGTCTAATCAGCAGGTACATGGAAAATCCCACCGAAATGCACTTGCTAACAGCCAAGAGGATCCTTCGTTACTTGCAAGGAACTAAGGATTTTGGGTTGTTCTACAAGAAAGGAGAAAAGATGGAGATGGTTGGGTTTACTGACAGCGATTATGCAGGTGATCAAGATGATAGGAGAAGCACCTCGGGTTTTGTTTTTATGATGGGCACAGGTGCGGTTTCGTGGTCTTCGAAAAAGCAACAAATTGTTACTTTATCCACCACCGAAGCTGAATTTATTGCTGCCACAGCTTGTGCTT
This sequence comes from Salix brachista, assembly GCA_009078335.1. Taxonomy (NCBI): domain Eukaryota; kingdom Viridiplantae; phylum Streptophyta; class Magnoliopsida; order Malpighiales; family Salicaceae; genus Salix; species Salix brachista. Next base: position 6,875,896 of record CM018576.1, on the reverse strand, counting down.
ATCAAGCTATTTGGATAAGAAGAATTCTTGAAGAACTACAGTTTCCGCAAACTGGAGCTACAACGGTATTTTGTGATAACAACTCAGCTATCAAACTCTCCAAGAATCCGGTGTTACATGGGAGAAGCAAGCACATTGATGTGAGATACTACTTCTTGCGAGATCTCAATAATGATGGCATGATCAATCTAATTTATTGCCGAAGTGAAGATCAAGTTGCTGACATACAAACCAAACCTCTTAAACTTGCTGCATTTGTGAAATTACGTGGTTTACTTGGAATGTGTTCGCAATCAGCAGTAATTAAGAGCATTGAAGAAGGATGATTTCTTTTAAACTGATATCTACAGATTTCAGTTTAAGGGAGGGTGTTAAAGTTTATTTATTTAATTCATTGTTTTATTTAATTATTTATGTTATGTTGATTTAGTCATAATGGACCTAGTCTTTAGGATGTGTTGAGGTGGCTAAGAGAGTGGTGATTGTGTTGCTAGAATCATGGGTTAGTGGGTTAATGGTGATGTGGGTTAGTGGGTTCATTATGCACTATGTAATGCCTATTTATAGGCCCTTTATCTTTAATTGAAAATTAAGTCAAGCATTCATTTTTATTATCAGTTAGATGGTACCTAAGGCTAATGAGATTAAAAGCCCGTTTATTATTATTATTATTGTAATGGTAAATGTTTTTAAAAATATATTAAAATAATATTTTTGAACTAATTTTTGTTTGAATTTGATGAAATTATTAATCGACGAAGAATGTAGCTTTTAAATTGACACCTAAACTTAGACTTCTTTTTTTTTCATAACGATGAAGGTATTTTTGAACTAATTATCTTTTAATGAAAACAACATTCTTTTTCTTTCAAGTTTTGACATGAGGATTTAATAAATTAGAGGTAGAATTAATAAACAAAAAATATATTTTGAATTGACAAATGGAGACAATGGTGCTTAGAGATTTTAGATGTTTTAAAGGTATTTTAAAATTAGTTGCCATACAATAAATCAAGTTCTCTCCAAAATTTAAACAAGTTATTTATATTTAAATTTATTTATTTTTGAAAAAAAATAATCATTGTTGCCTTTGATAACAGAAATGAATATCTTGAAATAGTAGCCAGGGGATTGGAATGGGATTCGGAGAATGGCAATCCAAATCCAAATCCAAATATTGTGTTTGATATCTTAAAATGGAAATAGAAAAGAATACTAAAATAACAATTATGGTGTTCGGTGTAGATCAAAAATAATTTAATTAGGGTATGTTTTTTAAAGTGTTTTTTTTGTTTGAAAATGTCATAATATAATATATGTTTTATTTTTTAACTGATAAACATTTTTAATGTTTTCATATATGTTATTATTTCAATGTATAAAAAACATTTATAAACAAGTGTTGGGCATGAGATTTGAAAGCTTGTGAACATTGGATATGAATTTTAACTTTTATTGGCAGAAAAAAAAGAAGTGAAGTTTCTAACTTGAATATTTTGAACTCCATTGCTATTTTATGTCAAACATTTTTTTTATCCAAAATAAATATCACCCCTAAACACCACATGCAAGTTCCCTCTCCTTGCCATATGTTTATTCCTTTTGGGTTAATGAAAATATGATGTCCCTTACATGAAAAGCAAGTAGTTATATATTAGGAATTGACAAGAACTTTAGGAATTTGTGTTTCTGTTTGGATTCTATTCCTATGATAAACCCTTTGTATATTAAAAAAAGGGAAATTAGGAGTTTTATAAGAATACAAATATAATATGCCCCCGTTTGAGAAAATCTAGTGTTTTAGTTTGATAAACAATTGCAAGTCTTCCTTAAAGGTTTCATTTTTGTGAATAAAATATAACTTTAATATTGTTTGGTAGAAATTAAAGGTTTTGCCATTTTCATGATAATAATAGATAACTTGTTGAGTTTAGTTTCTATAAAATGAAATTTTGAGAAGTTTACATGTTTTTTATATAAAAAAAACTAGTACATCTTACATCCCGACATTTATCCTCTTTTATAGAGAGAGAAAAGACTTTTTTTTGTCAAGATAAGGGAGAATGTATTATAAAAATAAATTGTCATTTATTATTAAAGTCATTAAAAAACATTAACTAGTATTTAGATTTCTAAGATAAGGGATTGTTATGTTATGGGGAATATACTATTATCATAAAACATCTTAATTGAGATAAGTGTGTTGTTTCTTATCTTTTATTTCTAATTATTTGTTATGCATAATATGTCAATGGTCTATATATATATGGATATTGTATACTATAATAAATAAACTTGGAATTTAAGATGGTTAATTTACATAATTTCATTATAAAGTTTAAGTTATTTTTGTCGCTCTTAATTGTTTGGCGAGTTGACACATCTATGATTATCTACTTTTATTTATAACACGTAATTACTTGTGGTTTATTAAAATATGTTCGTAAGTAAATGAATGGGTTTTTATTAAGATCCTCAAACCCAACATAAGTGCCAGGAAAGTTTATGCCATTTTTTTGTTATTCAATTTATTTGGTGAATTGACATATCCATTATCATTTACTTCTTATCATAATTTGTGACCATTACTAAAATATCAGGTGATATCACTAAATTTGATGTTTTAAAGTGATATAATATTATCTATGTTATAATTAATGTCTTCCCCTAAAACTTTGAAGATTAGTCGAGTTTTTTAGTAACCATAATATTATCTATGTTATAATTAATATCTTCCCCTAAAACTTTGAAAATTAGTCAAGGTTTTTAGTAACCATAATATTATCTAGTAAATTTAAATCAAAGTTTAAATTAAATATAATAAAGATTACAAGCGATATATAATCATTGATTGTTTGTATAAAAGGCTAGTTTTTTTTATATATATAAACAATTTTTTTTAAAAATAAATTCTCCAGTAACATTTTTGTTACCCCACCCCCACCTAAAGTTAGTGCCTATTTGAGAATGTGGTCGAGATTGCTTTTGAAATTATTTTTTGTTCAGAAATATATCAAAATAATATTTGTTTATTTTTAAAAAATTATTTTTAACATCAGTACATCATAATGATTTACAAACACCAAAATAATTTAATTTAAAGTAAAAATTATATATATATTTTTTTTATTCAAAAATAGTTTTGAATCGTAATGCTAATGTGTTAACCTATTAAACTTTCTCCATCACTAAAAATTTCCAAACATTTACTTCAATTATAAAATTATAACTAATGGAGGTTAACCAAGATTAGATTCCACTACCCCTTTTAACATCGATTCATTAATATTTAATCGAACAATCACTTTTTAATATTCTCAACTCTTTATCTCTGTACACTTACCATATTAACAATGAAATTTTAGTTGTTTAACAGATATTGAAGGACCGAATTGGAACTCGTCAAAAGCTCTAACCATAGGATCAAACACGTCAAAATCTAAAGGGGTCAAAACATAATTTACCTTGAAATTTCAGGAATTTTATCCTCATCTCATCTCTCCCGAAAGATTCCAAGAAGGGAATTTCCTCCTCTTTTTAATCTGCATAAAGAATCCAAACAATAAAAAACTTTTATATTTTAATTGTTTTTAAAATAATTTTATTTGAATATATATTAAAATAATATTTTTTATTTTACATTTTTTTTTAATATAAACACCTTAAAACAATCTAAAATACCAAAATAATAATAATTTAAAATAAAAACAAATTTATTTTTAAATATTTTTAAAACACCCAAACAAAATAATTTAACTTAAAATTCTGGAACCACGGAACCACGGTGTGAATTCCTCCCTCTTTAACCTGCATAAAGAATTCAAACAATTATAAACTTTCCTACCCCCCAAAAACCACAAATTCAACATTCGCTACATATATAGATTTTTTTAAAATCCACAAAATCGTAGTTAGCGTTAAAAAATGTATGAAGAGAATAACAACTGGTAGTCCACTGCTCTCATCTCCTCTTCGTCTTCTTCTTCAATCTCCCATCTCTTTAGCGGCGGCTAGGGTTTCTTCGAAACAACCTTACTTCTTCCCCCTCACTTATCTCGCTCGCTTCTTCTCCACCATGCCTGGAGGCATCGATTCCCTGCAATCTGACGTAGACTGGCCAGCGAAAAGAGTACGCGATACCTTCATCAAGTTCTACGAAGAGAAGAATCACGTCGATTGGAAATCTAGCCCTGTAGTTCCTGTAAACGACCCTACTCTCCTCTTCGCAAATGCCGGTACACAAAATCCGCATCTTATTACCATTTTTAATATAATTTCATTTCAACTCTCTCATTTTTTGTTAATTTAGTTTAATTTCTGAATGCGTTGTAGTCAACATTTAATTTAGTTTTATTTTTTTTTAAATTTTGGAATGCGTATAATTATTTTCACCATTTACGTGTGGTTTTGTGTTTTAATTTTATTATTTGGTTTTGATAGGAATGAATCAATTTAAGCCAATTTTTTTGGGAACTGCGGATCCAAATACAGCACTAAGTAAGTTGTCGCGTGCCTGCAACACGCAGAAATGTATACGCGCAGGAGGGAAACATAATGATTTAGATGATGTTGGAAAAGATACGTATCACCATACCTTTTTCGAGATGTTAGGGAATTGGTCTTTCGGTGACTATTTTAAAAAAGAAGCTATTGAGTGGGCTTGGGAGCTTCTAACTAAGGTACGTTAGCTGTTTTAATTTCGTGAGGTTTAATGTGTTTCGGTGTTGTTTTTGATGTTTTTTTGGGGTGTTGTAGGTTTACAAGTTACCGGTTGATAGGATTTATGCGACTTATTTTGGCGGGGACGAGAAAGCAGGCTTGTCACCTGATAATGAAGCTAGGGATATTTGGCTTCAATTTTTGCCACCGGGAAGGGTGCTTCCATTCGGCTGTAAAGTATGTGGTTCTTTATCCTCAGTTTTGTGCTGACAAGGGTCTTGAGGTTTTTAAGTTTTAAAAATAGTTTTTGGAATTAATTTGAAGTGAGAGTGCTGGATTGGTTTAGAGGAAATAGACTGTTAATAGCAATGTTAAATAGTTAGTATCTAAGCAAACAATTGGTGGAGAAACATTTTCTTTGTGTTTTGCTTGGTGTTACTCTTTGTGTTGACCATTGGTTTTATGTTATTTGTGGTGTGAAATTGCATTATGAACTGTCTATATTGGGATTGAACTGCTTAAAGAATGTTAATTTTGATGGAAGCAATTAATAGACAACCACAATTTCAATAATCTAGCTGTTCTATACGCGCTTGCATCATCGATTTCTTAAGTAACTCCTTTAGTGGATTTTTGGATGCTTTGTAATGCATGTTGTTTGAATTTTTCTGGCTAATGAGGCTCTCTATTATATTAAGCCTTAAAATTTAACATCTAATGTTTTGTTTTGGCCTTTGAATAGGATAATTTTTGGGAGATGGGTGATACCGGTCCTTGTGGACCATGTACCGAAATTCATTATGATAGAGTTGGTAACCGCGATGCAGCAATGTTGGTTAACAATGATGATCCTACATGCCTTGAAATATGGAATCTTGTCTTTATTCAGGTAGTGCTTTTCTGTCATGCCTTGTACTCTAGAATTGCTAAGTGATACTTTTGTGTGTGCTGTCTTGATAATCATCTTAAAGAGGCTAATGCTCTATAATTTGTCACAATGATATATTTTTGCCTGCATCGGCTGGAACGATTTCTGCTGTTGCATGTCATTGCAGTTCAACCGGGAAAGTGATGGCTCCTTGAAATCCTTACCTGCTAAGCATGTTGACACTGGAATGGGTTTTGAAAGACTGACTTCTGTACTTCAGAACAAGATGAGCAATTATGACACTGATGTGTTCATACCCATCTTTGATGCTATACAGCAGGTAAAATATGCTGCTTATTATTTTTTTTCTTTCTTGGGTGCCTTATAGCTGGTTTCAAACTAATTAAGATAGCAAACTGAATGCAATTCATAGATTAATTGAATTTGCATGTTTGAAAGACACTTATTGTAAATGAATTCAAAGAACCAATGAATAAAACTTTCATTATAAGCCAAACTTGAAGTAATAGAAACCAGAGGATTGAAAAAGAGAATAATTAGATTGTTGATGGCATGAGCATGAAGGTGATTTGGGTTTTTGTAATGGGAAAGTTAATCATATAAGTTGCTGGGTATTTTGGGAATATAATTTTCAATGTTATTTTTTTAGAGTTATTGGTGTAAAGCATATTGGTTGGCCTCAGATTTATCTTAGTAATGATTCTAGATATTGAATTTTTTATGGAATTCAACTCTAGTCCCTTGAAGTGGTTCCAAATGTGAGAAATCTTTAAAACCTTCATATGAATTAAATCTGGAGGTTTCCAAAATCCTTGTCAGTGGCTTTAAAACTACAGCTGTGGATATGGATAATTTTTGGGGCATTCTAGAAACTTTGTCAATGACATTCTTTTCTTTCTCTTAAATTTTTTATGCAGGCAACGGGGGCACGGGCCTATTCTGGAAAAGTTGGGACTGATGATGTAGACGGGGTTGACATGGCTTACAGGGTGGTTGCTGATCACATTAGAACACTCTCATTTGCTATTGCTGATGGTTCTTGTCCAGGTAGATTAATGAAGACCTCCCTGAATCTTAAATGGAAATGTATGCTTACATGTTTTTTCGAAATGAAGCAAATAGCTTATAACATTTCGGTTGTGTTGTAGGCAATGAGGGTCGTGAGTATGTCCTTAGGCGTATTCTTCGCCGTGCTGTTCGATATGGTAGTGAGGTCTTGAAAGCACAAGAAGGATTTTTCAATGGGTAGGAATGATAACTGTGATGTCCTTGTTGTGCTCATCACTGTTTATGTATTGTATCCATTGAAAGGCAACCATTGCTTCATTTGGTCTTATGTCTAATGATATTTGTATAAATTTTGTTGCTAATGGTTTGTGATGAATGCAGGCTTGTAAATGTTGTTGTGAAAGTGATGGGTGATGTTTTCCCAGAGCTGAAACGAAATGAAGAACACATCAGGGAAACTATTGCAGCTGAAGAAGCAAGTTTTGGCAAGACTTTGCTCAAGGTGAGGATGAATTTTGTATAGTCTACCACTATTGACTATCAAGGAAACCATTTGTTTAAATTGATTTATTAATGTTTCATTTTTTTCTAAATGACATTATGTCTACACACTTTTTAGGACAATTAAGGTTTTCTTTTCTTTTGGCAACTTAAAACAATCAGTGTCATAAGAGATAATTTTTTTCCTCTTTAGGTGTTAACTTGCACATTTCAGGCTTCGGTACATTCCTTATCCTATGAAACCAATAGCATCACCAAGAAACTAAAAGTTTCAAAAGTGCAGATACAATGTATATCAATATGAGAATATCTTTGCGTTAACTTCACTATTGCATTTCCTTTGATTCTTCTTAATCTTTGACATTGACATGCTCCCATTTTCTTCACTTCATGATTTTATTGGATTGTTATCCTAGTTGATTTGAAGTTGGTGCATTCCTGTTTGATAAGTCTGTTAAAGTCTTACAGAGGAACCTGTTCTATATGTTTGCAATGCTACATGTCTATTTAAAAACGTTGGCTGATCATCATTTTATTTTCAGGGGATTGAGAGATTTAAAAAGGCTGCTCAAGAGGTCGAGGGGAAGGTGTTGAGAGGGCAGGCAAGTTCATGTCTATGTAATTCTAACTGATAAACATAAGATGTTTCTCACCTGCTTTGATGCACTGAAGAAGGGAGAGAACTTACACCGTTTTTACCTTGTTTCTCTTCAACTTGGTTGATCTCTTGTTTGTAGGATGCGTTTGTCTTGTGGGACACATATGGCTTCCCATTAGATTTGACTCAGGTACTCTTAGGACTTTGTTCTTTTATCCCATATGCTCTCCTATGTGTCATGCTCTCCTATGTGTCACACGTCCTAAATATTTTTGTGGTATCAGTTGATGGCAGAAGAAAGAGGATTGCGGGTTGACGTGGAAGGTTTCGATAATGCCATGGATGAGGCAAGGGAAAGATCAAGAAATGCCCAAACTAAGGTATTGTGTCTTCCATTTGTAAATTAACTGTTAAGCTATTACCATTACTCGGTATACCCGTTTGCTAAAAGCCTTTACCAGGGCAAGAAAAAAAAGAACTGAAGTATGATGGAACTAAAATAAATATCAAAGCAGCGAAGTTGAAACTTGTTTGAGGAAATAGAGTGATGTTCACACTTGTCCCCTTTTTACTAAAGTTTTCTTTGGCAGCAATCTGGTGGTGCCATCGTCATGGATGCTGAAGCGACATCTGCATTGCACAAGAAGGGTGTTTCTGCAACAGATGATTCCTTCAAATTTATTTGGTTTGAGGTCAATGCGAGTATTTTTGTTGGTTGCAAAAGTTTGATTCCTGTGTTTTTGAGCTGGATTCAATTTATAATTTCTACAAAGCAATTTGTAAAACTGTTTAAGTGACAATTTTATCATGCCTGAGTTTGTGTTGCCCATGTATTTTTTTCAGGATCATGAAAGTGTAATAAAAGCTATCTACAATGGTTCTGAATTCTTGGAAAGTGCTGCAGCTTCCATTGAAGTTGGTATTGTTATGGAGTCTACTAGTTTCTATGCTGAGCAAGGTGGACAGGTATGTTGTTCATTAGATCACTTGTTTGAATTCTTCTGCTGGGACATGCATGGATTTGACTTGTGAATTAAATTGGAAAATGACATGGATTGTTCTTCTTCTTCTTGTTTCTGAAAACCACCTTTTCTTGGTGTTAGATATAGATTCATAGGTTTTGAGAATCATACATGAACTGCTTATCATAAGTGTTACATTGTATGTTTCACATTTCCCTTTTTGTATTTTGTTAAACTGTGTCTTATGAGTCTCAGTTTTCTGGTTTTAGATTTTTGATACCGGAGTACTTGAAGGCCCTTTTGGTTCATTCCAAGTTTGCAATGTCCAAATTTTTGGAGGATTTATTGTTCATATTGGGTCTCTTACTGGAGCCAGTGGCAGATTTTCTGTGGGTGAAAAAGTTACCTGCAAGGTATTATTGGCAATATGCCAATCTGCGTTCTTTTTACATGTTATTTGGTGATTTCCTTTTATGTGTGGCATTTATCGCTACTAATGATAGATATTGTGCAGGTTGACTATGATAGGCGTAATCTCATTGCTCCCAACCATACCTGTACGCACATGTTGAATTTTGCTCTCAGGGTATGCTCCAAAGACCCTTTATCCATGAATTTATGTATTGTTAATGTCTTGCGAGTGAAAACAGTGTTTTTCTGAATGTTTTGTGCGATACAAAACCAGGAAGTTCTTGGCAATCATGTTGATCAGAAGGGATCAATTGTTCTTCCTGAAAAACTAAGATTTGATTTTTCTCATGGTAAGTTTTGTTAGAGGATATCCTACTGGTGAGAGGCTAAATGTGGCTGGTTCTATTTATGAAGTTGTTTAAAAATGTTGTTGGAATCTGTATAGGTAAACCAGTAGATCCTGAGCTTTTAAGAAAAATTGAGTCAATTGTGAATGAGCAGATCAAAGATAAATTAGGTGTGTTTGCAAAGGAAGTTACCCTTGCTGAAGCCAAGCAGATCAATGGTTTGCGAGCTGTTTTTGGAGAAGTAAGCTTGACAGCTTTATATGCTCCTTACTCTGATTCTTTTGCATGTCTTCTTTCATCTCTCTCTCTCTCTCTCTCATTCACTCACTCTCACTCCCTCAGGTATATCCTGATCCAGTTAGAGTTGTTTCAATTGGTAGAAAAGTTGAGGACCTCCTAGCTAATCCAGAAAATGAAGAATGGTTATCTACCTCAGCAGAGCTCTGTGGAGGTTATTGTTTTATATAATGATGTTACGAATGTTTTGGCCTGCTAAAAATATTTGTTGACAGTGATTTTATCAAAATAATTGCAGGGACACATATAACAAATACCCAGGAAGCAAAGGCATTTGCTCTTTTATCCGAGGAGGGAATTGCAAAAGGAATTCGAAGGATAACTGCTGTGACAACTGATGGTGCTTTTAAAGCAATGGAACTGGCACGCGCACTAGAGCAGGAAGTTGATGAGGCATCCAAGGCAGATGGATGTTTGCTGGAAAAGGTCTCTTTAGAAAACTTCAGCTATTGACTTCATCTTTTTTTCTTTTTTTTCATCGCTTAATTGCTTTAGCAACAGTAGGATTTCAGGCTTTTATCCATCCTCAAACCAGTCTTTAGAAATAAAGTGAGTGGACCTTTATTGAGGATGTCTGTTTGCTTTGGTTAGAAAGTTTAAGATTCATGCTTCAACACATCGACTGCATTTATTTCCGGTTGTCTTATGTGCCTTTTGATAAGCATATAAGAATAACACTCAGGAGTCATTAAATGTATTGTCATTAATATGTTTATGAGTATTTATTTAATTATTTTTCTTTTAATAGAAAGTAGCTTCTCTTAAAACTCGTGTGGACTCAGCACTTATTCCAGCAGCCAAGAAAGCTGATATCAGGGCCAAGATTTCAGTACTACAGGTATCGCGACCAAGCTAAAATGCTACCATTCCTGCTTCTATTTCTTGTTTGTTCTTGTGGTTTCCTTGTTTCCATTCTGTATTTCACATCTCAAATAGCTTATAATACTTAAATGGTTCTGTATCAGATTAAAGTGAGGAAAGCACAAAAGAAGATTGCTGAAGAGAATATGCAGAAGGCTGTTGAGGTTGCAACTGAGATGGCTGAAGTTGCCTCTTCAGATGGGAAGGCCTTCTGCATCTCTCATGTTGATGTTGGCCTAGATGCAGCTGCGGTCCGAGAAGCTGTTTTGAAAGTTTTGGAGCAGAAGGTTTTTAGCCTTTCCCAGTTCCTTGTATATAACAGCTTGCTCCGCCCCCCCCCCCCTTTTTTTTTTTGATACAATCTTGTTGTGTGGACAGGGGATTTCTGCTATGGTCTTCAGCACTGATGAAATTACAAACAAGGTTGTGGTGTGTGCCGGTGTTCCAGAGAAGCTGGACAAGGGAAAAGGGCTGGAAGTATCAGAGTGGCTTACTACCGCTTTAGGGCCTCTGAAAGGGAGATGCGGCAAAGGTAAAGGGGGCCTTGCCACTGGCCAGGTGAGTTGTCTTCGCACGTTAGAGTCTGCCTGCTAATAAATAGTCTTATATATGCATCACAGCCAAAAGTGAGAAGCCAGTTCCTCATGGAAATAATAACATTTTAAAGCGCTAAATTGGCTGTTAAAGACTGAGATTTTACGGGAATTTCTAACCGAGTATCAATTATTCAAAAGATTTTTCCGGAAAGTTTAAGAAGATGAGCATTTCTTTGTGGGGCTGTTGAATACATGATATTTTGTTTGCATACAATAGAGCAAACCTTTTGAAAGTGGATCCAGCTTTCATCATATTTTGAGCTTTTGATCTGCTGTGTTAATTATGGATATTTCATTCCAGGGAACCGATGCATCCCATTTGGATGAGGCCATAGGTCTGGCAACAACATTCGCACAGATGAAGTTGAGATGATTGATGTCTTTTAATCTCATTCGTGTTGCTGCTACGTGATATCCCTGACAAACTTATTCGAGTTACTGAAACGCATAAAGAAACAGTGATTTACATACAAGCACTGATTATACAGTTGCTGGTACTGGCAACCAGGTAATTCATGGCAATGGATTGCAAACTCGTTACTTTGCATGAACTGTTAATTTATAGAAAGTGATATTAATTTTGTTTTGGCTTGGATAAGTACTAAATTATCGGTCCTTCTTACGTTGCCCATCAATTTTTTTTTTTTAATTTTAAAAAATATTCTGGCATTTTTAATAAAAATAAATCAATGAATTTTGTCGCTTGAATCTACATATAATCTAGCTGGCTTTAAAGTTAATTTTGATAATTTGTAAAATGTAGTAATGATATTTTTTATATATATAATATAAGATGATAATATAATGATTTTATTTGGGTTAATCATAGATCATAATGATCTTTAACAGAAACTAAATTATAAATTTTAATTAATTTAATATTGAAAATTAAAAAAATATATTAAATTTGAGATTCTAGATGTAATATTCTGATAATTTTGTATAATTTAGTTTATAAGATTAAGATGATTTTGTAAAAAATAAATTAAAAAAATTATTTTTCAATCAACTTAGAATTCAATTTATTTCTAAAATTGGATTGCAAATATAAAACTTAAGTAGCAATGGCATCTATATTTGTTGTTGAACGTTTAAGATATTTGGAAGAGTAAGAAATCTATATTTTTCAAAGCTAAATTCAATTTCTTTATTAACTATTCTATTAATATTTTGTGATTTTTTTTAACTGTAATCGCTATTTAAAACACAAGTATTCCATAATTGATAAAGCAAATTAAATAAATAAATATATATATATATATATGTATATCAAAATAATATGTCCAGTATATGATAAAATCACGTCAAAAAGTATTAAAAAAAATAAAAATTAGATTTTAAACGAATATTCAAGAGCAATATATCATCACTATTAATTTGTTGCATATTATAAACATGATAATTGAAATTTTTTTATTGACATCCTAACAAAAACATATAATATATTTTAAATTCATGTTAAAATTGAAAATAGGAGGTACATTATCATGTTAAGAAAATATATTGAAAACTAAAGGATTAGGTCCATTTTTTACCTAAAAAAAGATTAGATGTGCTTGAACATGTAAATAAACATGATAATTTATTATTTTGATTGTTGGAATCATGATGACCGATAATGTTCTTCTCATGAGTTATTATTGTGGTGACTTTTCTTATATTTAAACCTAGAATTTGAAATGAACAAAATAAATTATGGGATAATAAAATTTACTATGATGTCAATATTAACCATGTATTTTCTTTTATGAATTTTACAACTCAATTCTTTTTCTTTTAAATTGGTACTTTTATCTCATCTAATTAAACAATAAAAATAGTTAATTGAAAAAAAAACATTGGACCAACTAATAGTATCACGAATAATAATAATAATGAAAAATGTCCATTTAGGATTTCAATAAAAGAACAAAGTTAAGGATCCAAAAGACATTTGAATAAAAACATTTCATAATTTTAAGTTTTATTATTATTTTTAAAAATATTTTCATCACTATTAAAATATTACTTCATCTTCAATTTAAGTACAAAAACAAAGAAAGCAAAAATGACCAGACTCCATCCATAACCAAAAACCAAAAAACCTTTAATTTAATAATATTTTCTTATTATACTTGTAAAAAACATGAATTTAAATCCTCCATTTACAGTGATATTAAATTAAATAATAGTTCAATTATATGTAGCACATGTTTTTAAGAAAATAATCTGGATATTTGATTAATTTCATTTTACCTTTCCTTGAATGCAAACATTTTGTTTTTTCTCGGACCAAGTTTATTTCTAGTCCGATATTCGATCGAAAGACAGGAACGTTCTATAATTCCCACGTTTAAATAATTTGACCAATCTGTCCTTGCAGCTTTCTCCATCGTGATCTTAGCTGGACTCTGCTTTTAAACCGCCTAATAATCTGTCAAAATCATTACTTCAGATAACAATTTAGTACCCGTAGGTTTAACAAAATTCCATTTCGATACCTTTAACTTCAATGGTTTCATAATAACCTTGTAGATTTGAAAAGCTTCCAATACAACTCCTCTTGTCAGAGGCTATTTGGTTATTAAATCAAAGTGCAACATATGAATAAAAATAAATATCCCGTTCACATTTCCAAATAAAATGAAATTAAAGAGTGAAAACGAGATAATCTAAAAAAGAGGCTTCTGTTTAGTAATATTTTTAGTTGTATAATAACGGGGGACTGCTTCCTAGCTTAAGACATGCTTGAGAGTATGATAGATGTTGTTTTTGAAAATATTTTTCGTTTAGATATACATCAAAATAATATTTTTTTAAAAAAAAAATTATTTGTGATATCAGCACATGAAAATGATATAAAAACACTGAATTTGTTTAATTTAAAGTAAAAATTAAAAATATTTTTTTTTAATGTTTTTGAAAAACACTTTTGAAATGCAATGACAAACAATTTTACAGCCCTGGTTTTGAAATAATCTAAACTATAGGGGCTAAAAGTATATAGGATCCAAATATAATGTACCCTCATTTTACTCTTCCAAGGTCAATACCGTCATTTGAAAAACAGACAATCACATATCACGCCCGTTGTTTCTCTCTCGCTCTCTCTTCGTTGCCGGACCTGAGGTTACTGTCACCGGTAGCCGGCGGTTAAAAGAGTATTTTTGTTTTTGAATTCCAGTAATGAAGAAAATCTAGGGTTTCTTAAACAACAGTGTGTCTCATTTTGGGCAAGAAGAGATGTCTCGGCAAACGACATCATCTCATTTTCATAAATCGAAGACTCTCGATAACAAATATGTGAGTAGTCTGTCTATGATCCTTATGATCCTTACTGCTCATGCCATTTCAATGTATGTCATGGCTTTAATCTTATACTTGGATGCTGAGAACATCGAGGTTGAAAAGAGAATTTCTCGATTATATTTTTTCCTTTAGTGTTTTTGTTGGTGTATTTCAAGTTTATGACTTGAAATTTAGTAGATATGGAAATAAATTTGGAATTTAAATAAAAAAAACGAGAATTTAATTTGTTCTTCGTTGATTTTAGTTATTCTTTTTCTTAATTTTGAGTGTTTTTTTTATGCTGAATAATTTTGTTTCCTGATTGTCTATTAACTAATTGGCTTTAGTCAATATCGATTTAAGTGCACATGCATGATTTTTAAGTGACTGGTGTTTTTTTTTGGTGTAGATGCTCGGAGATGAGATTGGAAAAGGGGCGTATGGCCGGGTCTATAAAGGGTTGGATTTGGAGAATGGAGATTTTGTTGCGATTAAACAATTTTCATTGGAGAATATCGCGCAAGAGGATCTTAATATCATCATGGTTTGTTTCTAAGTTTCTCTTAAAGATGTGTGCACGTGTGGGCGCAGCTCTTTTAATCTTGAAATGTTGCTAGCTAATTAAAGATGATGAAGGGAACCATTGTAAAAAAATATATATATCCCAAGTCCCAACCCCTGAAAAGCCAGAAAGCTTATCACGGACTTGCTTTGGGAAAAGCCATCTCATTTTCAGGGGTTGTTCAAGGGTTGAACAAGTGGAATTAAGTACTTGAAGCATTGGCTACTGGCATCTTACAGAAATGGTTTTGTAGTGGTTATGGTTATAGTCTTTTCCCACCTATTTTATTCCATATGTGGACTTTCCTTTAGTACTTTAGTATGTTAAAAAGCTCTCATGATATACTCATTGTACTTGGAAAATGATAACAGTCAGTCAGGTACCAGATATTTCCCTGCTATAATTGGTCCTTAACTAGGTTTGGGTAGTCATTGACATTACAACTTTTTAATTGGCAACCTATATTTCATTGGTTGTAAGAGCAGGTGATGGGTGCTAATGTATAATAATTGTGCCTTTTATGCTTCTTTTTCTGGTTGTACTGTACTATAATTTTTCAGTCTCTACCTTGTATGTTTGCTAACAGTTTGGTTCTTTTCTTTTGGGTACGATTTCCTCCGTGTAATGTGTTGATGCCTCAGCAAGAGATTGATTTACTGAAGGTAGAATTTGTTCTTCACTGCCTTATTTGCTTTCTGATTTCATCTCTCTTTTGCTGTACTTGAACTGTTCCTCTGTGGACTTCAGAATTCATTTAATAAAGCATATTTTCTGCATATTAAGGCTTTGGGATGGCCTTTAAATAAATACCATCTAGTCATTTGCTGAAAGTATCATGTTATCAATGACTACGGATGCTACCATCCATCCTTCCCAAAATCTTGCTCCCTTCATCATCTATTGGAAGTTTTATTCCCAGTAAACTGAGTGCCTTCCTCCTAATTACTTTCTTTTGAATGGTTATATGGTTTACTTCTCCATATCTTGCTAACAAGCTATTCTTTTGTGTAATGATATAGATCTTTATACAAATGAGTGCATTTTAGTTTAAGGGGGGATGGGCAAGATTGCCTTTTCTATCCCCTCCACCCTAGTTGCAAACCCAAAGGAACTTCTTGGGCGGGACAGTAGCTGTCTAATGACCTTTACATATCTTTGCCACCTTTAATTTCTAGCATTGGAGGCCCTTTCCTTTGTGTTAGGGAACCATCTCACCTAAAAGCTTAAGCTGTTAGGTGAGACCCCAAAATATCATTTATATTATTCTACAACACCCCCCCTCAAGTGAAAGTCCTTTGGACTTGAAACTTGCACAAGTCTACACTACCTTGTGCTTGATTTTTATCAAATAGAATGAGGGTGGTGAGATTCGAACTTGTGATCGCGAGGTCAATAAGACTTCGATACCATGTTAATGAACCATCTTACCTAAAAGCTTAAGCTGTTAGATGAGGCTCCAGAATATCATTTATATTATTCTCCAACATTTTGGGCATTCATACTTCTAAAATTAGACACTATAAATGTCCTCTGGAACGATGCATATTCTTAGCACATGCTCATTCTATTTTGAACGTATTGCTTCCATTGCAGAATTTGAACCATAAAAACATTGTGAAATATCTTGGATCATTGAAGACAAAGACTCATCTCCACATAATCCTTGAGTAAGTGAGCTCAAACATTTTCTGCTAACTGAATGATCAGGTTCCAAATAACTCTGCTTCAGATTTTTATGTTTTGATTTCCTTAATGTTGTTGATGCAGGTATGTGGAGAATGGCTCACTTGCAAATATTATCAAGCCAAATAAATTTGGGCCTTTTCCAGAGTCTTTGGTGGCTGTTTACATTGCCCAGGTTTTGCATGTCTCTTCCAGTTAGTTGTTTCTTTCTTAATTAATATTTTCTAATTTATGCTTATAAAATTATTTTGATGGCAGGTTCTGGAAGGATTAGTTTATTTGCACGAACAAGGTGTTATCCATCGAGATATCAAGGGTGCAAACATATTGACGACCAAAGAGGTAATTGTACTGTTTATGGTGTTTAAGTAATGCTTCATTTAGATATGAGGACCCTAAATTACTTTAATTTCAAATACACTAGGAAGCTCAATCCAAAATTGAATGATGTCATATTGATACTCCCACATATTGTGCCCTTCTGTAAATTCAGAATTGCAGTGTATCAGTGCTATATAATGTAAGTCATGGGATGTTGCATGCTTTTCATTGAGGGAAATTAACATATATATATTTGTATGTATTCTTAGAGTGACTGTAAAATTAACATAATATGCTTTTCATTGAGTGACTGTTTATGGCAATCCTATGTTATTTTTTAAGAGGTTTCGTTTGTATTCTTAGACTACTGCTTTCAATAATAATGAAGAGAGCTTAGTTATGTATTTGACTATTTCTTGTGTAAATGGATGTCCTGTGATATCATCATGCTCTTCCACTCGTGTTGTATTTGAAGATTTGAATTTCTCTTTACATGTCATATTGATACTCCCACATATTTACAATGGTGCTTTTAAAGAAATTACTTGACCTAATTTATTCTTTCAGGGTCTTGTGAAACTTGCTGATTTTGGTGTTGCAACAAAATTAACTGAAGCTGATGTTAATACTCATTCGGTTGTTGGAACGCCATATTGGATGGCCCCAGAGGTACTCATTTCTTACCTGCTTTCTTAGCCACATGTTTTTCCTATTTGTTCTAATACATTATGTGCAACATCGTGGTTGGAAAGGATGATTCATATGATGTAGCTGTCGAGGTGTTGGAGGGCTTGTTCATGTGAAACTTGTTTATTTGTCAGGTTATTGAAATGTCAGGGGTTTGTGCTGCTTCTGACATCTGGAGTGTTGGCTGCACCGTGATTGAACTTCTTACATGTGTACCACCTTACTATGATTTGCAGCCAATGCCAGCTCTCTTTCGTATTGTTCAGGTTTAATTATCTGTATTTCTTTGTACTCCTCTTAGTTTATTCAGACAAGCTACGTTTCCTGTTAACCTTTTAGGTTCACTTCGCCTCTTATCTTATCTTCTAAAATAGTAACCATGGATTTAGTACTAATTGGGTTTTTCTAAGCGGAGCCTCTATTGTTGATGCTATCTCATGTTTCTTATTTAGATTTTGCCTGGGGTTTTTATTTTCTGGAATGCAAACCTCCTTTCATGCTAGAAGCTCTTTTGTTTTTGTTGAGGTTGTTGAATATATTCAGAGAATGGTTTGATGATTTACTGCATTATAATGACACATCTCTCTCTCTCTCTCAGGATGATCGTCCTCCGATACCTGATAGCTTATCTCCTGACATTACAGACTTTCTGCGCCAGTGCTTCAAGAAGGTACATTGTTCACTTTAAGTCCTCTAGCTTGATCATTTTCACAGCTCTTCAGTTGCCTAATTCCCAGCTTGCTAATTTCATATCTAGACTCACATTTTGCTCAGCTGTCAATTTTTAAGTTTTGAAAGAAGCTCTCAGCATACTAATTTGGGCCTGCCATTTACCTAACCAAGAATTAAAAAGGGATGGAATTACTACTTCCCGTCCATAGGCTAACTCCCTTCCAAACTCCTAATGTTAGAAAGGGACCCCTAGAAAGAAGCACAATGCTGGTAAGGCAGTGTAGCAATTTCTTGGATTCCCACTTTAGTTCATTCCAACCAGCTCTGGCTTGCCTAATTTTAGTTTCAGGCCTGATTCAGTTTCGCCTTACCATTTTTTAGAACTTTCAGCTTTGTAATTATTAGTCTGTTGGTGGACCCTGAAATGTGTTTTCATTGTCATTCGTTTTTTCATTTTCAGATTCTGTTCATTTATTAATGAAAGGAGATATTTGGTTGGATATTTCAGGATGCAACGCAGCGGCCTGATGCAAAGACACTGCTTTCTCATCCTTGGATATTAAATTCTAGACGGGCTTTGAACTCTTTCCGTCATAGTGGACCAATAAGGTTGGATGTTATCTTCTTATTTATTTTTGCCCACCTGTTGTCTAGGGATCATAAAATATTTCTTGTATTACCAGTTTTATAGTTTTGCGCATCACTCTTTTAACCAAGGACAGGGTAGTTTATATGGTTTGCTTTAAACCCCAAGCCTGCTTATGAGACCATGTGTACCTTATCAAATATTCAATTTGAGCATTGAAATAAACCAGTAGTTTGCTCTATCTACCTTCTCTACCGTGATTTTTGGGAACTGGCGTCCAGTGTTTTCATGCCTTCATATTGCATTTTTATACCTTCATAAAAAAACATTTTTTGTGTCACCATAAATCAAACTGTTCTTTGTTTGCAACTTGGTGACTTCCTTCCATAGTGTCGATGTGGTATCTTACCACAACCATGCTTTCTTTTTCTTTTTTGTAGAAGCATACAGGAAGATGTTTCAGTAGATGCAGAAATTTTAAATGGAGATAATCAGAGCACTGTTCGAATCAGTTCTGATAAAACAAAAGCATCTGTTGCTGACTTCAAAGCTGTGAGAATCATGTGACCTAAGCATTGTGATAATTGTTAATCTGGGAACTCTTCTCGATATCCTTGGCTGAGGAAGAAATAATTTTGCTTGCAAAGTGATTCACAACTTGATTTTCCATGGCAAAGGTCCATTGGCACTACATTCCTGATTTTTATCTTTTGGTTTTCAGGGTTCTAGGAAAGAAACATTGCCAGATTCTGAGGATGTGAGTAAGTCTGATAAGAATATTTCTTCAGATGGTGATGTAGTTGTGGAAAGAAATGATAAATCAGAAGATGATCTCCATTCAGATCAAGTCCCAACCCTAGCTATTCAGGAAAACTCATCTCTAAAAACTAGCTCTGACAGACTATCTACTTCTAAAGTAGTTGCTGCTTCTCCTTCGCTTCATGGATCGATGCCTTTGAATGACCAGGATGAGAATCTGACTAATGTTGATATGGAATCTCCCAATGCAAGAGGAAAAAACATAGATAGAAGGAACGGAGGAAAAGCAATTTCTGCTCATGTTGAGAATGGATCATTTGGTTTTGCAGCAAGAAATCAAGATAATGGATTTCAAAAGGTAACCAAGTTCCGTTGCTCTCTTGGCTATTGATAGTGGACGCATTTGTTCATTTATGTTGTCTCTCTCTCTTCCCAAAGGCTCGCATGGTTTATTGTGCTCGCTGCATTATTTCATCGGGAACAGATAATTCTTGACATGATTAAAATGACACACAAAGTAGAGAAAGAGACAGATGTGGTGTTGGCTCCTGTCATTCGTAGTTTCATTTGGACTTCTAATTTAATTTTATCTTCAATGTTTTGAATGTTGTGTCTTGTATTCAAAGTCCAACTTTTTTCAAGTAGACAATTTCTTTTTGGAAAAAAAAGAGAAATAAAATACAAATATGAACTTGAAAGAACATGAAACTGGGGCAACATGTCAACTAAATAAAGCCTAGATCAGGGGATGCAGGTTCCTTGAGCAGTGCAATATTTTCATGTAATTTTGAGGATTTCAGCTGGTTCTGCTTTCATTGCTTGAAGGAAAACAAGGTGATGACTTTTGGTAGAGTAACTCAGCTGCACCAATGTTTGAGAGGAACTGTGAACTAATTGCAACTCATGGCTTCTGGATTTGGCGAAAACAGAATTCTTGATTGTCCATTCCTTATATCACCACTCAATTGAAAAAAAAAACATGGCTGATTAAATTTTACCTTTTAGCCTTTTTGTGAACTTTACCTTTTGGATTTCCATGATATCTGGTTCTTTAATGCCCTCTGGTCCTTTGTTGTGATAACAGATCTTCTGATTTGGATTATGTTACATCTGCTCCTGTCTATTCATATTTTGTGTGTGTTAGATAATGCAGCTGAAGTGCTTTTCTTCTGAAAATGCACCAAACTGATGCTTTTGGATGGTTATGATATGAGCATGCATTTTCTACCCAAAAATACTTGCAGAAGCACCTAAATGCTTTACCAAACAAGCTCTTGTATTTTCATTCCTGAAATCACCACTCAATTGAAGAAAATATGGTTGATTAAATTATGGCTTTCAGCCTTTATATGAACTTTACCTTTTGGATTTCCATAATATCTGGTTATTTTATGACCTCTGGCCCTCTCTTGTGATAACAGATCTTCTGATTTGGGTTATGTTACATCTGCTCCTGTCTATTCGTATTTTGTGAGTGCTAGATAATGTGGTTGAAAGTGTTTTTCTTCTTAAAAAAGCACAAAATTGATGCTTTTTAGATGCTTTTGGATGGTTATGATATGAGCATGCATTTTCTACCAAAAAGTACTTCCAAAAAGCACCTAAACGCTTTACCAAACAAGCTCTTTGTATTTCCACTATAGTTATGTATTCTTAATTTCTTTTAAAAGTTAATGTGCTGTAATTCCTCTTTTAACATTATGTATGCCTTATTTCACAGCCTGTCTCTTCTTCATCTCTTCTCGGTGTGTGGACGCTGTCCTTTTTATTACTTCTCTGTGCCACCATGTGGCCTTGCATGTTATAGTTTATCATCTTTGTTGTGTGATATTTTAGTTGTAGCCAGATATATTTGAGTGTGGTTTTCTGATGCCCCATTTGTTGCCTTTATGGTGTTAAAAGATGGTGGCTTGTCCTGAGTTTGAATTCAGGTTTCCTTGGGAGCTTGAACACTGACATAACCTACACCTTACTCTCCTCTTCACTCCTCTCACTCTTTCTTGTCTCCCTGTTTAGATACTAAAATTGTTTTATCTTACGCTTCTGTATAACTGGGACTTTGAAGGCTGTGAAGACATCAATGACCTCAGGAGGAAATGAACTTAGTAAATTTAGTGACACTCCAAAAGATGCTTCACTGGATGATTTATTTCACTCCCTTGATAAAAATCCTGAGGATCGCACAGCTGAAGCTTCAACATCTACCTCAGCATCACATATGAACCAAGGAAATGCAATTGTGGCTGATGCAGGGAAAAATGACCTGGCTGCAATTTTGAGAGCGACTATTGCTCAAAAACAAATGGAGAGTGAAATGGGACAGGCTAATGGTGGTGGTGATTTGTTTCGCCTAATGATGGGTGTTCTAAAGGATGGTGTGATTGATATTGATGGTTTGGTATGTTTAAGTGCACAATTTGTTTGTTATTCTGTTAGTTTAATAATTCCTGAAACATATGCTTTTCTTGGCAGGATTTTGGAGAAAAATTGCCTGCAGAAAATCTCTTTCCTCTACAGGTAATCAAATGTTTTAGCACTTTTAGCAGTTCATTGATTAAAACTACAGTAAAATTGTAATTCAGACTTGTTTTTAAGTGTTTATATTGATGAACAAAGACGCGAGCTCATTATCTGCCTCTTTTAATTGTTTGAATCGGGTGATGCTTGTTAAAGATGGGTATTTCGAAATGCAAAGATGCACCAGTCTATTGTAACTCTTCATGTTATGTAATGACCTTAAATGGCTGTCCTTTATGCTTGCCTTTTTTATTTTTCCTTTTTTGATTATTCGAGAATCTGATAGTATTTTAATATCCAATGGAGAAGAAAACATCCTGTTATACAAACTTGTAATCTGATTGTTGATAAACTGGCTCCAATCTCAAAAATTCTTCTTTCATGTAATGGTTTGACCATCCTGACGATTTAGTGAAAATGTGAAACCAAGGCTTTGATACCATGTCAAGGAACCATCTCACTTAAAAGCTCAAACTTTTAGGTAAGATGGTTCCTTGACATGGTATCAAAGCCTTGTTGACCCAGCGATCACAAGTTCGAATCTCACCATCTCCATTCTATTTGATAAAAATCAAGCACATGATAGTGTTAGCCTATGCAAGTTTCAAGCTCAAAGGGCTTTCACTTGAGGGTGTGTGTTAGATAATAATATAAATCATATTCTGGGGCCTCACCTAACAGCTTAAGCTTTTAGGTGAGATGTTTCCTTAACATACCATGCTGTTGTGGATTGGAAACTCACAAACTCTTTGAATTTAATCTTAAGATAATTTTGGTCATAAATTCCTGTTGTCTTATCATGGTGGATTATTAAAAATAAAAATGACATGAATATTAGTTCTAGCATACTCATTGATTTTTTTCACCATGGATTGGTTGTAATGGTTATTATTGTTTTTGCTTGGTAGGCTGTTGAGTTTAGCAGGTTAGTGGGGTCATTAAGACCTGAGGAATCAGAAAATGTGATTGCGTCTTCATGCCAGAAACTTGTTAGCATCTTTCACCAGCGTCCTGAGCAGAAAATTGTATTTATAACCCAGCATGGTTTGCTTCCTCTAATGGAATTACTTGAAGTTCCTAAAACTCGTGTAAGCCAGATAGCGATGCATTTCATTTTGTTGCTGCTGCTTGCAATGAGCATCGCAGCTTCTAATACAAGAGAAATGTTTTTCCCAATCTTTCAGGTTATATGCTCTGTCCTTCAACTTATAAATCAGATCGTGAAAGATAATACTGATTTCCAGGAAAACGCCTGTCTTGTTGGCTTGGTAAGTGACACATATCTCTGAGATTTTGTGCTCTCTTGTCTGAAGTAATTTGTTCAAGTTTGGAATTACTGCAGGCAAGCATTCAGTATTGCTTGTGAATGGTTTGGTCCATTCCATCCTTAATTGGGCCTTACACTATGTTTTTACTTCTGTCCCAACCCTTTTTCCAGAAATGCTTGGGTTAGTATATTACTTTCATCAGCTGTTTATTTTTTTTGCCAATGTTATGTGCCAGATCCCTGTGGTTATGAGTTTTGCTGGACCTGATCGCCCTCGTGAGGTTCGCATGGAAGCAGCTTATTTCTTGCAGCAGCTATGCCAGTCAAGGTGGAGATTTTCTCTTTTCATGATTCCCTTGCACTGATTCGTTAAACAAGCGAAGGGTTTAGGATTGACATTGTTGGCTTTCTTGTGCAGCTCCTTGACTTTGCAAATGTTCATTGCTTGCCAAGGAATACCTATCCTGGTGGGTTTTCTAGAGGCTGATTACGCGAAGCACAGGTGTGTAATTTCTTTCTGGTGTGAGTTGAAAAATTATGTTTTGCAAGGCCAGGTATTTTTTCCCTTAACGATGATAAAATAATTAGTGTTTGCTTGGAAGTTTGAAATGGTGCTTTTGCATGCAGAACGATAGGCGGTATGGGTGCATGGTATGAATTTTATGTCACGATGCATGAGTATGAAGCTGGTGAATTTTATTAGAATGTATCTCTTAGCTATATTTTATTCATGCCCCTCCTCTTGTATCAAACCCCAACTTGGAATAGAAGTACCAACTGTTCTCTAATAAGCATTTTCCCAAGAAAAGCTTGATTTGTGCTGCTCAATATCACATTCTAAATAATTTATTGTCTTTGAAATCATGTCTGGTCTCTGACTAAAGTAGACAAGGATGACATTGTACAAAAGCTCTACAAGTTACTGCACATATTTTCAAACACACATGGTTTTGTCATGCCAATTTTTAGAGTGTGCTTGTTAGCCGACACATAATTTCCTCTTGAGTGCTCTTCAGATCATCTTATAAACACACTGATTCAGGACTTTGCATCCAGGGACATGGTTCACCTAGCTATCGATGGCATGTGGCAGGTCTTTAAGCTTCAGAGATCAACCCCAAGAAATGATTTCTGTCGCATAGCTGCAAAAAATGGAATACTGCTCAGACTTATCAACACACTTTATAGCTTGAATGAGGCAACTAGGCTAGCTTCAATATCTGTGGGAACTGGATTTCCACTAGATGGTTTATCTCAACGACCACGATCTGGTCCCTTGGATTCCAATCATCCTATGTTCAATCAGAGCGATCCAGCTCTTTCTGCATCTGATCAGCCTGATGTCTTTAAAATTAGACATGGAATGAATGATCATTCCTTGCCTTTTGGGACACAAGAACCATCACGTGCTTCAACTTCACATTCCCAAAGGTTGGATGCTATTCAACCAGATGCCAGATTTCTTGGGACAGACACTGATGGACCTCATGCTAGCAATGAAGCAATCAAAGCTATAGCTGCTTCCAAGGTGTCAGATCCAGCAGGTTTAGGAAAAGCTTCAAACATGGCCACCAAAGAACCTTCAGGTGCTGTTTCTAAAGAGCGAGATAACTTGGACCGGTGGAAAAGTGATCCATCTCGCCCAGAAATTGATCATAGGCAGCAGCGAGTCACTGGTTCCACACAAAGGACATCTACTGATAGGCCTCCAAAGTTGATAGAAAGTGCATCAAATGGTCTTACTTCTATGATATCTGCTCAGCCAGAGCAAGTTCGTCCTCTTCTAAGCTTGTTGGAGAAGGAACCCCCCTCTAGGCATTTCTCTGGTCAGTTGGAGTATGCACGTCACCTCTCAGGGTTAGAGAGACATGAAAACATACTACCTTTATTACATGCATCGGAGAAGAAAACAAATGGTGGATTAGAGTTTCTGATGGCAGAGTTTGCAGGTGATTGGTTTTGTTCACCTCTCTACTTTTCTTCAACATTTGAATTGTTCAAAATGATTTCTAAATGACTTCATGTTTTTTGAAGTGTTAATGGCATATGGCTCTTATCTCTATTCACTCTTGGTAGTAACAACATTAATTCTGAAGTCTATTTTAGGGATTTTTAGTGATAATCTCTTCCCTTTTCGCTTGCAGAAGAATTTGTATTTCCAGCAATATTATTATGGAGCTGTTCTTTGCACCACTATATGAATTCCAATGAGGAACACTTATATTAGTAACTTCTTTCCTTATGGTTGCAGAGGTATCTGGGCGTGGAAGAGAGAATGGAAATCTAGACTCCATTCCTAGAATTTCACATAAGACAGTGAGTAAGAAGGTTGGATCTCTTGCATCTAATGAAGGTGCTGCTTCCACATCTGGTGTCGCATCTCAAACCGCCTCTGGTGTGCTGTCTGGTTCGGGTGTTCTAAATGCCAGACCTGGGAGTGCAACATCGTCTGGGTTACTTTCCCAGATGGTATCAACTATGAATGCAGAGGTTGCAAGGGAATACCTGGAGAAAGTGGCAGACCTTCTGCTGGAGTTTTCTCAAGCTGATACAATTGTAAAATCCCATATGTGTAGCCAAAGCTTGCTTAATCGTCTTTTTCAGATGTTCAACCGAATTGAGCCCCATATTCTTTTGAAGGTGCACAAGAGAGTGTTCTATGAGCTTCATGCTTAAACTTGTTTGAGTGATTTTTTTATGCTGTCTCACTATGCTGCTCTTTATTGTTTTCTAGATACTTAAGTGTATCAACAACCTGTCAACTGACCCGAACTGCTTAGAGAATCTTCAGCGTGCAGATGCAATTAAGTACCTGATCCCAAATCTTGAACTCAAAGATGGACCTCTTGTAGATCAAATTCATAGTGAGGTTGGCCTTCCCAACTTTCTTGCTATAATTTAAGCTTGTGACTATGCTACAAGCTGCTCTTTACTGTATCCTTTTGATTTAGTACATGAACTTTTCCTTATCTACCGTTCCATTTTAGCTTTGTTTGTAGTTCTTTTTTACCACTGCACTTTGTGACATTTTGATAGTAGTCTTCTCCTTGTGATGGTATATATTCTTTCACTAAATTACCATTAAGAAATTCTCTAGGTTCTTGGATCATCTCTTTTCTAAACCCTTTTCCTGACACTGCCATTATTTTGTGGGTATAGTCAACTAGAGATTGAATGTTAGAGAGCCAATTTTCAAAGCATGTAGTAGGTTGCATCACAATGAGACTTTCATTCTATGCTTGCTAACAGTATCATATTGCAAGTTCTTGTCTTAATCCACGAAGAAAGGAACTGGCAGGTGCACTGAATGAAAGCTTTCATTCTATGGCAACCAAA
The DNA here is from genome assembly GCA_009078335.1 of Salix brachista. Classification (NCBI taxonomy): domain Eukaryota; kingdom Viridiplantae; phylum Streptophyta; class Magnoliopsida; order Malpighiales; family Salicaceae; genus Salix; species Salix brachista. Next base: position 6,849,110 of record CM018576.1, on the reverse strand, counting down.
AGTATCACTTATCAAAATTTTGCTGGTATCTTAAATTTGTGTCAAAATTTGCTTAGATCATCTTCATCACTTGTTATCTAAGTTTAATTGATAAATTGGTCTGGGTTGTCTGTTGTACAAGTTCTTTATTAGTGGATTTAATTAGGTATAATTTTTTATTGGTGGATTTAATTAGTGCAAGCATCCCAGTTCTCATGATTTTTTTCTGGATTTTATTATTTGCAGGTCCTCAATGCACTTTTTAACCTCTGCAAGATAAATAAGAGGAGACAGGAACAAGCTGCTGAAAATGGAATCATTCCACACTTGATGAATTTTATTATGTCAGATTCTCCTTTAAAACCACATGCATTACCTCTACTGTGTGACATGGCTCATGCATCACGAAATTCAAGAGAGCAATTGAGGGCTCATGGTGGATTGGATGTATACTTGAGTCTGCTTGATGATACAGTTTGGTCAGTGACAGCATTGGACTCTATTGCTGTTTGCTTGGCTCATGACAATGACAACCGTAAAGTGGAACAAGCATTGCTAAAAAAGGATGCGGTTCAGAAATTAGTGAAGTTTTTCCAGTGCTGCCCGGAACAACAATTTGTGCACATATTGGAGCCGTTCTTGAAAATTATAACGTATGAGTTTCATTCCATTCTTGAAAATTATAACGTATGAGTTTTCATTCTTTCTATTCATTTCTTTAAGTTTAACTCACAAATGTTAATCTATTGATCTATTAAATTGTGAAAAATGAACTACGGATGAAATACTGAAATGCTGCAGATCCTTTGGGATGCATACTGCTCAGATTATCAGCATTTTGGCAGCATTTCATTTGTATCTATTGAATGCAGGAAATCATCTCGGATAAATACGACGTTAGCTGTTAATGGCTTGACACCCCTGCTCATTCTGAGACTGGACCATCAGGATGCCATTGCTCGTCTTAATCTGCTTAAACTTATAAAGGTGAAATTTTGCAACCCCTCACCATCACCTCTCACTTTTGTCTCTGAAAAAAAAAATTCGCTAGTGAGTCATACTGTGCTTGATGAGATGGAGTCAATTTACCCAAGCTCAGAAAAGAAGATCATCATTTGGTCGTGGTTCCACCAAGTGGGTTCTTTGATAGAAGGATTAGAGGTAGCCCTACATGTGTGGTTTTTGTATTTTAGTGGCAACCATCAAGATTTGACCATCACACTTGTGGTTGCAAGCACTGGATTTTTACCACAGCACAGAGGAATAACCTCTAATGTAGATCACTGCTGCTTGAATTGTTGATTTTGCTGATGCTATGGCTCTTCTCTTGCTTGGTAGACACGTTGTTTATCTCACTTAGAATTGTTTAAGAAATGTTTGTTAATGTATACTAAGGGCCGGCTCCCTTACAGTTTATAAACCCTCCATTTTCCACAGTATTCTTTTGGATTACTAGCATGTTGCTGGTAGAAATCCAATGATTAGCACAATGGCACCTCATCTGAATACAATGATGGTCAAAACATCTCGTTTTAAATCATCTTTGTCTCTCCTCCTCCCTCTCCATGTTTAATATTTATGCTTTTCTTCCCATCTCTGTCACTTGAGTAAGTGTTTTGATTGTAGTTTTTATAGGTAATCCCAATTAGAAGTGTGATATAAAAATTCATGGCTAGCGGGAATGATACATGAGATATTTAATTATTAAATTTCGATAGATATTTTTGGTTTCATAAATTAAGAAGAAGATGCTTTTGTTGAGGGAAAGGAAATCACAAAGGTTCCAAGATAGAGAGAAGTCTAGTTCCATAGTGCAGATGTGGGTAAATATTCCAACTCCAGGATGCAGATTCTTGTAAGTGCAAGTTGTGGGTGTTGTTGGCGAGGTGATTAAAGATTTAAATTTCGATGTATCTTAAGTTGAAAAATGTGCAAATCTGTGATGGCCAGGGCGTTTTTTTCTTAGATTGAGGATGGCAATGGCTGCCGTTTGAGAATGTTGGAAAAGATGATTGGATGTTCCATCCCTTGTTTACATAATGACTCGTATCTTGTTTACACAATGACTATGGGTAATTGACTTGATTGAATCAAATTGAAATTAACACACGAATCATTTCAATTGAGTTGTTCAGAATCTGTTCTCAATAGGGTCTGGATGTGAAGGAGATGAGAAAGGGGATGGCTGGTAGAAGGAAGGTTAAATCGTTTGAGATGGATGACATGCAATGATATTGACAGTATTATTTCCGAGTGTCATGTATCTATCTATACCTAAGGACTAGAGGGACTGGAGGGGAGCCAACCCCTATTTAATTTTGGATTTATGCAATTCATCTGCTGATTAATCACTCTTTACCTTCAGAATCATTGTTTAAGTATATCTTCATATCTGTCAATGTAAACCTTCTCTAGCAGTCTTTTTTTCATGGCTAGAACAACAAGCAATGCATGGCTGTTTACCATGGTCTCTTGTCGTGTCAAAAAACACCAGCTTGTCTCCTATGTGTATTATTATTATTCATTTCCATTTTCTTTTCGATCCATTTAGATTCAGTAATTAAGCAGTCAAGGAAGTGTGCTCCTTTATAACCGAGAGTCCAAGACATCAAATCATAACAGAGTTGGTGGAAAGAAGAGCCTATAGCTTACTCTTTTTTCATTAAACTTCTCTTGTCTATTTGCTCCTCGCTTCATTCATTCTATTATTTGTTTTTGTGCTGAAAGCTGCATCTGAAAGCAGGTGTTTGCATGTATGATCATATTAATTGCTCACCGAAATTTGTTGTATCAGGCT
>CM018576.1:6438834-6841334 GCA_009078335.1 Salix brachista | reverse complement strand
GTACGGTCCGCTGACAGCGCTGACGCAAGCGCACAGTAACGTCATGGGCAATTACTAAACCACCCCTCATCCGAATTCATTGATTTTGTCGTTTCGGGGGCTACGAACGTCATTACACATTTTCAAAAATATTAAAAAAAAAAGAGTCAGGCGGACCGGACCGAACCGGACCGGTCCGTACGTGGCCAATTACGCCCATGCCCCCCAGCGTAAACCGTGTTTTTGTCTTATTACCAGGGACGAAATCGGTAAAACACTGTTCATAAGCGGAAAAAACAAAAAAAATAGGGTGGACGAACTCGCGCGACACACGGATGAAAAAGCTCGCGTCCACAGTATTATGTGAGTGTGTGCACAGTGATTTCTACTGTTCCTTTCTTCGTTTTGTTTTAGCTATTAGTTAATGTATATATTTAGATCACGTTTCAGCTTATAATTATAGCATAATGTTTTATAAATTATAAACTTTAACCACTTATTTTTAATCGGGTCAGGTTAAGGTTTTTATTTTTGGTATTATATATCCATATGACGAGTTTATATTGTTAATTTTAATGAGTTTGACGTAATTAGAAATAAAATTTGGGCTCGATAATTAGCTCAAAACAATGTTTTTAAGATCAAATTGACCTATAAAATTGTATAATTTTACAAATTACCATTATTTTAACTAATAAAACCAAACTAAACTAAAATCAAGTTCGAGTCATATAATAAAACCAAACTAAACAATGTTTAAAATATTTTTTATTTAAAATAGTAATTTTTTTTTTTTGTATCTAAAAATACAATCCTTAAACCGTCAGAATCCAGGAATTGACAATTGTGCCATCCAATAGGACATCATAGGAATTGAATGACACGTCGCTTTTTATTTTAGATATAATTACAAAACTATCCTATGTTTTGCTCTAGATTTTACTAGTTACATGCCCGCACTACGTTGCGGGTGTAATGCGAACGGAACAAATAATCTTTATAATTGTTGAGATTAAAATATAATATTTCAATATGTAAAATTTGATACAATTAAAAAGATCAATATCCTCTATCATAATAATAGTAATATCGAAGTCTTAACTTTTTAAATTATCATCATTATCATTGTCAAAACAATAAATATTATTGAACAAATCTGAGAGGGAAACAAAAAAAAATATTAATAAAAAAACACGTAAGAACAAAAACTAAAATTATTATTATTATTCTTAATATTAATATTATTATTGCTTTAATAACCGGAAGGAAACGAAATTAAATCAAAGGCTTAAAAAAAGCCTAAAAACATTAACAAAAGAGCAAATGTAAAAATACAATAAATGAAAAAAAAAATTATTGATTGGGAAAAAAATTACTTTAACTGAAGAAAAAAAATATCACACTACGTTGCGGGCTGAGTAAAAAAAAATTATAATTGTTGGGATGAAAGAAATTAATAGGATATGCTGGTCCAAAATTAAAATATAATATTTAAATATGTAAAATTTAATATAATAAAAAAGATCACCACACTTTATTCTAAAAATAGCAATATCAAAGTTTTAACATCTAAAACTATCATTGCAGTTACTGGCAAAACAATAAAAAACATCAAATTATCCCTAGAGAAAAAAACTGAAAAACATTAACAAATGAGTACGTAAGAAAAATAACTAAATTTCTTCTTCTTCTTCTTCTTGTGTTAATAATAATAAAAAAAATCATAATAACTTTAACAAAATATCAAACAAAAAAATAAAATAAAAATTATGAGGTAAAAAAATTTATTTGACTTGAAAATAATAATAATAATAATAAAACAATAAAATAAATAACAGAAAGAACAAATAAAATAAATGACAAAACAAAAAGAAAAATTATTAACTGGAAACAATATCATTTGACTTGATAATTCAAAAAATAGATCACACTACGTTGCGGGTTAAGCAAGCAATTTTGATAATTATTGGATTTGAAGTAATTTATAGATTTCACTAATTTAAAAATAAAATATAATATCTACACATGTAAAGTTTGATATGATACAACACATTAATACACACTACCGCAACAACAATATCTAAACTTTGACATCAAAGAGACGGAAATAGGTAATTGTCTCGAAAGTTTTCCAAAAACAAAATGTTCGAAAACATAGTTTTTTTTCCAACATTTACATCAACCTTTGTGATGTTGTCGGTTTGCACTACGTTGCGGGTCGAATATATAATTTTTATAACTGTTGAGATTAAAAGTTTGATATAATGAAACAGATGAGCATACTCTATTATAATAACAGTAACATCGAGGTCTTAACATCTAAAATTATCATCATTATCGTGCCCAAAATAGGAAAAATTATTAAATTACCCCGAGAAAAAAAAATTAACAGAAAAGCAAATAAGAACAAAAACTAAAATTATTATTATTATTATGGTTATTAATATTATTATTGCGCTAATAATGAAAAAAAACTTAAATCAAAGACTAAAAAAAGCATAAAAACTTTAATAAAAGAGCAAATAAAAAATCTAATATATGATAAAACAAAAATAAAAATTATTACCTGGAAAAAATCATTTCACTTGAAAATTAAAAAAAATTGTCAACCCTACATTGTTGGCTGAGCAAACAATTTATATAAGATTTGCTGGATCAAAAATAGAATATAATATTTATATATGCAAACTTTAATGTAATGAAATAGATTAGCATACCCTATTATAACAATAGCAAAATCGGAGTCTTAACATCTAAAACTTATTATTGCTATTACTATGAAAATAATAAAAATTATCAAATTATACCGAGAAAAAAAAAACATAAACAAAATAGTAAGCAAGAAAAACAATTAAAACATTATTATTATGAAAGAATAAATAAATAAATGAAAGACTAAAAAAATCGTAAAAACTTCAACAAAAGATCAAACAAAAAAATAAAATAAAAATAAAAATTATCATTGTTATTACCGTCAAAACAATAAAAATTATCATGAAAAAAACCCTAAAAAAAATCAACAAAGGAGTAAGCTAGAAAAACAAATAGATTATTATTATTATTATTTTGTGTGTGTTAATAATGAAAGGAAAAAAAATGAAAGACTAAAAAAATCCTAAAAACTTCAACAAAACATCAAATAAAAAAATAAAATGAAAATAAAAATTATCATTATTATAATTGTTAAAAGAATAAAAATTATTAAATTATCCCGAGAGGAAAAAACCTATTAACAAAAGAGTAAAAAATAAATTCATTATATCTTCCTCACCTTCTCTCTCCACTGTCCGATCCTCACCTCCTCCTCCTCATCTCCACTTTCAAAACGGCCCAGATTTTCTCCCGACTTAATTGGTATGTTTTCTTATTCTCTCTGTTTCTCTTTTTATTCAAAATTTGCTTTTTTTTTTATTAAACGTGAAAAGATTGAAACTTTTTGAGTTTTTTTTTGACACAGATTGTTTGATTTGGGGTCTCTTGGTCTTGGATCAAATTGTGACGGGTTGTTGCATCTGGGCTCTATTTTTTTTATGCTCTTTGGGAGCTTGATTTTTTTATATATATGGGTTTTGATTTTAATTTTTTTTTTTATATATATGGGTTTTGATTTAAAAAAAAAAAAGTTCTGTCTTGGGATTTTTTTTGGGAGGATTTGTTTGTTTTCGTTGGTAGATCTTAGATTGAACGCTGTGTATTTTGTTTGAGATATTGTAATTTTTTATTTTAGTTGTCTTATGTAGATCAAAACACTTTTTTCAGTTTCCATTGTGCATGTTTGTTCTGTTTTTTATGTTTTAATTTATTCATCCGGGGTGATTTGGGAGAAAGTATTTGACTTTGATGGCGAAATTATTTGACTTTGATGGCATAAAACTTGCTTGTACAGAAAACGTGATTTACTGGAAGAAAAAAAAAAAAAAGAGAAGAGGCGGACGAACTCGCGCGAAGCACAAATAAAAAATGGCCACTCCACAGTGCAACTGAGTGTGGAGCTACAGTAAAAGAAGCTACAGTGAAACACAGCTCTTTTAGTATATTGTATAATAATAATTTATTTTCTCTACGTTCTACGTCATTTAATTGAATGACACATCGCTCGGCACTCTCTCTCTCTGTTCTGCTTTCTCTGACCAAAACGAAGAGCTGAAGTCGAACTCAACAAATCATCTGCCTTCCCGATTACCTATTACCTCTTGCGTTTAGAACTTCACAATCTTGTTCTCCCTCCCTCTCTCTCCTGGAACTCAAGAACACAGGTAAGAATTTTCTTTTCGATGGAAACTTTGAATAATGGGCTTAGAAACTGTTTTACCATTATCTAACATGTTTATATGGAGATTGATCAAAATCCCCAGTTGAATTTTTGGGTTACTGTTCACAGAACCTTAAACACGATTCCTTCCTTTGTTGTCCTTCGAGGATGGTTCTGAGCATGGAGTTTGAAGTTGAATAAAATTGAAATTGTGTCTGCGTTTGTCTGGTTAATGCATGCTCGTGAATTGTGTGGAGGCTTGTCTGTTCGTATTTCTTAGAATCCAAAATAGAGGTTTGAATTTTATGATGTGTATGAGTTTTAAGGTTTGAATTTCAAAACAACACATACATTGCATAAACATGAATCTATCAGTGTGTCCTTTCCTGTTAAACTAGGATATGATATAGGAACTGACGTTACATTTATCTTTAGTTTCTCTCAATGAATCCATGTTTATGGCAGCATTATATATATATATTTGCTAGTTCTGGCAAGTGTGGTTTCTTTGGATTTGCAGTATTGATTTCCAGAAGGCATTGTATTAGATAGTTCTTAATTAAACAAACGCTTGAAGTTTAGAAATCAGAACTTGCTCCTAATTGTTTGTTCTTGATTCATAGATATTTATTTGATAGGAAAAAATAATACCCTGTGCTAGTGGACATTGATTTTGAAACAGAATGCTGAATTCAGGTGCCTAGGAAATTAGCTTGGTGTTGTTGTTGTTACTGCATGAAAAAAAACTTGGATGCTTTGGTCAGTGAGACCACTGTTAGTAACTAAAATGTGCCAAGTATGGGTCAAGATCATTTAACATATCTTCTCTTCTGTGCCTGGTTGAATCTTGCTTGCATATAAATATGGGTAGAAGATCATATTCGTTTTCTTTTTTATCTGTTCATTCATTTCGTGGAGCATAGCTTCCTCTGTGCTTTTAGTTAGTAACAATGGGGAAAACATGCACCCCACCAACCCAAATAAAATAAAATAGTCACAGGTTGGTCTTTTAAATGTTCAAGCTAAGTCCAATTAGTCTATAAATTGTGCAATTACTAAACAATGTTTTTTGAAATTGCGGAGTGGTGCTGGCATTTTCTCTTCTCAACAATCTACCTTTTATTGAATATTATGGATCAGTGACTGTGATGTGAAATCATGCGTGCTTGTTTTAACTTTTTGAAGCAACAAGAACTTGAATATTGTGGATTATTTTGGATGTGATTTTGCTTGAATTTGCAAGCGTTTTTGGCACAGTTTTTTATGTGCTTGGTTGAATAAAAGGGAGTGTTTTTACGTGAATTTGGTTGAGAAGTTTGGTGATGTTTTCTTGTTGAAAACATGTTTTAATGGTTTTTTTATTTTTATTTTTATTTTTGAAGCTAGTGGCATTTTTGTAATTTTGACAGTTGTGGCATTTTTATTATTTAGGGGCTCTTTAGTCATTAAATTAAATATAATACCATACTTGCAAATATTCAGGGTTTTTTTTACTTTTTTTTTTTGAGAATGTAAAAAAAATGTAATTTATGAAAGTAAAGAGGGAAAGTGAGATTTAGAGCAAACTATAAGGGTTTTTTGTAATTATCTTTTATTTTATTTGGTTCATATTGTTACTTCCTAGCCTTACCTTGTTGCTTGTTTTGCTTCTCACCTTCATTACTACTCTGACGCTGAATTTCCAAATTTGGCAACCATTGAAATAAAAAAAGAAAGGCACTTTCCCTTTCCTTTTGACACTAATTGCCGGTCTTTTGAGAATTATGAATCTTGTTTCTTTTTCCTGTGCAGTTTGTATGTTTTATGGAGATCATGTAGATTTTTTATTTATTTTTTTTTTTTTTGGGGGGGGGGGGGGGGGGTGTGTGCTTTTACTTGCGTAGCTTTCCTTCTCATAAGTGTGTTATGGTGGAGTTTCGCATTAGAAGCTAGGTTGCTTCTAAACAAAAAACGAGCACAGATGAAATCGTTTAATGATTTAAGATCTAAATTTTAGCTGGTAATTGTTTAATGCTCTCGTTTTGCTTGATCAGCTCTTGTTCAGTACGTGGCTTGGCTTATTTTCCTTTCTTTTGAGTATCTGCTTTGTTGGTACTTTACCATGATAAACTAAGTTGCTTTAAACTAAAAATGAGCAAAGATTGATTTTTCTAAGTAAAATCAACCTGACAATTTGTGGTTTTAAAGAAGGGTGACTGTCTAAAGCAAGAAAGGGGGTAGCGCTGTAGTTTAATGTCATAGTTAATATAGTTCTTACAGTATGATATAACTCAGTGGGGTTGCTTTGTTTTTCATCTTGATAAGTCAAGTTCTGAGCGGATGGCAAAAGGTTTGATATGGGCGACAGCAGAGGATTTGGCTAGTAACAGAGGACGTGTTCTCTCTCTTTATCGTCAGATACTGCGAAGTCTTAACTCGCCAAGTTTGCCTCTTAATTTAGCCGAAAGACTGGCTAAGAAGGCTGAAGTTCGTGCAATCTTTATGCTGGGATCTGAGGAGACATCAGTACATAACATTGAAGACCTTTTTGACACTGCTGACTATGCTCTCTCCATCCTCAAAAAAGGTGAGATCCCAAATACGAGGAATCCACTCTGAGGAGGGCTACCACCTGGCTGTATACTTTGAAATGCCTTGCTTGATAGCTACAAGGGATGTACACAAACTAAGAGATGTCTCAGCCAATGACATAGGTTTTTGTTTTAATCTTCTACTATTTTGTCCAGTTATAATAGAAATGACATTGCGTATTAGTAAGCATTTCATAATTTATTCCTTCAGTATACTTTTTCTTTGGCATATTAAGATGGGGGGACGAATGTTTTGGGTTGTCTGCAAAACAAATGTTTGTTGGGATTAAGTTCAGTTGAGATGTGGATTCTTTTGAATCCTGCTGCCCTGCATGACAATTGGACAACTCTATCACTTCAGACCTCGTGCTTAGTTCTCGTGGTTTTGCTTGTGAAAGCTACTGATGTATTCTAGATTAGGCTCTAGGCTACTTGCGTATGTTTCTGGGTATAGTTCTTCTAGCTAGATGTTAGAGATATTGGAACATGATGGGAATGAAATTTGATGCAAGTGACGCAGTGTATAGCATGGATTAAGGGTGTGTTTGGTTTTGTTTTTGTGGTTGAGGTTTTAAAAAAGCAGTTTCATAAAAAACACTTTAGCTGCGATTCAAAATAAATTTTGAAGTGTTTGGTTAAAACTGTGGTTGAGTTTGAGGTTAATGAAAAGCAGTTTCAAGTGTTTGGTTACCAAACTTTTCATATTACTTTTAACTTGTGAAATTACTTTACAGTGTGTGTATTGTTTTTTAAATATTTAATAATTATAATAATAAAATATAATCAATAATTCAAGTAAATTAGACACTTGTTTTTATTCTCTCATCAAACTACTTGTAATTTCATCACGAACTACAAATTCATGCGTGAAGGCCTCTACGTTCTCGAAGCAATATATAATAAAATATCATCATAAACAATTAGGATTGCAAGATATAAATTATATTGTGATTTCTTCTAATATATTTATTTATTATAATTAATTTTTAAATTATTTTAATATTGAAAATATATTTTTTATAAGAAAGTATAATAAATAATAAATTATTTATAAGAAAATTAGGTTGGAATGCCATCAAGTTGCCTGCTGATCTCATAATTATGTTACTTGGAATGAGCCAAATTTTCGGTCTTCCATCAATTCAAGAGCACGATGGAAGACCGAAAATTTAGCTTTCCGTGAAACTTGCCCCATACCGCAATGCACGGAAAGCATCAATTTATTATTTTCCGTGCATTATATGTTTGATAAAATTTTAGGGTAAGATCCATCAGCTTTTTTCAAATCTTTATATTAACCAAACACCTAAAATACTTATTTTTTCTATTCCACCAGTCATACCACTCCCAAACACCTTCTAAAGCTAGAGTTATCAAGCCTTAAGATTACTAAACTAAGTTGTAGAGGAATTTAGAGAACTCTCTGGTATTTTATAAAATCTGAATAATATTTATAGTGGTTATAGACCTAAAATCTTCTATAGAAGAAGATTCCTTATTAAAACTAAAATCTTTTATGAAAAGAATTACTTAAACTAATAGGATATATTTAGCATTAGACTCCTAACCATAATTGTCAATACTGTTCCGGTTTTTCTATTGGAATGGAACGTTCCGGTTTCGCAGCGTTTCGGCGTGCTGTTTCGGGGTTATACTGTTCATATATAATTAATTAATTATATATATATATATATATAATTAAAATATTAATTTAACAAGCATAATTAAAATTCAAGATAAATTAACTTTAAATTATACAATATAAACACAAAGTCAAACAAATATAATCTCAAAATTAGAAAAAAAAAATCAAAAGTGAAAAAAAAGGAGGATTTTAAGGCCGGAACGGTATCGAGACGTTCCAGCCGGAATTTCCGGAACGGGCCGTAATTAAAACCGAGACGAAAACGATGTCATTTCATCTCGGTTTTTTTAATGGAACGGAACGTTCCTGCCGGAACGGAACGGAATTGACAACTATGCTCCTAACTAGTACAATACTACTTAAATTGAAAGTCCCAATCTAATTAAGATTTTAAAAAATTAAATACAATAAAATAAATCAAAATAAGTTTACCAGCAACTTCCTTTCTTCGATAATCATAAAATTTTAACCTAATATGAAACATAAACTTTAATTTTTTTTATTAAAATATTAGCTCGATTCAATAATCAGATTAAAAGCTATACTTGATTTACCAAATTATATCTTGAACCTTTCTCAGACTCATCAAAATCTAAAAACCTTAACTATTACTACAATAATGTAATAAACATTATTAGGCCATGGATATTGAAGAAATTTTCCTATGCTAGTCCCTTCAACATTCCAAAAACTTGCCCTAGAGTTATCTATCAAAAATAAAACTTGACTTCAAATAAATAGATATTTTGAATAAAACATTGTCATTAATGTATGCACGAGATCTTGTTTCAAATATCTTAAAATATGATTTCGGCAAAGATATGTTGATGTAGAATTTCTAAATCTAAACAAAATTCTCAAGATCTAAATTTCAACCTCATGAAACTGTCTTCTAAGTTGATGGCAACATTAATTAATGTGGTTTGTATTGCCGAAATTGAAAATATAGTCCATTTTTCACTGGAAAGATTGTTGGTGGTTAACAAGTACAGAAACAAAAAGAATCAGCATTCAAATGAAACTCGATTTCAACTTATCCTTCTTCCATTGTGGGGAAGCGATCGGGGTAGTGGTTGAAGGAGACTGGGAGAAGAATTACACAAGCAAGAAAAAAAGGTTTAATGAAAATTACCTAAAACAAAATCAATTCATCAACATATTATAATCCATCTAGTGTGAAAATACGATAAGAGAGCATCTTAATCACAATCTTATCAGACGAGTTGAGCTAATCTAGCATCTTTCTTGTCACACAAAACCACCCACAATTTAAACAACGCCGAGCTTTAGTGTACAAGCTCATCACAAAGATGGGACAGTGCAATTGCACACAAATGCCAACCACACAGCACAAACACCATCCACGGGCAAGTGACACCAACCACTGCATGTCTTATATCAGATCACCGATGTTCATAGGCATTTCGTCAATCTGGGTGCTGTAGTACTGTTCAATATCTCTTAAGATCCTGATATCATCACTTTTGACGAAGTTGATGGCAACACCCTGCAAACCACCAAAACAGATTTAATTGACATTAAACAATCGGCCAGCAAAGGGTGGCCATCGAAAGGTAATAATAGCAGCAAGGGATGAGCATCCACAATGTAGAATCTCTTCAAATGAGGATCAAAGGGTGTGTAGACCTAGGTAACATTAATTCAGTGAAGTCTTTTCTTTGAAGAGAGTTGCACACTCATTCATTAGAGATTTATTTATTCATCTATCTCACTTAATTCTCATACATAATACTCATATTCTCATAAACCAATGCGAGTTTAAAAAGATCAAACATAGATTTTGCTTCAAAGGATGTATCTCATTGCAGAAGTTTATTAACCAAGCACATACCTTCCGTCCAAAACGACCAGAACGACCAATTCGATGAATGTAAAGCTCTCGATTGTTTGGAAGGTCATAGTTAATCACCAGAGAAACCTGAAGAGATAAATTCAGACAGTAGGAATAAGATAAAACCAAGAAGCAGAGGTATGCCCTTCTGAATAAAAATAAATAAAACAACCTACAAATGAATGCAAGACTGGCCAAAAAGAATAATAATAAAAAGTTCACCGATGTTGCATGAACTAGTTAGCAAGAGATTTTGTAAGAATTCCATATTATTACACAGCGTCGAAATGATGCTAAGATGACTATCATCATTTCAGTTGTCAATGCAAGTTTGAAAGCACATTTTACTATGAAACAACACAATTTGGTCCTTCCAACCTCAGTCAAACCATCAACCTCCAAATTAGGCAATATAATATGATAAGGGCATAAAACTCCCATCTTAACACCTTAACACTATTCTTTTCATTTCAAGAAAATGCTTCATGTACATGAAATAACTGCACCCGATGAAGACACTATAGAGGAAGAGGAAGAGGAAGACAAGGAACTCGCCTGTTGAACATCAAGCCCCCGAGCCCAAACATCAGTTGTGATTAGTACACGAGTTTCACCAGACCGGAAATTAGACATAATTGCATCTCTCTCCTTTTGAGGCATGTCGCCATGCATTGACGAGACAGTGAAGTTAAATTCAACCATCTTGGCAGTTAGCCAATCAACCTGTAGAAAACTGAGGATTACTTTTCGACAAAAAAAAAAAAACACGTCATCCAAAAACAAGCAAAAAATTTTAAACAAGGGAACAGCCAACCCATAACACAGTAAACATCCATTGCTAAATTAGATTACTTTTCCTTTACTAGTTTAAATAGCTTGAAAGCCAAGTCTCTCTAAATTTCTGTGCCTTTACACAATCACACATCAAATCCCAGTTTCCTTGCGTAGAGCAGAAAATAGGTCCTGGAACTACAAAGAAAATACCTTGTCATTCTGCTTCAAGTTATGTACTGAATTTGATATTGAAATGATGGTTTCTGTAAATAAGTTTGCATCTCAAAATCATGACATGTTCTCTACAGACAACATGCATATCACCAGCCAAATAATTGAACAATCCATACATCATTCAATGATGTGCAATGAAGTGACAGTCCAATTGCTTTATGTTGTCACTAGTAAAGAACGTCTAAAATCATCTTTTTCATCGACTTGACTTTCTACATGATCAACAACTTTCTATTTCTAGATGATACCACCCAAGAAGAGAATTCTTCATAAGATACTGCTATCAAAAAAGAAATTATATAAGAAATAGCTTTACCTTTCGCTTTGTATTGCAGAAAATAACAGCTTGAGTGATGGTAAGAGTATCATAAAGGTCAGTCAGAGTCTCGAATTTCCATTCTTCTTTTTCCACGGCAACAAAAAATTGCTTGATGCCCTATCACCACAGAAACACAGCAAAAGGAGAAGTTCTCATCAAATACCAGCTTTGCATCCATTGCAAGTTTGTATAAAACTCACATAACTGCTTACCTCCAAAGTCAGCTCATCACGTTTTACAAGAATCTTTACAGGATCAGTCATGAACTTGCTAGTAACCTCCAAGATTTCATTAGGAAGGGTAGCAGAAATCAAGACAACCTGCAGTAGTAATCACAAATTAGAGCAGGGCTTAACCACTAGCTATAAGCTTGCCTATTATGCAAGAATGCACAATAAAACAAGATGTCAGCAAAATATCACACTTAAAACCAGAAAGACAAAAGCTGCTTGCGGTAACTAGCAACTAATGCCTTTTCACCTATGAAAATGTTATGATCATCCCATATAGATGTACAAAATTTAATCTTGACATACAAACACTGAGGAGAAAGAGGTGGGCAAAGTTGAATGGGGATAGGCTATTGACTACTAGAATAGTTTAATAAAATTATTTTCCTTGTTTTCTTTGATAAGTTGGAGAGGTGGAGAAAGGGAGCCAAAAGAAATACCTTGACAGAAAAAAAAAACTTGATGGGTCCAGTAGTTAGCTGACACAAAAGAAATAAATACTCTTATAAAAATACAGAGCGAGCACAAACCTGAAGCTCGGGTGGGAGATATCTATACACGTCATAGATTTGATCCTTGAACCCTCTGCTCAACATCTCATCAGATTCATCCTGCAGCCAAACATTAGAACAAAACTCAGACAGTAATTCCTCAAGGAATGCATTACCATACTATACCTTTAACAAGGTCTGCACAAACAAATGCAAAGCAAATTGAGATTTATGGGATGAAATCATCAAACTCACGAGAACTAGTACTCTGATGGCTCTTGTGCGTAATGATCTCCTCTTGATCATGTCACAGACTCTGCCAGGAGTTCCAGAGACTACGTGAACTCCATGTTCTAGTTTTCGAATATCCTCGCCCACACTTTTGCCTCCAATGCATGCATGTACTTGTATATTAATGTTTTCACCGATTACAGTTATCACTCTCTCTGTTTGCTCTGCCAGTTCCCTTGTAGGTGACAGTATCAATGCCTGGACCCTGTAAAATCAAGCCAACATAAGCATGGAAGAGACTTAAACTGCAACGTCAACCTGAATTAAACCAACCTAAAAAACAAGAACCAGTAGTCCTTTAATTACATGCAACAACTACAATAAGACTGAAGTTTCATGTTTTCAACTTGCACAATCTTGGAGGTTGTTTTGTTTTGTTTCCATTTTATTAACATGAGGGGTTAAGCTTAATTGTCATTGGAACAATACTAAAAACAACTTAACCATGCCAAAATCAAAAACCCTAGCTAAAATCATTGAAAAACTTCAGGACACATGACCCTAACAAGAAACATGACGAGAAAGGGGCAAATAAAATTGGAATTTGCAGAATCAGAGTTCACTTGGAAACAGCAGGGCATAAAAAATAACATCGAAGAACCAACTTAAAGTTGAACAGACAAAAATCTTATCCATAAAAACAATAACATTTAACATAACAATAATTCATCAAACATGACTGCAGGAAAAACCCCATATTAGAGAGGAGAAAAAACACCACTGATATCTACAGTCAGGAAAAGCAAAAGCTTAGCTATCTACAATTATATCCTTTAATGCTATTCAAGATTCACCACATAAAAAATAGGTCTCGCCTAGTGAAACATAATCTCTGACCTAATCACCCAGCACTAACATAACCTTCTTAAGAAACTTTGGGATCACAAAAATTAGGGTTTGGTGAAATTCCTGATTTTATTACACAAGACAACGAAATCCATAATGTAAAGCAACCGGGGAATTCAAAACTTGGTGAAAACAACCTCCTTAGCAGTCTACAATTATGTCTTTTAAAATTAGGGTTTGTGTAATAAAACATAATTTCAAGTCCCATTACACATGTCTAAAAGAAATAAAGTATTTCTACAGCTAGTGTTAACGACAACCCTGGTTCTCTAGCAAATAAAATTAGGGCTCATCATATCAAACACAAATTCTAACATGATTACACAAAATAACAAAGCCTATATTACAAGATCTCCAATAATCAAAGCTTTTCAAACAAAAACAACAAAAAAGGGGCAAATCTTACTCTCTGTTAGCAGTATCAACGAGCTGACAAACAGTAAGAGCAATCATAGACGTCTTTCCAGTACCAGATTGAGCTTGAGCTATAACATCACGGCCTTTAATTATCGGCAATAAAGCTCTTTGTTGTATAGCTGATGGCTTTTCAAATCCATAATTATAAATCCCTCTCAATAAATCTTCTTTTAATCCCATCTCATCGAAACTTGCCACAGGTTCTATTCCCTCCGACGTTTCAAACACCAGCTTTTCATCCTCCGCCGCCGCCCTTCGCGCGCTCCTCCCCGCTGGTACCACGCTTGTTGCCATCGCCGCTGATTTCAGAGAGGAGAGGAGTTTTTGGGTAAGCTAAAGAGAGTTGCGAATTATTAGGACTATTAATATGGTCTTTGTGTTGTATATAAGGGGAGGGGGGAGAGTTCGAAACTAGTTCATGACAGAAATGGGCTTGGCCCATCCGTTCTATTTCTAGTGGCTGGATTATACAAATTTTGGAAAATGAAATAGCAGCATTTTTTAGAAACATAGTGAAATTAAGTTAAATTTCACATGTTATTTAAATATATGTGACATTGAATTAGCATTTTGGATATTTATTACTAATTAGGAAATTATTTATATTATAAAAATATATTTTTTTTATAAATATCCTTATATTTATTTAAATTACATTAACTTAAACATAAGCATTTTAGAGAATATAATATATGTATATTATATGTTTGTTTAATATTTGTTGAAAAACAATTCAATAAATATATATTTGTTAAAATAAGTTTCAATCAAAAACTTTTAATTGAATTTTGAGAAAAACTAATTGCAAAAATGTTGCAACACCTATTAAATACTCTCTTTTTTTGTAATTATTAATCACTAAAAGATCAATATGTAAGTCTAATATAGCTATTAGGTAGATGAATAACTCCAGGGATTAAACTATCACTTTTCTAACTCAGGGGATCAAAGTGATCTTTGTTCATAGTTTTTAACTCTCACCAATAACTTCGTGTAGCCAAAACCACCATTTATTTTCACAATTCTTAACCCAAATCACCTCTCCAAAACCCATAAATCAAACATGGTATTTACATATGTTTAATGATATCATTACTTCTTTCGGATTCAAAGAAAATATTGTTGACCAATATACATATATGAAGTTTAATGGGATCACATATATTTTTTTAGTCATATATATGGATAATATTTTGTTAGCTAGCAGTGATATTGATTTGATCTATAAAACCAAATATTATCTTGCCTGGAATTTTAAGATGATTGATATGGGCAAGGCATTGTATGTCATTGGCATAAAGATATTTAGATATTGATTTTAAGGGTGCTTGAATTGTATCATAAATGTTTTATCAATTGATTCTTGAAAAGATATAATATGTGATTTTGTTCAGGTAATGATGCTTCTCTTATGATAGATGATAAATTAAATGAAAAAGAGTGTCAAAATAATAACTTGGAACGAGAACAACTGAAGAAAATTTTGCATGCGTTTGTTGTTGGGAGTTTAAAGTATGCAAAACATGTACAAGATTGGGTATTAGTTTTAAAGTGGGAATGTTAGTTAGATACCGGAGTAACCTAGGAACTAACATTAAAAGAAGTAAAAAAAATTATGAGATATCTACGAGGTTCAAAACATTATATGCTCACATATAAAAATTGAATTAACTTAAAGTGATTGGATACTCAGATACAGGCCTTGTTGGCTATATAAATACAAGAAAATCTTTATTATGTTATATACTTATACTAGTTAGTGAGGAGATTTCATATAAGAGTGTTTAACAATCAATTATTGTTCTATCGATGATGAAGGGCAAATTCATAACATGTTTTGAGGCAACAAGTCAATTTTGATAAGAGTTAATAAATGACTCAACATGTTTTAGCTATGATTCTTTTGATCATGTTTGGATTTAATAATTAAAGATTCAACTATGAAGTCAATTTTGGTGGAAGAGATGCAAATGAGAAAGAGATAAAGGTTTGAGAGAAGAAAAACATGAAAAAGCTAATAGTTTATTTCTAAATGAATGAATACATTGCTTTTAGCTTTATACTATAATTCCTAACTAAGTGACTTTAACTATTTTTTTCATAGAAATAATAATTTATAACAAACAAACTAAACAATTTGGCCACATCAACCTAACTTTCAATAAAGACCAATTATTTGAATATGACAGTAACTTCTACTAGAAATGAATATTGCACTAAATTAATTGCTTGATTTTCTTCAATTATCTCATAGGTTGTTTACCCCCCTTTTTTTAGCATATTCTTGAATTCAAAAATACCTTTTCTGATGCAATTTGTTAAATTTTAAAAAAAAAATTATCACCATTTCATTATTTTAGCATTGTGTTTTTTAGAAAAAAAAAAGTTAAGAAGAAGAATCAAGCGAGCCAGAAAAATAAAAAGTAAAAAGCTAATAAGTATAGGAAAAAAGAGCAAATAAAAATTAATCACAAAAAATAAAACATAAAAATAAAAAGGAGAAAATGAGCAAAAAAATAAAGGTGAAAAGGGAGTGGAGAAAAAAGCCAAAGTGGGTTATAAAACTATAAAACTACTATAAGTTTTGTCCTTTATTTAACCAACTTTTTACCATAATTAAAGGCAGGTAGGCAAACAAATACTTTAAAAAGAGAGAGATCAAATAAAAAATCAAATAAATAAAATAAAATAAAGCGAGAGAACATGATTGCAGAATCACCTTTCTTTTTTACCAAACCAATATGTCCCTTTTTTTTGTGTAGTCACCCTCATGACTAAAATATCTTTTCCCACTCCATCGTTAACCTTTCTACATACCCATCATGAGCCATTTCTCTTCACCATTAAACACACATGACCTCACCAATCCTTAAAAGCCCTCTACTATATAAACTCAAACAACACATCAATTACTTAGCATTCCTTTCACCACCAATAAACACTATTATTGTTGATCATTAACTCTCTTCTCATGGACCTCGTCTAAATAGTTTATCTAACACATAATTCATTGCTCAAACCCATTGTCCAACAACGAACACGAACACCTACAACACTTTAAACTCATCACATTAGTCAACAAAAATAGCAGTAACAATATTTATAATATCATAATAATAGAGTGATAAAAGGAAGAAAAAGTAACTAAAAAAAAGGACTAAATTATTATCAAGTTGCTTATGTTGTTATTTCAAGTGTAAATCAAAGATAATAGAATATTGATCTAAGATGAAGAAACTCAATTATAGTATAGGAAAATGTGTTTCACAGTACATAACCAGTTAAAAATTATATATATATGTTAGTGAAACTATAAAAACCCCAATATTAAAATCTTTTTCTAACCAACAAGTTGAGCATAAAATATTTATTTTTATGCCTAGTTTTAAATGAGTGAACCAAGTAATACTAATTTCAGGAATGAATAAATAAATAGTCTTTTTCATTAAGGATGATCATTTTCAGTTCAATCCAGTTTTGGGTAAAAACAAACCCAACCTAATTGAAATTTGTATTTTTAAAATCATGAACCAAATTGAATTGACCAACCAGTTCAAACCGACCATTTCAATTTGACATTTTCTTTTGAAAAATGACTAAACCTATACCCAATTAATTAGGGTTTTTTAGACCTTTTTGAAATTTGCCCAATCTTTTCTAAGCTTATTTTAGGTTTCATTCTACAATGGAGTTAGGATTTTATTTTTTTTGTTTCTTTGTTCTGGAATGGGATAATTTTTAAGTTTTCACATGTTTTTTATGGGTCTTGAGATGTTAACAATAACTTTAATAAGTTTCCTCTAAGCTTAAGTTATCTTTTAAAGTTCATCGTTTTATTATGTTATGATCATTTTGCTAGTTCATTCTTTTTTCATACAAAAAAAAAACATGTTCCATTAAAATTGTTCACTGTATTGCATTAAATGAATATATGTCAATCAAATAGGTAAATCAAATCATTATTTTAAAACAAACATATGTTTATCCTACATATCATCAATATAAATAAGTTTCGTCCTTCAAATTGTTGTGTTATAATAGAATTTCCACTTTATTAAACACTAAATAATATCATTTATCATTCAAGATTATTGTGAGTCGTATAAGTATAAAGTTCATCATAACCATCCATTTGTATTAAGTCATTAACCTCTCACACGCTGACCATGTAACCATCCTTTTTCTGTATTACTATACATGGCATAATTATTCCACAATTTTCATCAAATTTTATGGAAATTAAGATAAGACCAATATCAACACTAACAAAGTTTATGATCAACATCACTTCATTTTCATGTGCACAAAATAATAACTACATGAAATCAAATTTATTAGCATAAATTACAATATTAAATTCAGCTAACACAAGTCCATCACTTAAAATGGAATTATAAACTAAATAAATTTGGGATACTCATCAACAACGAGAGGATCGACAATGGAGGCTAGAGAGAATGAGAGATGGATGAAAGAAAGATTAGAGACAAAAAAAGTTTTAATTTAAGGTTTTTATAAAATGGTGTGGGGTTCTCTTATGCTAAAGAGAACAGGAAAAATCATTATATGTTTTCGAACTAATTAAAAGAAGAAACACGAGACATTAAGGGGTGGAGTGTTGCTTTTGTCCTTGATTTAGAGTTAGAACACGATGAAAAAAGACGAGTGGCAAAGAGAAGGGTAGATATCAGATTTGAGTTTGATTTAGAGTTGAAAAGAAAACTTAATATTAATATCTTTTGTTTTCAAACTCAAAGTGTTAGTTGAATGATTTGATTCAATTGGTTTTAGACTTTTAAAACAAAAAACAAAAAAAACTAGAATTATTTTGAATTTTCTAATAGATTAACTAAGATT
This sequence comes from Salix brachista, assembly GCA_009078335.1. Lineage (NCBI taxonomy): Eukaryota > Viridiplantae > Streptophyta > Magnoliopsida > Malpighiales > Salicaceae > Salix > Salix brachista. The sequence continues at coordinate 6,822,577 of CM018576.1, read as the reverse complement.
TTTTTTTCTTGATTTGGTTTTTTCAAAAATTTTTATTTTCTTCATTTCTCAAGCCTTTTTTTTTCTCTTACACTGTTCTGTGTGCATAAAAAATATCTATTTGAGAGTGTGATTGAGACTTTGAAAGTATTTTTTATTCAAAAATTCATTAAAATAAATTTTAAAAAAAAATTATTTTTGACATAACACATAAAAATTATCTAAAAATACTAAAAATATTTAATTTAAAATTAAAAAATTTAATTTTTACAAAAATATCATGGTGGAGCTCCCATGTCATGTTACCTACTTGCTATTGATTTGACTGGAAATCAACCATATCACAAGAAATTAACACAAAAACAAAATCTGACAAGTATGTTCCCTGTGTTTTACTCTTTTGTACTCCTACAAAAGAAATAAATATTACAATTTTACTCTGTTTTAGCATTTGCATTTGAATACAGGTTGCAACAGATTATGAGGTGGGCTTAAAGGCTCGAGAAAAGACGAAGAAAATGGAAAGATAAGAGAATTCCGTACCTCATAAGAGAGTTGGGTTTCAAACTTTCCTGGATTTAATTGTTTGGATTAGAAAAATAAACCTCAGATTTGATTCAAATATATCAAGTGTTGTCGTTATAAAAAAAGAAAAATTCACAAACAAGTCCCAAAAATCTTTGAAAAAAGAGAGAAATTAATAAAAAAAGATGAAGAAATCTACACATTACCTTGTGGATTGGAGGCCGAAGTTTACACAACAAAATCCTTTCATATTGTCCCACGGCTTTCTCGAGCTTTGTACCAAAGAGACTGATTTACATGGAGCCTTTGAAATTGAAGGGACAAAAAATTAAATATTCAAAGAAAAAAAAAAAAAAAAAAAGAGAGAGAGAGAGCCTGGCTCTCGATTCCCATGTCTCTTGAGTACCAAGTTCAAGAAAGCCGTGGAAAAGCATGCAACGACCTTCTTATCTTCTCTTCTGCAACTAACCCTTTATCTCTCTCAAGATATCCATCTCATCTCCTCAAAAATAAATCCATAACATGTTTTCATAAACTTTTTCTTCAAACACAGCAGAGAACTTCATTATTTCTGAAGTTTTTTTAACAAAAACACCAGGCAATGAAAGTTTTCCTTCCTTCTAGTTTTCGAGCGGAAATTTTGATGGGATTTACACTCGAGGCAAGAACTTAAAACATCTCTTTCCACGATTGAATTCCAAAAGGGTACAAAATGGTAAAGTCGGATAGAGTTATTGGAGGTATGTGCATAAGATTTACAGAAAAGATTGATCAGATCTTAACCAAGAACCCTAACGAATTCATGAAAGTTTTCGTTCTTTCCCAGTACTGTTTTTGAGGGAGCATTGGAAAAAGAAACGGCTGGCTTGGGATTTTTTAAGCAAAAACCTCGAACAAGTGTTTGCGGGGCTTAAATCTAGAGGGTTTAAATAAAATTCATTGAAGATTGACATGAAAGAAAGAAGAGAAGGAAAAAACCAAAGATAACGGCTTTGAGAGATTGACAAAGAGAGATAGACAGAAGTGACAAGATGAAGAAAGTAGTGGTAGTGGGTAGTGGGTACTGGTCTCTCTGTGTGTGTAATGCAAAATGACTACTGCTGTTATTTTTTTTATATAAAAAAAATCTATTTTTCTATCAACAGAAAATTGATGATTCTCTTAAGCCACCACACGTGCGGCTGACAAATTAATCTATGGTAAATTATATTCTAATCCCCTAAAGATTATACAATATTCCATTTGATCTCTATAGGATAAAACTTCTTCCATTGTAGCTCTACCATGTCAGATAGTTAACAACCATCATCTTTTTATATATATATATAGTAAGTTTGGGGGTTTGATAGTTCATTGAAACTATTGAAGTTCTGGAAGAAGAAGAAAGAATAAGATAAATAAAAGAAAAAAATGTTATAAAAAGTGAGAATTCTGTTTTTCTTTAAATATAGTGGGTATTATTTTAAAAAAAAATTTTAATTTTTAAAATCAATTGATTGATTTGTTCCTTTATGATTTAGAACTCGAAAAATATATTTGTTAGCATTTTTATATAAATGATTATTGATTTATTTGTGTTTAATCATTAATACGAAAAACTATGATTGTGAGTGTTTGTACATGACTATATGAGAGAAAATAATGATGTTTTGTGTGGGTATATGATACAAGAAAATTATAGATTGAGATTATACGTGCCAATTTATTACTTTTTTATGAACGTAGGTGTTTGAGTTAGCTTGCACGTACCTTGATTAATCCTGAATCCTGAAGTTAACGACCATATAAGTCTACAATGATTATCATATATGACAATTTATTACTTGATTTGCGGGGGTATATGTACAAGGATGAGTGAGGTAAGAAAACTAAAGTTAAGGAAGTTGAAGACATGCAATAAAATGCATGAGCAAGTTAAATATTTTTTTAAATTTATTTATTTGAAAGGAATTGTTATATTAAAATGTTAAAATTTGTATAAAATGAATACTTAAATTTCAGGATCATTTTAAATTTGGCTTTTATTTCCATACGATAGCTCTATTTTATGGAATAAAATTTATAATTTTATTTTGGTTGATAAAATGAATGTATATGATTGTTTTTAAATTTTTATAATTGGTATAAAAACGTGGTTGAATTGCAATATAAGGAATAATTAAATTGTGGTTTCTGGAAAATACATTTACATTTTGTAAAATAATTTACCTTCACATTAGAACTTCTATAAAAAACAAATAGGATTAGAATAAGAATCTTTTAATCTTTAGGAACTGAAGCAGGACCATTAGCAAATATATAGGGGGCTAAAAGATGTTTTACCGACAAATCTTCTGCGACACGGTTTTCAAGGAAGACGGGCCAGAGTGAACGAGACACGTGGCAAACATGGGATTGTTGAGTGGGGGTCTGGCTGCTCCGTGTGGTGCTCGAAGCATGAGAAGGCAGTCCTTTTGTTTTAGCTTTTTAACCTCGTTTTTAAAATATTATTTTTAAAAATAAATAAATTTTGGTGGCAGTTTCTTTCTTTTGACCGTGGGATCCATGGCATGAAGGGAAACTGCTTCTCCGATGCGTCCTGGGAGATCTAGTTTTTTATTCGAGCATGATTGATATTTTGATACTAATTATTTTAAAATAATATATTTTTATTTTTTAATATTTATTTTTATCATATCATAACGATTTAAAACCATATAAAAAACAATTCAAAGCAAGGAAAAAATAATAAAAATCATTTTTTCAATAGTATTTTTAAAATACAAAAACAAATAGTCTCCTAATGATGCATTAGTTTTTCCCTGTAAAAAAAAAGCAATTTTAGGTACTTTAAGCTCAAGAGAGAGAAAAACAAGTTATGATTTCAAATGGTTAAATAAGCTAATTTTATTTTAGTTAAATAAAAAACAATTATATTAGATAGATAAAAACAACAACAACAACATCCATAATAACTTCCAAAAGAGTTCTTTTCCTAAGAGCAAAAAAAATGAAGGCATAAAAATACTAATGTGAAATGATCAAATCAAAACAAAATAAATGTATGTTTGAGAGTGCGGTTGTGGTTGTTTTTAAAGTGATTTTCATTCAAATATACATCAAAATAATTTTTTCTTTTAAATATTTTTGACATTAAAACATTAAAATGATCTAAAAACACAAAAAAATTAATTTAAAAAAAAAACATTTTTTTAGAAAGTATTTTTGAAATACAATGCCAAACACTGAAAGAAAAAAGGATGTTAACCCTCGTCAACTATTCTAATTCAAATAGATTTGATACAACATAAATTAAGGACTATTTTTTAGATAGTAACCTTACCCAATGAATAACAGATAGGGTATAGATATTGTCAAACTCAAATTATATATTTATATTATATTAATATAGTTATAGAATATTTAGATTTTATTAATATGATATGACATATATGTGTGTGTGTGCGCGCACCAATATTGACATAAGCGTGCATATAAATATAATATTTATCATTTATTCTCTAAAATATATATTATATTATTTTTTCTCAATCATAAATAATTGTTAAATGATAGATACCCATATGGATACCTAACAACTCAAAGGATAATTTGTAAATATCTGATTTTTTTACATGATAGGTAATAAGCACAAAAGGATGTAAAATAACAAAAATAACAATTAAAAAAACCAAAATAAAAAGTAAATTAGAGGGACATTACAAATTAGAAGGTGAAATTAAAAAATATATAAATCAAATCAAAAAACATAATATATCATAAATTTAGATTGAATGGTGAAATTAAAATTCATTAAACTCTTACATAAAGGCTAAAGAAAAAAAATAAAAATATATAAGAACTAAATATAAAAATTACATATGCAAATTTAGATTGAATGATGAGATTAAATTTTTTGCTAACACATGTCTTGAGGATATTGGACCAACAAGTCACACCAAACCCAAATTAAGGTGCACTTAATTTATATATTTTAATAAATTATGATATTAGGGTGATATTCATATCAACCTTGTAAAATCTCTGAAAAACTTCAAAATAAATTTGTGTTTTTCACAATTGATAATAGAATGAGTGTGGCAGGGACCATGAATTAGGATGGTGCTTGAAATGTGTCAGTTTTGTAATTTATCTAAAGTCTTGTTTGGCATTGTATTTCAAAAGTATTTAAAAAAAAATTATTTTATTTTTTGTTTTAAATGAAAAATGTTTGGTGTTTTGAATCATTTTGATATGCTGGTATCAAAAATAATTTTTAAAAAATACAAAAATATTTTTTTAAAAATAAATTCTTTAAAAAATTATTTTAATCATACTATGAAACAGGTTCTAAGTAGAAGGCCTTGGTTGGGCTTATCGACAGTCTTGTTCTTCCCTTTCCTAGGTTAGTGTGAGGCTTGGAATGCCTTTTCCTTCCTCAGCCTCAGTTGAGCTTGCTAGGCTTAGTAAATTGCCCATGAAGACAGACGGTCCGACACGAAGCACACAAAATCCCGGTCTATCACTGTAAGAACTAACTTGGTCCGATTGATAGATATATTTTGAGCTAGAGAAAGTAGTCAGTTCATTATTAGCTGATCCGGTCCACAATCTCATTTGGGGCCTTATCATCATATTGCATGTACGCACTGAATTTTGCAGTTGCCAACAGCTACAGGCTGCTTCGTTAAACCTGAGAGTTTGCTTCTTCTTCTTTTTTTTTTTTTTTTTTTTTATAAAAATAAATAAATCCTTTTTTTTTCTTTCAACATCATGTGATTTTTCGAAGGAAATCGTATTAGAAATTAAAATTGGAGTGCTAACGCATTTATGTTAATTCTCAAAACAAACCAATAAGACTAAATTATTATTTTGAAGAATAATTATGAGTTTAAATTAATTCGTGCGCTTGATATTTAATGCCTTTTCTATTAAAAAGGATGATTTAATAAAGTTCCAGTATATTTTAGATAAAAAAAGAAGATTTTTGTAATAGTTTTCTTAAATATGCTGTTTTTTTTTTAAATCAAAATTTGAAACTTTCAAGAGTATTTTTAGCTAATGTTTCAAGCGATTAGACAATTTCTATGATTACTTAGAGGTATTATAACAATAGCGCCTCAAGTTTTTTTTTTTATACTAGTAAACTCTATTTTCTGTAAAGTGTATTTTATCGGTATAGATGAACAAGTAAAACCTAATTGTTTCAAATTCTTACAAGGGTGTATGTCAAGAATCGAACTCTAGAACTGCTAGATTCAAACTCGAGACTTGCTGTGCAAATCACAAATATTTTGCTCTCCAAGCTACTAATTATATAAAAAATTATTTATTATGTTTTTTATACCTTTTTATAGTCAACTAATATTATGTTATAATTAAAACTTTAAAAAATACACATTATCTAAAAAAAAATACAATTAAGTTATCTCATATTAAATGTTGAGTAGTCACATTTAAAGTAATATAAAAACTATCTATTCTCTTTGTAATTTTTTATTTTTGCTGATTGCTCCATAATAAAAAATAATTTTTTTTAAAAAAACTCTTTATTACCTTAAAGAATAAGAAAATATTGAAGTTATGAAAAAAAATCTTTTTTAATTAAATAGAATTAAAAACAACTTGCATGGTAACATTATAATATCATGTGGTAAATTTGAACTTCAAGTAAGAAGTCCAATTATTTTCTGAGAGCAATAATAGAATAATCCCTATAAACTCATATCTTATTTTTCTTTTGGAATTAATTCTATTCCATCCGATAGAGTCTAGGCAGTATCGAACAGGAAAGCAATGCTCAATACTTCACTTAAAAATCACTTTTCGAAGTCAAATAATGGCAATATAGTTTAGAAAACTGAAGAACACTTGTCTAATTTATAAAGGAGCTCTACCTCTAGAAAGAGTGATAAATAAAGAAGAAAAGAGCTGCTGCTGCAATATTTACAACAAGTGAAAAGAATCCTGCAGACTCAAATTTTTGACATCACCATTAACCACTCAAGAAGCCCTCGACCTTGTCATTAACAGCAGCTGTTAGGAACCTGATGCACATCGGAGGATTAACACCGGAAAGCGCAAGAATGGCCGCGGGGATACCCCACAGAGACTCACCGCAAATGAGGCCGGACGCGACAGCAGGGCCAAAATCACCGGCTCTTTGCTTGTTACTTAACTCCCAGAGGAAGAGAATCAAACTTCCAACACACATGTCAATGGCGAAGTAGCCACCAAGATAGAATGGAATTGCAATGCACATCGGGCTAGGAATGAACCTGTGGATTCTGTACCTGGTTTCGTATTTCCTCAACAGCTCCGTCACAAGGTTGATAACCATGGCGGCGATGAAGAATATGATGGAGAGTTTAAGGCAGTTTTTGGGGAGGGAGGAGACACCTTCAGTGCCAAGCATGGCAATCCCACGATAGACTCCACCATAAGGTGCGGGATAGGCGCTACCTTCCTCGCCGACAGGATAAGCCTGATAGAATATCCAGAAGACTAATGGGGTTAAAACGCAACCCATGGCAGTGCCCAAGACTTGACTGAAGAACATGGAGCGAGGAGACGAGAGGGTGAGGTATCCTGTCTTGAAATCTTGCATAAGATCAGATGCTGTTGAGACGATGCTCATCATCACACCACAAGATGCCAGACCGGCAATGATACCGCCGTCCGGCAGGCCAACCCAAGCACTGAAGATTATAATGGCGAATTTGCCATAGTTGGAGGCGAGAGACCAATCTGTGAGGCCGCACCCGTAGGCGTTGCAGAAGGCTAAAACTGGGGCAATCACATAAGCAACCAGAATATGGTACCATTTCAATTGAGGGAAGATATATGGCACTGCAATGATGGAAATGATTGCTAGAAGGATGTAGCCACCGCCAGCTACCCAGGTAGGAATCTGGTCTTTCAGAAAGAATTCGGTTCTGCGCTTTTCGTCATACTTCACAAGCTTGGAGTTCTCGTCGCCAAAACCAGGAGCCTCAGATTCTTTCTTCTTGATATTGATTATTAGACTGATTATGGTTTTGGAAAGCATGAAGATGACATGGAAAAGGCCATCACCCAACATTGTGGCGATAGCCATAAAGACCTGGAAAAACGGATGGCAGGATTAAAAATCTCTGAAACATGATAGATCAACTAGAAAATAACCATGGCAGAATTTCAGCTTGAATCGAGGAAGAATACCCTGTATCCCTGGATTCCATGGAGACTTGACGGTTTTGCATCAGCGCTGTACCAGTCACCTTTCTTAGTCTCAATAATTGGCCACAGGATTCCCCATGATAGGATGGCTCCAAGAAGCAAGGAGATGTTTACCATGTAAGGACAAATCATTCCAACACCAACATATGTTGCTGAGAAATCAAAGTAGAACCTGTTCGACAGATTTGAACTTGTCAGTATAAAGGACCATGAAGAAATCACCCACATTTTCCTGTGCGGACTCGATTATGCAGTAGTGACCCTGAAAAGGACCTACCTGCGAGCGAAGGCTTGGGGTCCGAAAGTGGGGAAGCTAGCGAATCCACATCCTTCTGCAGCAGTCCAAAACCACTGGAAACCGGCCCACAAAAAGCTGCCGGCGAAATATTTGAACAGGACAGAAACCTGCTTCCTGTACATGCATTAGAAAATGTCAGCGATCAGTGACATAATACTATATAACTCACAACTCACCTTCACCATTTCACCACTCAATAATGCTTACTTTGCTAGCTTGGCTCCTTTAGGAGTGTGAAAGCTGTTGATGAGGTATGCAGTAGCTGTTCCACTAGGATATGTTAGCTTGTACTTCAAGATCATCAGCTGAAAGATTAATTTAAGAATATCAGATGAATAATAAAAAGGAAATAAATAAATATTAATTTAAAAAAAACCCATGTATTTACTGTATTTAATCGTTACCTTCCTCAGAGGCACGATAGAGAACAGGCCAACAAAGCTCACAGCAAAGAGAAATCCAATCATCCAACCTAGATGGAGTTCTTTCATGTTTGCTGGTGTATTCCCTCCTTCTGATTGATTAGCTATCTTTGGTGTCATACCAAGCAAGTAACTAGCAGTCCCACCTAACAGTTAAGCCACAAAATTAGATCAAAAAATTAGAATTGAAAGGACCAAATGGAATACATTGGGACTTTCTGAAAATCACTCTTTAGGATTTTTTTTATCAGCAGACACTGCTTTTCATAATCCTAATATCAACAAGAAAGCAACAATTAAAGATCTAAATGGAATGAGATTTTCTCCAGTTTTGGTCCGCAAAAATTCCAACAAGATCTAAATCAATAAAGGAACAACTAAAAGATCCAACAGTTACATTCACTGTCCACAAACAACCATGCAGCGATTAATGCTTATCATCACAATCTGAAATCCCCATTAATTTACAGGTGTTTGGAACTCTAAGACCAAAGATTTGGATCCAAACGTGCTGTTTGTATATGAGGAAGGTGATATTTGGTCAAAAGTGATAGAATCTAATGAGATATACGATGACAAGAAAATACAGCAAGAAACAGATAAATTACAAAAGGGCACGTAGAAACATACTGCTGAATGCAATGCCAGAAGAGGCAACCACACATGTTTGCACCACTGTATTTTCCTGTCTAGTGAAAGGTTGCTTCAAGAATCCAGCTTTTCCAAGCACTGAAGTCCAGAATCTAAGGATGGCAAAACCCAGCAAGCCGGCGGCAACATTGAGTGAAGGGATCACACCAGTTGTGAGATTAAGCTTGCAAACAATGAAGTTGAACACAATACTCAAAACCAGGCTCGTTAACATGGCCCTGAAAGTAATCTGCTCTCCCCATGAAGGAACTTTCGTGTCCTTGAATGCCTCTTCAACCGCAACCTCCTCTTTCTCATCTGCAGAAGAAACCTGGTCGTCTCCATCAAAAGGGTTTGTGTAATTCTCTCCATGATCGCCGCCACCCCTCCTTCTCTCCATCGTCTCCTTCCAAGGATAATATATATCTCTATACAAAGTGCACACTCCTTTTGTTCTCTCTTTGTATAGAGATATAAATCACGAGCCTCCCTCTCTCTCCTCTCTTTTATTTCTCTGTTCTTATCTCTATACATACAAGTGATGCTGTTTTCAGGCCTGATCGGAATATTTATAAACAAAAGAATCCCAAGAGATCCCGGAAGTTTGAAGTTGTTGCACTTAAAACGGAAATAGTTAACACAGCTATCTTTCCTGAGGACCACAGAGTTTTTAAGTGCAATACGGACCTTACGAGTCTCTTGTTGTCTAAAATAGGTAGACCGGGCTAATTAAATTTCGTGTTCGTGTAGGCTGGGAATGGTATAGACCCTCATGCAGTGGCCGTACACAGATCGATGCTCGACACACGTGGCTTTATGAAGGGCCACGATTGAATAGCTGTATTAAGCGGTGATTATTCAAAAGAGCTGCTCAAATCCCTTATGGTAACTGGGATACCTTTTATAGAATGACTTGATGGAGGTATCTAAATCGTTGACTAATTGGAATCCAACTAAGACCACTTTTTGTAAAAGTGATAAATGAGTTCTCTCCCCTTAATTTTGGTATGAGTTCTCTCCTTAATTTTGGTATTAATTGCTTGCATGTGCAGTTTCAAGTTATTTTTTAAAGTATTTTTTTATTTATAAATATATTAAAATAATATTTTTTTATTTTTAAAAAAGTATTTTTGATATTAGTACAGTACATGAAAATGATCTAAAAATACAAAAAAAAAATTAAAATAAAAAATAAAAAAATATTTTTTTAAATTTTTTTCAAAATCATTTTTGAAATCAGTGCCAAACAAAGCCTAAATTTAGATGATTTGTCAAATGCCAATCAAATAATGATATGGAGCCAATTAGCATACTTAGATTTAGACGAGCAGATTTTGCCCGCTTCGCTGGGCTTTTTTTTATCTATGTAGAAAATTGATTGATTTTATAAATGTTGTATTTGAGTATTTTAATATTTAATTAGTATAATTGTAATTGATAAAGTCTGTTAAATTTTTTTTTTTCAACCAAAATGTTATTGAATATTGCTATTGCTAAAAAATTTTTGATAAAATTTATTAGAAAATTTGCTAAGAAGGTTAAATGATTTTTTAGAAATTTGTTGTCACGGATACTCTGGTAAAATAAAATAAAAAACTCGGTAAAAAAAAAAAAACTGACTTGGACACAAAAAAATAAAAAATACATGTGGAAAAAAGGTCACAGTTTCTGAAAAGGAAAAAAAAAGTCTAAAATATAAATTTAACTTTAAAGACAAAGTTTTTTTTTTATAAGATTTATTCATCATATTATTATATTAAATATATTTAAGAATACCGATATCATTTTTTTTTTCAAGAAATTGTAGGACATTTATTTTCTCTGTCTATATATTTTTAGGCGAGACTATTAAATAAATATTAAACATATATACTTAGTCTCACATACTATATAGTGTGATCGAAATGGGAAGTGATTTTTATAGTTTTTTAAATGTAGAAAAGCTAAGTAAATTTGTAAAAAAAAAAAAGATTAGTTGCTTTTTTTCCCTAATAATATTAGATCTTAGACATTATAAATAAAAATATTGAATTTTTTTTTAAAAAATAAATATAATTTTTTTTTAAAAAAATAAATATAATTTTTTTGTGTGCTATAATTACTTATTTGCCGTCAAAAAAGAACAGTGCAGTTGAAACATAAAGTGCCTCGTATATTTTTTAATTGTAGATAATCTAGGTAAATTTGTTTATCTTTTTTTTTTAGCTGTATTTTTTCCCGGGTAATATTAGATCTTAAATATTAAAAATCTAATTTTTTGTTTTGTTTAAGAAATAAACTTGAACAAAAGAGCACAAAATTAAAATTCAAAGCCAAGTTTTTTTTTTTTTTTATAAGATTTATTCATCATATTATTATATTAAATTTATTTAAGAATGCTGATATTAAATTTTTTCATGCAAAAAATACGAGGTCATATTTTTTTTCTTTTTATATACTTTTAGACGATAATATGCAATAAATATTAAAATATATAAGAATGACTTGTTTGTCGTTTATAAGGAACAGTGTAATCGAGACAAAAGTGACTTGTATCGTTTTTTTAATTGTAGATAATTTAGGTAAATTTGTTTATTTTTTATTCTTGAGTTGTCTTTTATCCCCAGTAAAATGATTATTGTTATTATTGCAAAAACAATTCAAATTATCAAATTATCGCGAAAGAAAAAACACTCATAAACATTAACAAAAGAGTAAGCAAGAAAAAGAAAATATTATTATTATTATTATTATTATTATTATGATTATTATTATTATTATTATTATGATTATTATGATTATTATTATTATTATTATTATTATTATGATTATTAGTATTATTATTATTATTCTTATTATTATTATTATTATTATTATTATTATTATTATTATGTTAATAATGGAAAATAAAACACAAATATCAATTTATCAAGGCATGAAAATCAAAAATTAAAACTATAAGGGCCAAAATGAAAATTCAATATATTATCAATTTCAATAACAGGATCCAATTGAAGAAATTGAAACTTATGTACTGAATTTATTGAATAATTTAAACCGAATCCGAAAATTAAAAGAAGGAGGACCGAACCGAAACATTGACATCCAATCAATTCCAATTGGAGGACCCAATCGAACTAAATCAAAACTTATGCAACCAAAATCAGGACAAAAAAATAAATCAAAAGTCAAGGGACTGAAGTAAAAAGTATCACAAAATGGGGGACTCCCCTGCACTTTGACGTGCAGGGGAGAGAGAGAAACGTGGCCGGCGTTTTAACCGGTTCCCGGCGCGTCCACGGACATATTGAAGGTAAACGCGCCACCGCGGGAGGAAGAAAACGACCAGGAGAACCGCTCTGGACTTCGGCATCTCGTCTCCGGCCACCGTATGACGTGTCACGCGCCACCTACACAGGGCGTGGGGCGTGAAATAGGGAGACGCGTGTGACACACGCTCTGACAATACACGCGGAAAATATTTAAAAATATGGACAATTACCGTCAGGCCCCTGGACCGAAAACCATGGTTTTGTCTTATCCGGACCTTAAACCGTAATTAGCCATTTTCAATAAATAATAAAAAACCAAAACATGCGGCGGACCGGACCGGTCCGTACATGTGCAATTACTTGAATGGCCCTTACCCTCAGCGCATTTTACTCTCGGACCGAGCGCGTTTTTGTCCTATTACCGGGGCTAAAATCGTCTGTGCACTGTTCATTGACAAAAAAAAAAAAAGGCAGACGAACAGCCGCGACGCACGGCCGAGAAATGGCCAGTCCACAGTGACAATGGGTGTAGAGCTACAGTGGCGACCCCGAGCTGTTTTAGCTCTTTTGTTAATGATACATTCACTCATTCCTATTTTTGATAATTTAAAGTGTTGATTTTGAGCTTCAATTTCGTATACACGTTTGAGAGTATAATTAGAGTTTTTTAAAATGTTTTTAATTCAAGCTCATATTAAAATAATTTTATATTACATCTAAACTATCTAAAAACATAAAATAAATTAATTAAAACAATAATCGAATCGCTGCAACAAACAAATTCTAAATCTAACTGTACAAGTAGAAGATGGATTCAATCTCAATATCTAAAAGTAATCCAATAATGCACAAAAACAGCAAGAACAGGATGAGCTCAAGCTCCTGTTTGAGTTCGAAAAGGAGTGTCTCTTAAGTTTGATGAAGAAAAGAAAATATAGTCTGTGGTGTAGTCTACGCGTGCTCACGTGCTCCTAAATCCTAGAAGAGGAAAGCCATCCTGGCATCTGCCATAGTTCTTCCATATAAGCTTACATGGTCACTCATGGTAAGTAGATACCATCCTTCGTTTGCAGTTTCCTATTGATCCCCTAATCTTTTTCCCTTCCAAAACATTGTTGTTCCCATTCTGCCCTTCTCCCCTTAATTTGAAAATCTTTCAAAACTTTAAAACGCAGCTATATGCATATTGATGTGTGGTGAAATATAACTTTCCTAGTACATAGAATTGACTCTTGTTACCCTCTTGTGCCTGTGCATGCCCAGTTGCTCACGTACAGAAATTTGAAATTGTTTTTTTCGTTTAAAAATTAAATATATATTCATAAATAAAAAATACTTTAAAAATATAAAAATAAATAACCAGTACACTATTTTTCCCTCTCCCTAGGGAGTGGTAAGTGGTAAATAATTAATAATATGATAGTCATTGAAAATTTACATGATTATTAAATTTAAAACCTATAAAATTAATCAAAATATGCATAAATTGTTACATACATCTATTAATAATAATAATAATAAAAAGTCAACTCGATTAACCGAGATAAAAAAAAACAAAGACCATTGATAGTTCTTCGGGCAATGTGATAGCATAGTTGTAAAACCCTATATAGAAATGTGTGCTCGCAGCGATTCTGTCGGTAATGCATAGATAAAAATTTATTGCTTGGATAATGCACGGAGCCGTGTTTTTGACTCCTCATAATTCAAAAAAAAAAAAAAAAAACTTTCCTGCTGCAAAGGATTGAGCAAGTTTGGGCAGGATCGTTGTAGCTGTTTTGGACTGGGCCCTACACAGCGTGGATGTTGCTGTTTGGGCCTGTGGCCCAAATGACAACAAAAAAGTCAGCAGGGCAACTAGGTCGTTGCTGTATGGGACATGGCCCAACAAAAAAGCCCTTGAATTTTAAGCTAGAGATCATGATGTGAGGCGTGGCTTCCATGGGAGTTTCAAAGGTCATTATATTTTTCTAATTTCTTTTTTAGTCCCTTTTGTTTTTGAGATTTCAATTCCAATCCAGAATTCCATTTCTTTACTTTCAGTTTCTAGTTTCAAAAGGAAAGAGAGAGAGAGAGAGAGTAATCAGATTACAGGTTGACCGTCACTCTTTTTTTTTTTTTTTTTAAAAAGAGTCTAACTAGGCGCATGGCCCTAGACTGAAATGCCCACGTGCTTTGGCATCTTTCTTTGTTTTGTTATTATTATTATTTTTTTATCTTTTAATGTTTAGTTTTTATTCAATTTTTCTCATTGGCTATTTTTATTTTAAATTTTAACAATTTTTTATGATATTTTTTATAAGAATTGATTTAGTTTTTACTCAATTTACAAATAGGATCTTAACTTTTGTTTTTTATATTAGATGGATTATTTCTGTGTAGCCCTATTTAATTTTTTTACTATCATTTTATTAAAGCAAAAGGCAGAAGCGAGGAAAAGCTTGAACCTGAAGCCCAATGCAGCATAAAACTACCTCTCAAGGCTTCTCTTCAATATCAAATTATTGATCTCAAAACAATATCAACATATTCGGACATAAATGAGTTTAGATGCTTACAACAACGTTGGTCCAACATTTCTGGCCGAAGAGAGTGCCGTATAAACCTGTCTCATTCTACCTATAATACTGAATCTCAAATAGTGAAACTGAATAAAAAACGAAGAATGCCTACCTTTTGGTTTTTATAAACCAAATGAAAAAAAAATGGAAATAAACCCACCCCTCTGACTTCTAGCGCAGCCATATTGCTCGGTTCCTAGATGTCAGCAACAAATGCTGTCCTGCAGTTCAGCAGCATGAAAAGGTATACACATCAAGATTCAAAACATTGCCGTTTTGGCCAAAAGAAAAATAATAAAGCAAGAGGGAAAACAAATAAAGATGGTGATCTTCTACTAAGAACATTATAGCTAATATGAGCAACGCAGCTTTCGATTATTAGTTGTTACCCTGCGCTGTACTGTACTGAGAAAAGAATCTCTATTGATCAAAAGGAATACTGTGGCATAGTAGTTTTTTGGCTTCAACACAGTGATTTAATTTGAATACTCAAAAGAATATATTCGACTAGCATGGAGAGAGAGAGAGAGAGAGAGAGAGTTAATTACCACAAAAAGCATATCTTTTATGAGTTTGCCTTATCATCAAGATGATGTCAAGCAGGAACACCCTAAGAGGGTTAAATTCAGAACCACGTTATGTTGTCGGCTTTACTGAAAAGTAACAGTACCTCTATGACAAAAGTCTACCAAATAAAATGCCACTAAAAACAATGGCACCAAACCATTTGTTTGACACAAACCTGCAGCAAGAAAGCAAATGCAATAGGAAGTAGTGAGTTGATCATATTACAAGCTTGAAAGTGGTTAAATGAATAATTTGATGCACAAATAATGCTTTGTGAAATCATGAAACTCATTTCAAATCTTATGAGCTATAGACATACTTTCTATTGCAATCAGCCCGGCATGATAGGTCAACCGTCCATATTTGCCAAGCTAATTGACCCAAAGCAGCCGTCAGACATGCATAATATGACCACCCTGCTCATGTTTTGTAAGGAAAAGGAGAAGGAAATGCAAATTACCATGGGCAAAAATACAGTAAACAGAACATGTACATCAGAAGCATAAAAAGCAAATACCAATATCAGCATTGAATCCACAGAGGGCAAGACTACTAATGCATGCAGTTCCAAACCCAGTGATCCACTCCTTTGTAGAATCCCCAAATCTCAAGGCCGTCGATTTAACACCCACTTTAAGATCATCTTCCTTGTCCTTAATAAACATCAAAGTTAGAAGAGCACAAAAATACAACACTCTGCAGAGCACCACAAAAGGAAAGAAATATGTTTATATAAAAATTAAAAAAACAAAAATCCATCACCTAAACTACGTCAATTATAAATGGAAAAAAAATGAATTATTTGAGAGAGAAAAAAAGTGGATAAACTGCAAGTTGTTTGAAACAGAATAATCTGTGAAGAAGGACAATATAGGCTGAAATGGAAAACAGATAAACCTTGTTAATCAGAAACAGCAGTTGTTCAAAATAACCCATCCAGTTAATAAAAAATAAAAATGAGAGAGCGAGCATTCAAAGCTCCAAAATTACAACAGTTTGTATTACTGCAGTAGCCCATTGTTGTAAGCTTTTTGCACAAAAGAATGTACTATTTACCTCTAGGAACACCAAGAAGCATGGGCAGAAAATGAAGAGGTTTCACTTCACATAAGTAAAAAGTGAGAGAGGGTTAATGGAGTCTCATCATTAACAGTTCAGGAACCATATATTACATGGTTTTTATGAGTCAAATTTACTTCCATGAAAATAAAGGCCTAACGACATCACCTTAAGCTATGATGCTATACCTGATGAGCATATATTGTATCATACACCAGGGTCCAAAATACTCCACTAGCATATAGTGGTAACACAATAGCTGGATCCAAACTCCCCTTAACTGCAGACCATCCCAGTAAAGCTCCCCAATTAAATGTTAAACCAAGATATGCCTGAGGCTAAAACCAAAAAATTGCATTTAACAGGGTTATCACCAGATTTTCTTGAACTTTGCATCGAATGTCAAAAAGCAACAAAAACTCACGCACACATGAGAATACAGAAAGCAAATAGATAAAAATCTTTACCCAAAATGTAAATCTCTTCATAAGGGGATATGAGAAGACTAGCAACAAGGATGAAGCTCCCAATACACGGCTGTTAGTAAAAATAAAGTAACAGTTAACCCAAATAATTAGGCATGCTCAAGGCAAGCTGACAACATTGAATTTGAATAGCTTGCAAACTGGATGCAACTTCTAAGCGAGATTGAAGCAGCACTAACCTATAATTATTCAGTTGAAGAAGAATCCCAAGACCCAAAAACAATTGAAAACCAAGAAAACAAAGCCCATGAAATGGCGTCAAAAGACCACTGGCAACCGGCCTTAGCTTTGTCCTTTCGACCTGCAAAAAAATCCAAAAAGAATTGCTACCTTTTTCAAAAGTTGAAGCTGCAAGTCTAGTTTTTTGGAGATTTTCTTGCCTAATTAGGAAACCAAAATTTACAAACTTTATTACATACACTAACAAGACAAGCATTTTCAGGTAACCTAAACATCAGTTCTATTGCAAAACCCGTTTAACAATACAGTACGCTGTATCATAAAATCCTTACCTTCGTATCAATATCTCTATCAAGCAAATCATTTACAGTACAACCAGCGCCTCTTAAAAGCAAAGCCCCACAACCAAATAACGCCATCGTCTTAAAATCAGGTAAAATCCCAGGTTCTGCTGCTAATGAAATTGACCTGCATGACAAATTTAAAATGCTACAAAGATCCTAACATTTTCGCAAAAAATTTCAAATTCCTTCAATTTCTCAGCAACCAAACAAACCCAGAACAATTAACACAAATCCTTACCACATACAAGGCCAAGCAAGAAGCCAGGTCCCAATGGGCTTATCAAGCCTAGCTAAATGTGCATAAGGCCTGACTTGTCTAGGCAAATGGACATCAATCCAAGACTTCTCTCCTCTCTTCGGCAACTCTCCACTGTTTTGCTTCTGTTCTTCCTTTGTGCTTGGAATGGTGGAGATTTCCTTGATGAAGGTTAAATAAGGGCTAGCAATTTTATTTTCGTGGGATAACTGAAGAAGATGGTGGTGATAGATAAAATTAGGGTTAGGGTTTGATTTGGGGAATATTGTGGCGGTGGACAGAGAGAGTGAAGAGGAGAGGAGCCTGGTGGCGCTGCAGGAAGCGCGACGGAGGAAAAACGACGCCATTTTGAGGAGTAGAAATAGCTTTGGTTTTGAAATGGTTATTTTATATCTAGAAGTCATATTCGTAGTATAGTAAATAAAGCTTTTTTTATGTGAATTTAATATATTTGATAAAACAATATTTTAAAAAATCAACTGTAATTTAATATATTTGATATATAATTATTTTAATAATTTGATAGAAATTATTTGACTTGATGGTCTGAAACTAACTTTGTCTAAAACTAACTTGGATTATTTTTAATTAATTTAATATTAAAAAATAAAAATAAAAAAATCTAAATTAATTCAAGGGAACTCACCAAACTCCTTATACAAATAATGAAATCAAGATAACTTCATAAAAAAATAAAAAAATATTTTTTTAGAAACTATTGAAAAAAAATATGTATCAATTTATAGTGTTTTGACATTTTTGTAATATAGGTAGTAATAACATTTTTATAAGAGAAATGGTAAAATAGCATTTAGTTTAGCACTTTTTTGGAGCATGTAAAACAAATATTAGAAAGAAAAAATAATATTTTTATTTTATTCATGGCCCTTCATTTAGCATCTTCCTTGTGGATGCTTTGATGATCCGAGCTTGAGTAAAATTGATTTTAAGGCTATAGTGTATTTTAAATTAATTAATATATACTAAAAAAGCTATTTAGTGAACTAATAGCTTTTCAGATTTTATTTTATTTTTCAAGATTTATTGTCAATCTTGTTGTAGATTCATATTTTAAAAAGCTAGGCATAAATCTTATGTGTTGATATTCTTATTATTTTTATTGGGTGATAGATTTTAAATTAATTAATTAAGGTTATAGTGCAACCCATGTTTTGTATTTTTTATTTAATTTATTTTTTATATTTTTTAATTATTTTGATGTGCTAATATATTTTTATTTTAAATTATTTTTTAATATTTTTAAATTATTTTTTTGTACTGATATCAAAAATAGTTTTTTAAAATAAATAGATTTGCATTTTAAATCATTTCTAATAAAAAAACACTTTAAGAAACAACCTAAACCTCTCTCAAACAGCCAATAACAAGCAGAAACAATAAGAGATTAAAAGCATTAATTTAAAGAACTGGCACAGCAATAACAACTGTTTGCATTCAACTTAACCAGCTACTTCGGACTCCTATTATGAGAATCACTGAATATAAATGTATAATTTATGTAATGTCAGTACTTCTGGAAATATACATGGTAGGAAAAATAGCCTGTAAATTAGGGCATCGACTCTACGGAAAGCATTTACATTGCATCGTATCATCCTGGGCTGCCTCCGCCCAGTGCACACCATGTGCAGAAGGTTGAAATAAGGGGTCTGTTTAGAGAGTTCTCTACTGACGGGAAAGCGTACTCTGTTTCTTCTCTCCACCTACTCTTTCCCCCCAGGAATAAATTAATGTAGAAACCTGATCAGAGTAGTTTCAGAAACCAAAGGGTGATTGTTTTCTGCTTCCACCTTCTCCATATTGTTCGTTCCATTTCCGCAGCTCGTTCATACTAGCTGCATCGAAGGAAACTGAAGGCCCCACCTGTAAAACAAGTCAGAGATATCAATCTGCATATCAATTTCATAATCTCAGCATGAAGGAGAGTATATCGTTTCGCCACCTGGCCTTATTCTTTGTATCGAACTGCTAAGAGTAGTCAATTGACCAAATTGTTACCTTTGCTTTTGATTGAATGAAATCATTCAAGTTAAGTGGTCTTAATGCAGGAGCTGCACCTGCAACATTCTTGCCGTCCTGTAGAAAAAGTGACCAGGGGAGAAAAGAGTAGAGTCAAATACTTGGCCACAAATCAGAAGTAAAAATGACTTCAGGCAGCACAAAAGGTACAAAGAATTCAAGGTTTGCCGATGGGGGAGGTTTTTGGTGGAAGGGGACAGGATGCATAAGTGATATAGTAGCAAACACCATAGGTATTTCTGAGGTGCTTTGCAAGTGCATTTGGGGTGGGCTCTAAAGTTCAGGAATCAGGATATCTTCTGCTGTGTAATCTTACTATAAGTCAGTGAAATATTTCTGCTATTTTACAATTTTCACACCATATACAACATACAATGAGCATTACTTAACGCTAATTATATTAAAAGGAACAGTTTATTATTTTTGTTGCATGCTATGGCACAATCTCTTGCACACGAGCATTATATTTATTTTCTTATAAGTTGAGCTAGTCATTAGTAGTTGATGAAGGAAAGTTCCATCGATCATATGTTCTCAAAAAGGGAAACGTTGCAGAAACACGTAACTTGTTTTGCATGAAAAGACAATATATATTCACTGTTTGTAGCTAATACCAAACAGGTGCTCTAGTTTCAAGATGACATGGCCGAATGCAAGAGAGCATACATCCAAGTAAAGAAGACAGCCATCAGAATTAATATCAAAACACACTTTGCCAAGAATAAACATTCAAACAAAAACCAGACTCGTAGTTTGCACAGGACCCAGTATTAAAGGAAGCACAAGTGTAAAACATGGAAAAAGTTATTAAACTCAAATCACCTTTTCTTCTTCTAAAAGTTCTTCAACTGGTCTATATGCTGCAGCAATACATAGGTTCTGAAAAACAAAATATGACCCGCAGTTAAGACACTTTATTTTTTCCAAAAAACTCAACACTTGATATTCAGAGGAACCATTACTGCACTACCTTCAAATCACTTCCAGAGTATCCCTCGGTTGCATTTGCAAGTTTATCAAACAGGAAATCAGGTTCTAAATTTTCACGACTCAGAATTATTTTGAGAATCTTCATACGATTTTCAGCATCTGGTAGGTCCACGTGTATTCTATAGGCAGTGATATACAGCATAATTTTATAAGAAACACTGTTATTGCTTTAAATAACAGCAAACATGACATATGGAAACATGAAAAATATGATTTCTAAAAACAGCAAAGCACACAGTATATGGATACATGGAAAATATGATATCTATAACCACCAGATAGGCTGCAATACTCAAAATGATGAGGCATTTCGTATAGCAAGCTTGCCTTCTAGGTAAACGGCGGATTACAGCATCGTCAAGATCAAATGGTCGATTTGTGGCACCAAGGATAAGGATTCTCTGGCTATCTTCTGATCTCAACCCATCCCATGCTGCCATGAACTCATTTCTCATTCTTCTAGTAGCTTCATGCTCGAAAGAACCACCACGAGCACCAAGCAAACTGTCAACCTACACATGCGAAATCCAGTAAATGAAATAGCGTTCCAAATTTAAGAGTAATTGAATCCAGGAGTGTTTAGGAATGTCAGAAAAAAAGCAATGTTTGCACTGTATATTGTTAAAATGACCACAAAACATGAAAAATGAAAAGGGAAAAGAAGATTGATTATCAAAACACCATTCACCTCATCATCACACAAACATCTACAGGCAAGAAATGGAAAAAAAGAAGATACAATTTGCCTTTTCCAATCATTAAATTGTGAACAATGATGGAAACAACAAATATGTACACCAATTAACAAAGACATTGGAAACCATTAATTTACAGAGAATATAATTCAAAATCAATGCCACAATTGAAAGTTTCACACACAGCCCACTAATCTGTCACAAATCTCATTGATTGTCATGTGGCATAGGTCAGTATTGCAGTAAAAAAATTGAACTAAGAATTCCATGGTTATCTTATTTGTTGGGGTAGTTGATGTATGTAAAAACTTGTAGAAACTGAAGATTTTGAGTGTCCAGGTGAGGATCTGACACAACCAGATGGGGATTTAATCCAGACAAATTATATGGACGGTCTAGCATATGCTTTTATGGACCAGGGGGACAGATCTAGGCCAAAGTGAACGCTTGGTCACACCAGAATAGGTTAGCATCTTAAAACTGAGATAACAGGAGATCTGACCGTTAGATCCGACTCAAATTTTTCTTGGTAATTCTATAAGCAGTTTTCTAAGGAGAAACCACTACATTGCTTATTAGACCACTGGATCTTTGAAAACTAGGCTCGAAAATTATTGTTTAGGCCAATTTTGTTGTTATCTGAGGATTTTTTGGATTTATTATTTTTATTTCCTTGGTGTTTTCATACTTAAAGGTTGTTTTCATAAAGAGATGGGTTTTCCTAACCAATTTAAAAGTCTTGCAAACTTCTTAAAGAGGCAGTCATGTACACTAAAATTTAAAGAATAAAAATGTGAATTTAGAGTTTGCATCTACAACTATTTTCCTTCATTAAAATCTTTTGTTTTCTATGTTATTGATGTCCTATTAGCTTCCGCCTACATTAGTTGGCATCAGAGCCTAATGATCCCAAGTTTATTGTGCTAAAAATCCATAGATAATTGCTTATTTGTTGTTTATTGCTAACCACCATGGTAGGAAGAGCTTGTGGAGTAAAACGTGTCCAAGGAGAGGTGAATAAGCCAATGAGAAAGCAAAGAAGCCTAACCCGAGCAGGTGGAGACTCCCTTTCAGGAGAAAAACATCTAGGTTCTCGTCGTGGAGGACATGCAAAAACAGATTAGAGACTTGACTCATAGACTGAAAAAGAAAGAGCAATGAGAACAGGCCCAAGAAAGTGATCATTAGTCATTGGCTGGTACTGAAAACCAAAGGCATGATCATAGGAGAACTTCATGATAGGAAAGAGGTCACATCTAGGGATATGAGTTTGTTAAAACTTTATAGGCAGAGTTCATTGACTAGTTGAACATAGTTGATAGGGTTTTTTAGAATAAGGAGGTTCCTAAGCATACGCGAGTTAAATTAATCACAATCAGATTGACGTTGAACACTTGCCTAGTGGGAATGGATGAAGAAGACATGAGAGAGACAAGGAAAGTAAAAAATCAGTGATCAAAACTAGATGAAGAAGAAGACGATGAAGCATTTCCTTCCTTTAATCTATTCTCAAACCTTATACCAAAGGCTTCACAAGCTGAAACGATAAGTATGTTAATGAATTCATTGATAATTTCTACCAGATAGCAATTCAGAATGATTTGACATAAACAGAAAAGTTGTTAGTGGTGAGATACTTGAGTGATCTACAACAGTTCATACAAGATGTACTATGTCTCCAGTTTTTATTGACAGTTTCTAAGGATTATCAAATAGCCTTAACAACAAAGAAACAACATGTTACTAAAACTGTTGACATAAATTTTTGAGTAGATCAAAATAATAAAGGTGAACATATTAACAATCAGAAGGCTACCACCACATAACCTAAGCCAGCCTAATAGAACCAAAAGATGACAGGTCAGAGTTCCAACTTAAAAAATCATTGCTTTAGATGTGGTGAACTAGGGCATTGGGTTAATGAATGCAACAACACATTGTCTCAAAAAGAAAATTACTTATAGAGAAGCCTACAGATGTGAGTCCTAAGTATGATGATAACTTGTACAGTGATGGAAAGATTTTGCATGGACATGGTATTATCCTTGTCATAAGAAAAAATTTAATGCCCAAAAAGAAGATTTAAAAGAGAATTGGCAGCGTACTAGTATCTTTCATTCTATGTACACTGTTAAAAACAAGGTCTACAACTTGATTATAAACAGTGGTAGTTGCAAGAACAATGTCTGCAGAGGTAGTGAAAAAGCTTAAATTGACAATTGAATACCATACTAAGCCAAATAAGCTAACATGGTTGAATATAGATATTGAGATCATTGTTAACAAGTGCTGCCTCTTTTTTTTTTTCCATGAAACAAAAATATTTTGATGGTGCTTAGTGTAATGTGATGTTTATGGATGTGTCGTGTTCTATTGAGAAGACCATGACAATTTGATAGGAGTGGTATATGATGGTAGAAAATATATATACACCTTGTGCATCAATGGAAAATGTTCAGTGTTAGCACATATGGAGGTGGAGACAAGAATTGAAAAGAGAGAAAACTTGTTGTCAGTATCACAATTTATGGAGAACTGAAAAGGGAGAAAACGTAATGTATGCCCTAGTTCCTAGTAGTAGAATAGTTGGGGAGGAGGATAATGTTGTTGACAATCCCATGGAAGTGCATGAAGTGTTAACATGATTTGCAGATTTGATGTTAGGCAAGTTACCCCAGAGATTGCCTCCCATGTGAGACATCCGATATTAGATTGAATTGATTTCATATTCTAGTCTTCAGAATAGACCAGCTTAGAGATTGTCCTAAGAAAGCCGAAAAGTTACAAAGACAGGTTATGCAGATGTTAATAAGAGTTACATTCAAGATGACATGAGTCCATGTGCAATCTTAACTTTCCTCGTCCCAAAAAAGAATGGTTCATGGTGTATGTGTGTAGATAGTCTAGTCATTAACCACGTCACAATGAAGTACATATTCTTAATATTGCGACTAGATAAAATTGTAGATCACTTGTCAGGCTCTAGATTGTTTTCAAAACTTTATCTCAAGAATGGTTACCATCAGCTAAGTATCAAGTCGAGAGGTGAGTGGAAGACAACCTTTAAAACACAACAGGGGTATACGAATAGATAATAATGTCATTTGGTGTGTTCAATGCTCCCAACACTTTTACAAGGTTCATGCATCAGGTATTGAGGCTATTTATTAGCAGATTTGTTGTGGTTTATTTTGATAATATTCTGATTTTTATAGTCCCACTCCACGGTTTCAATTAAAATATTTACATGTTTTTATACTTTGAGGAAGGAGCGGTTGTATGTGAATTGTAAGAAATTTAAGTTTTTCACCAATACTGTTACTTTTTCTGGACTTTATTATGCTTGATGAGGTGCAGGTTAATTCATCTAACATTTCTACAATTGTAAAATGGTCGACTCAAAATAGTTTTCATGATGTTTAGAGATTTCACATACTTGCATCCTTCTATAGAAGATTCATCCGAAACATCAATTTTTTTATTGCACCTATTACAAAGTGCTTAAAGGAGCACCTTTATTGGATATAAAAGGTTGAATCCAACTTTCAATTGGTGAAGCAGAAGATGATTAAAGCTTCTAAATTGACACTTCTAGATTTCAAGAATTTGTTTGAGGTAAATCGTGATGCGTGATGCATCTAGGTTAAGTATTAGGGGAGTTCTTTTTTCAGCGATTGTCTAGCTCAAAAATAAACTTCACATACAATCTAGAGTTTTATGTTATTGTTTCGAGTCAAGCATTTGCGAAACCGATGCAGAAAGTTTATTCTAATCATATATCATAAAGCTCTAAAATATATAACTAGACAACATAAGTCATTGGAATGCAAAGTGGATGTTGTTTCTACAAGAATTCACTTCTTCACTAAGGCACTAGTTGGGCGGCTTAAACAAAGTGATTGATGTCCTTAATAGACAGATTGCTCTACGTAGTATTATATGTACCTAAGTGACATGATTTCATGCTTTCAAGGAGTTGTATTCAGGTGATTCATTATATGGACAGAATTATCCTGAGTTGATGGATAAAGATAAAGCACGATAACTTTATACTTGTAAATGATTATCTATTTTGTGGTTTGCAACTTTGTATAGTAGATTGCTCCTTACAATAATATATCATCCGAATATTGCATTATGAGAAACACTTCGGGCGAGGCAATACATTGGTCCTAGTGTCCACAGATTATTAGTGGCCTAAGCTCTTAGACAAAGTATCTAGTTTCATGAAATGTGCTATTTTTTAGAGGTCCAAGGGAGCATTATCAAATGTTGATACTCCATTACCAGTTCTTGATGCTTCATGGCAGGATGTTAATGTGGATTTTATGTTGGGTGTACCCTACCCAAACAAGCCATAAATTCTATTTTTGTTGTTCTGGATAGGTTCTCAAGAATGATCCTTTTCATAGCATGTCGAAAGCTCATGGATGCATCCTTAATAGCCCACCTATACTTTGGTAAAGATGTGAGGTTTATAAGTAGTTCTAATAATTTGTAGGGTAAGATGGGAACTTTAGTAATGCATATCATCCTTAAACCAATGAGCAAACGAAAATAGTTAACCAAGATGGTAACTTGTTGTGAAGTTTAGTTAGAGACAAGTCAAAACAATGGAATCTAACCTTGTCTTATGCAGGGTTTGATTATAATAGGTCTCGTGATCAAAATATTGAGACCATTAGAGATTGTCTATGAACAAAACCTTTTTAGAGTGCTAGTGTTGATGTTGCCCTCGTATTGAACGACTGAGTGTCCAAACTGATGGTATGAGAAATTACTTGCATGGTATTCATGAAAAAATCAAGAAAACAATAATGTAAAGTATAAAGCCCTAGCTAATACTCATCGTAAGAGGGTTGTGTTCAAGGTTGGTGATCTAATATGGGTAGTGTTTACTCGTGATTGGTTTCCAATGAGCGAATATAAAGAAAAGCAATAGATCATTGTGAGGTGTTGTAACAATTAAATGACAATGTTTATAGACTTCACCTTCATAGTCATCTAAAATATTTTGATGTCTTTATGGTTAGACACATAACACCCTATGTAGAGAAAGAACAAATCTCGAGGACGAGTTCTCTCCAACCTGGAAAAAACGATGCAATCGTGCTTGTAGATACTAAAGATTATAAGCATTTGGGTGAGGATTTGACACTACCTGATAGAGATATAACCCAAATAGATTATATGGATGGACTATCAAATGTTTTTATGGACTAGTAGGATAGGTCTAGGCTCAAGAGGAGACAATTTTCCTAGTGACAATTTTAACACCTTAAAATTGAGATAACAGAAGATCTGACAATTAGATCGAACTCAAATTTTTCCTAGTGATTCTATCGACAATTTTCTTATAGAAAACCACGATGTTGCTTATTAGAGGATTGTTGGATCTTTGGTAAATTAGGCACAAAAGTTGCTTTTTTGGTCATTTTTGTTGTTTTCCTAAGGTTTTTTGGATTTATTATTTTTATTTTAGATTATGTTTTAATTCCTTAATGTTTTTAGATTTTAGGGGTTTTTTAGTGGAGGTAGTTTTTTCTAGCTTATTTAAAGGTCTTCTAAACCTTTTAAAGAGGCAATCACTATATTTTTAAAATTTAGAAAATAAAATAGCAAATTTATAATTCACATTTGTAACTCTTTCCACTCATTAAAACTCTTATGTTTCATGTGTAATTGCTATCCTATTAACTTCCATCGGCATCAAAACCCTCACCAGCTTTGGAATTGGAGCATCAGATTTAGAACTGGAAGAGAAGATGAGGATGAAGGTTGAGAAGATAACTTCCATATTTCCCTGGCATTTTTATAGCATGAAAAAGAAGCAAGATAGATTTGTTTCTGGAAACGTTTTATGTCCCATGATAGATTTTTTCTATTATTCACATCCTGCCCTTTACTAAGGGTAAATATTGTAAACTAAACAGTATTATATCATGAATTTAAATTTAGAAGTAAAAAAATGGTTTCTTCATGCAGTGCAGCAGCAGTTTATTTTACTGCAATTGTCAAGTGTGCGCGTGCGCACCCATGCACACCCACACTGAAAAGGAGAAACTCACCTCATCAACAAATATAATGACAGGAGCCAGCTTGCTGGCAAAGGAGAAGAGAGCCTTGGTGAGCTTTTCAGCATCTCCGAACCACTGTTGCAGGAAACAGGAAAACATTAACATGCAGAAACTGAGACAAATGACTACACAAACTGAAACTGCTCAGCTATGGTAATCATGAATGAATTTAGAACCCAATATGTTTGTAATCATGAATGAATTTAGAACCCAATATGTTTGTATATAAGATATTCATTACTGACAAAACTACAAACAGAAGCATACATATCAGTGCTAAGGTTTTCTCTGATTTTATGTCGAGCACAACATGCATGCATTTATATAATAGCCTCTGTATCATACGCAAAGCATTTGATGAATTGTGCTTTTAAGCATGTGTTAATGTTTTCAAATCAGTATTAGTTAGAAAGCGTTAAAACACCAGGAACTCATATTACAATACAAGAGAGGAAATAAAGAGCATCTCGAGCTTTCGACTCTTGCTTTTCTGTACTCTTTTATCCCCGTCATGCTTGGTAGGTTAAGAACCCGTTGGTAGGGTGAATCGTTGCCTCCTGTTGTCAGGGTGGGGGCAGTAATTTTATTACCTTGATTGTTGTACGCAAGAGAATGTGAAACACGGTTAAGGTCTTCGAACTTAGACTTAACAAAGTGGATACAACATCAATTTCTTAATGTACCTTTGAAGTAAGAGTTGAACCAGTAATACTGATAAAATTTGCCTCTGCCTCTGTTGCAAGTGCTTTGGCAAGAAGGGTTTTCCCAGTTCCAGGAGGTCCAAAAAGCAAAATTCCTTTGCAAGGCTGGAAGAGGCTTTACAAAATCACACACTGAAAAATGGCTAAAAATAATTGTGTATATTAGGTGTAAAATCAGTACCCGCAACAAATTTCCACGAGAGAAGAGTTCTGGTCTCCTCATAGGAAGAATGACAAGTTCATTCAAAGCCTTCTTCACATCTTCAAGAGCACCTACATCATTGAATTTGACACCAATTTCACCCGGAGCTACCACAGCTGAAACAAAGTTGCTTTCATACTCATCCTTGGCCAAGTTCTGCTGATATTTCTATTCATTAGCTATGAGCATATAATATGTAAAGTTCTCAACATTCTCTAACCATTGAGAAGACCAAATTGTTACACATGCCTTCAGATTTTGTGATGGCTTTTCAGATATGGTTTCTTGCTCCTTCAACCTCACGATAGCTATCTCAAGGCTTTCCATGAAAAGAACAGATATCAGCTTTAACATCCCAAAATTGACTAACATACAAGCATGAGGTAGGTATACCTTTCACGAGGCAAAGACAATCGGTCCCCTTTTATGCATGGGAGCAGGCAAGATGATAAGTAATGGTTCTTCGCCCAGCCAATAACCTTTTCAGCCTCTGCAAAACGAAATGAGATGTCAATTTACAGATCCAAAACTTGTATCAGAATAAAAAAAAATGTTCAACCTTCATTTGTAAAGTTGAACTTGTCAAACTAGTTAAGCTTGTAAGCGTTTTTAGAAAAGTGAAGGTAAAGGTTATCATATTGATATTTAGACTTTTTTTTTTGGTGGAGAAAACTTTCATTCCTTAAACTTTAATTTGTAAAATTGAACAGCTACTTTTATTCCCTAAGAACTTCATGGTCAACGTACGGATTTTGTGATGTTAGATACTGAACCAACAGTTTGATAATAACCAGAAATCAGCTAAAAAAATGTTATTTTCAGTTTCTTACTCCGCTTTGTTAGAATCAGATCATCAGTGTTTACATGCAATAGGTCCATGCATGACATCTCATTTTCTTCGAGAACCTGCATTAGAATTATATCAGCAAATTCCAAAGACAAATGGTGCACAAAAACACGGGTATCAAATTACCTAGTGCAACTTGAAAATTAAAAAGTCCACTCCATCAAACAAGTTAAACAGCTATAAACACTGCCATGGTGAAACAACCTTTTACAGTGAGTCCCTACCTTGTGCAGTTCATTTAAATTACTCCTCGAAATAACAATTTTCCCATCCTCTTCAACCAGTTTATTGAATTTTCTAAGAAGATCTTCCTCCTGTAAGCAGCAGGCAAAAAATTATACAATCAAATAATTTAAAAGGAGAGATAAAGCCACATTGGAAATATAGTAAAGCACTAGATCTCATCATGACAGAAGCCAGTGCAGTTTGACAAGAAGGATTTCATGTTCCAACCCGTCAAGGTCTCACTAGACACCAAAACCAGTAACAACATGCTACCATCACAATTTCCTTGAAAGGAAAACGCATTTACTTGAGCACAGGCAGACCTGCAAATAACACTTCTGCTCCATTCTAGGCACCAAACAGCATGCTTAACATTTTCATTAAATTGTGTGAGTTAACTACTTGGCTCCAAATTTAACATTTGGTTTGCATAGAACACCGATCACTTGTTCGCACACACCTATTAAGGTCTAAACCATACATTAAGGGATCCCAAGAAAGAGGAGGGGCGAGGTAAGAAGGAAAAGGTAAAACAAAAACTTGTCAAACCAGACAGTATTACAGCTGCAGTTACTCTGGCATGCAGCAAACATCTTTTCATTTTTTAAAACAGATCAGAATACATAATAAAGACAACACTCATACCTTTGGGGGATTGAGGCACAAAATATTGGTGAAGAGCTTATATATGTCCTTTTCATTGGATCTCTTTGCCCCTTTGAGTCCCTCAGTGAGGTGCTTCAAGGAGAGAGGCTGGAAATTAAAATTTAAAAACACTTTTGGGTTAATTACATAGAAACAATTCCAAGGCTCAAAGCTGCCTTTGATAAATACGATACTAATCTTAATATTTTCTTTCAAATTCTTAACATTTTAAAAGTTTTGCAAGCCTTACCAGCTTTGCCAGATGACCAAAATTTGGGAGTACCATTGTCTGTTGAATATGAGATTCAAAGGAAAGGGATATAAATGAGAAGAAAATGGAGCAAATGTTATCCACAGCTTGAAAAACAATTGAAAATGGAATTAAATGCTTTCATCGTGTATGTATGTGTATGGATTATAACTTGATAAACTTTTGAAGCTTACAAATCTTTCTTTCTCTTTTGACCCTGTTTCAGCTTTGTTCTGACCACAAACCAAAACAACAGGACCTGATAATTGGCCAAACATTTCCTGCACCTTACTTACAAAATCCTTGTGGTTTGACTTGGGAGCCGCCCTAGACAACCACTGAGAAGAATCTGAAAAATAGACAATAATGGGTTGCATGGAACGCAAAACCTGGAAATTAGGAAAACAAACATTAATCTTAACAGAAAAATCAAGACGAGTAGCAATGGACAGCAGAAGAAAATATCAGACAATAATACCTCACACAGAACCTCCATCACAATATAGCAGTCTTCTGTCTCAGTGTCAGGATCATGCTCGATATCCTTAGCTGCACATCAGCCAAAGTTCAGTTATTTGCACCCATGCAAACACATAGTTATAGGGGTAGGCCAGGTTTTAAAAGGTTGAGCTTTTTAATTCAAACATTCAAATGTTGCTTCAACACCTCATACAATTTTCATACAGCTGATGACCTTAATAAACTTTAACATCATTTTGATTTATGTAGTTACCAATGCAAGGAATTACCATCTATCCAATAAACCGGTGCTTTTGTGAGCTGCTCTGGGAGTTTCTCTTCCTTCTCCCCTTCATTTGATTTGTTATCATTACCAGTATCCAAAATAACAGCAACTTGATCTCCATTCACCTCATATACTTCCCCACATTGACCACTTGATAAAGGCCTGAAAACATAACGCTCTCTGATCAAAGGTTCTGCCTGCCAATGTCATGAGCGCGGGAAATATGAAAGTGCATGCACTCTAATGTTGATTGAAATAATGTTCTTCCAAAGCCTATAACAAAAGTTTTCTTAGCTTTGTCAGTCCACCTAAATGAGTAAGTTGAAACTAAAGGTGATCTTATGCTGTTTTAAGAAAAATGAGAGCTTATATCTGGTTAAAGCTATTGCAAGGAAAATTTATGGTCAGAATAACTTATCACAAGTTTCACTTGACATGAGTCCAAAGCATAGCATGTAAGGCTAATTCATAACATATGCTGAAGATTCATGCACTACCTCATAAAGTTGACACTTCAGCGTTAGAAGACAAAGCCTTAGAAAAGCAAAAGACTTTTTATTTATTCACCACTCTTTCTACACTTTCAAGCTGTCAAATTTAATAAATCAACACAACTGAAAGCTTCTGCATTTCCATAGGACATCTGAACTTGAAAGAAACAGGGTAAGCGATGCTGCAAAATATTGAGACAGCAGCAGACCACTTTATGACCTGAATCTACCAAAGCATCACCAGATGTGCAGCACCAACAAATGATCATCTATATCAATGTTCGTAATAAGTATCACATTTGGATTGGGCATAGCGCAATAAAATTTCCAAATGAGCATTGCCTTTTTCAGCTTCTTTTCTATAAATTGGTTTTCTTGACTTCATCAAGGTGTTC
The DNA here is from genome assembly GCA_009078335.1 of Salix brachista. Taxonomy (NCBI): domain Eukaryota; kingdom Viridiplantae; phylum Streptophyta; class Magnoliopsida; order Malpighiales; family Salicaceae; genus Salix; species Salix brachista. The sequence goes on along the minus strand of CM018576.1, from coordinate 6,790,520 downwards.
AGTGCAAAACTTTTCAAAGGAATATCCTTAGCAGACAAGTAAATAGCTTGGGGAGAGCTCTTTTGTTCTATTTTTTGTACCACAATCACCCTCTCCTAACTTTCTCCCATCTATCAACGCCAAAAAAACAATGCCATCTATGTGGCTTGGTTCTGCGCAACAGGACAACTAACCGACCCACCAGCCAAGGATAGCAGTATAAGCATTTTTCAGACCGTCAGATATTGGTATCTTCCCCAATATAAAGCTGTGATGTCAAACTTTAAGTGGTTGATGAGTTTATGCAGAATGGTTTTTTAAAAAATTGACCAGAAAAACCTCTGGCCATGATACTCATGGTCTCAATAGTCAAGTATCAAACCAATTATTCGATTGCCACCATCTTATTTTCAGATCTGAGCCTTTTGTAAATATGTTGTTTTGTTTGTTTTGAATACTGTTATTGTATTTCTGCATCTAACAATTTGTATTTTGTATGCATGGTCAGGACAAATTCCTGTCTTTATTCTTTTTTAGTGTGTTTTTTCCTTATTTTGGTTCTCTTTTCTTTTTCAAAGTATGTGATTTGTTAAGAACAGCACACATACACACGCAACAAATATAATGTATAGCAAAGCAGTGAGTCAAACTCAGTTCTGTAACAGGTGCTTCGATAGATCATTGAATGATCTGCATCCTTGTATGTGTGCATTTGAAAATATTTAATTATGACATTGAACTTTCTATTTTGCTAATGCGTACAACAAAGAAAGACCTATTATGTCTTATATGCAACAAAAGGGAGATGAAATAGTACCTATCATCAGCCTCAATGTGTATGGATGGCCCCATGTACTTCACCCGATCCCCTAATAAAAGATGACAAAGCAAGATAAACAGATGATGGAGAAAACAATAAAAAAAAATGTCAAACTTCCTTTAAAAAAAATCAGGTGATGCAGAATGCTTGAAATAACACAAAAATACTGTAAATATTGTTATTTGAATTTGTTTAAATTGAACATGAAAACCATCATAATACAACTAGCATCGTAACATCAGATAATCCAAGCACAACCATGCTAGCATCTTCACTCAAAAACATGCAGCAGCTACTACTACTAAGAGAAACATTAGCATCACAAACCAACCTGCAATGACTGCCTAGAAAAACAAAAGGAATGAAAACAAAGCTTATCATAGAAACATGCTAACACTTATTTGAAAAACAGAAACTAGAGAAAGCATGCATTGGCAACTGGGAAAAAACAAATTACAGAGCATAGTTCTAAAATGGAAAATAAATAAAAGCACGGTGTAAGGATAGTTGAAAAAAGTTACCTTTATTAAGTGGCCTTTTGGGGGTCTCAGAAGAGTTTGCAGCCTCATTCTTTGAGGACTCAGCGGAACTGTCAGATTCTCCTGAGACTCTCTGCCACAATATGAATACACAATCAGAAAGTCTATGATGCTGTTCATTAAAAAAAATCTGATAATCAGAAATTAGGAAATATTTACAGTTTGCCACAATTGTCAAGCACAATCCACAAAATAAAAATTCTAATTAGAAAGCAATAAATTTTAATTGAAAAACTTTGACAGCAGCCATATGTACATAAAGGTCCATAGCAGAAAAGGAATAAACCAATGGCCACACATATTAAAATCATCATTCTGACATCATCATTACATGTTTCTTTCCTTCACACACTCTTGTTTGTATCAAACACGTGGAACTGCTTTCCAAGTCACTATATCATCCCCAATTCCAGGCCTGGTGTTGACGAGATCAAGTTAGCATCTCACAGAATATTTTCTTCTTTCACTCCATACCATTCCTCCAATTTGCACCAAATAGTGAGCGGTAAAATACCTTGTATCAGACAACTGATACTTCAGAAAACATACCTTCTCAAATTCTTCTAGACTAAAGGGAAGAAGCTTCTTTAGGGCTGCCTCAGCAGTTGCCTCTACATCAACTGCATCATCATCACAGAAATCTGATTTATCCTCAATACTGCTTGTCCACTCCTCCTCTTCATTGACTGCATCATTTTCGTCCTCAACTTCTGACTCTGAAATACCCTCCACAGATTCTGCAATATCATCTAATTCACACTCATCATCTCCGAAATCCTGGTACAAGATCATAATAATGATCACTAAAACTTAGTTTGGATATCAGAAATACAAAAATATCCACAAATTATCTTGGTCTTACATAATGCGCAAGAACGCTGCTGTCAAGAACCAGCAGGGGAACCTGTAAATCCCGTGCCAGTGCTTTAACAGTTCTTTCCCGGTAAAGCTCAGTTCCTGTAGATGCATCAAGACATGGCTAATTAATTCAAAAGCTCAGTTTTGGTTTTACCAATAGGACTCAAGAATATAAGACTAAAAAGGAAACAAAGCGGCAAACAAATTTAAAAGGAATGGTTAGTAATCAACCTGGAACACTCTGGAGCAGAATTCTCCCACTCGAAGATGTCAGACGAGCCCCATAGGAAGAGGTGCATTTTTTATGTTTCAAATGGGAAGAAACGCATTCCACCAGAGTATTTTTGGTGTGCTCACTAGAAGTGAACATAAATCATTAATGAATTTCCTAAACCGAGTGATTAAGTAATAGCCAGACTTAGTGATTTTTAAGATTTAGAAAAAAAAAGAAAAAAGAGGAGGCTGATACGAAATAACAGAGACTAGTTGGGGCAATTACTTGATGTAGTACGGAAAATTATCCCAAGAAACATGTAATTTCTCCCATGGAACAATCCTCCTCAAGAATTCATTTTTAAACTTTTCTCTTCTAGTCAAAGATGGAGATTCCTTCTTTTTAATTTCTATAGCAAGCTTCTCATTATAGAGCCACTCCTTTTGATCTTGTTCCCCTAGTCGAGCATGTGCATCACAATGCTTTGCATCTTCACTGGCTGTTTCTTCCCGGGTTTTCTCATTATCAGAGCTAGCTCCATCTTTCACCGGGGCATGTTTATCCTCACTCTTATTCCTCCCATCAGGTCCTGAACTACATGCACGGAATTGAATATCTGTCCAACACGTATTAGACCTTGTATGCAAACCACCATCACTTTTTCTGGAGGCAATGCTCCTTGATGATAGTGAATATAATAGCTTTCTTTTAATGAAACTAGCATGCAAAAAAGGGTCCCTCACGACTATTGTACAGCTCATAGACCGGTCCTGGCAGTTTGGCCTAATGAAATGCTTTGATGGGTTAAAGAAAGAACCCCATCTCGGATTTCTACACTTAATTATTCCTGCATACATTGTACCTCCTTGCTCCTACTAGCCCCCGCGGTACTGCAAAAACAACGAAACTATGTTCATATAAAATCATAAACAGCACCAAAAACAAGAATTTGATTGTAAGATCTGCCATAAAACCATTACCCATGTACATTCAACTAAAAAAGGGCACTCTACAAACCCTAAAAAAAGCTCAAATGGATCGATGCATATACATGAATGGCAAAGAATTATCAAGATATGCGCAGCAAAATTTACCCAAACTAAACTGTCCTTTTCTATTTCAATCATTCCATTCAAAGTTCACATTTTACACTTTATAATCTTTTTAACAATGACAATAAGTCCATGATTATAAAATCTAAGATGAACCCATTGCCCCCTACACATTCAACTAAAAAAAGGCAGTCAACAAACCCTCAAAAAATTCTAATGTAGAAATACACACACGAATGAAATAGAACTCTTGCCACTTGCTATGTAATCTTACCCTTATATAGCTAGTTCTTTAACATTTCCAATCAATTAACTGCAAAAAAGAAACGAAAAGGCTTTATAAGAGATCACTAACGTAGGTGAATTAAGAACTTCAAAACCTAGTTAAAGTCCAGTCACATGCCCATAAAAAAGTTACATACAGGCTCTCTTTTTCTTTCTCGAAAGAGAGAGAAGAAAGCGGTGAAAGTGGAAGCGAGAGGAGATGCGGAAGTGTTGTTAATAAGAGGGGGAGATAAGATTTGGGGTCGAGAAAGGATATGGAGGTGAGAGTGATGTGTTTGCAAGTTTCATGTTACAAACAACATCTGTTGTTGAGGTTTCTCTTCTCTTTTTTCATTTTGTTCTGGTTTTTTTGTTCTGCGTTCAGTACTTAGGTTGGCGCATTTTGGACGTTATAGGTCTACGTGCACTCGTCATTCGTCCCAAATTTCAGGATTTTTCTGACTAGCATGTTTTCAAAATTAATATGCACGAGACTGACAATGTGCACGAGTGACATGGTTGATTTATAGAAAATGTAATTAGTCTGTAAAAATATAGTTTTGTTTTTAAAAAAAAAAATCAAAGATAATATTTTTTTTAAAATAATGAGGATGAATATTTATTAATCAACCGGAGGTTTATAGTTTAAGTCACAAAATTCATGACTAGCTTTATTGGGTTTAAGTTTTTTTAGTTATTTTTTATTTAATAATATAATAACAAAAATATTTTTTTATGTAAAATAATATTTTTATATTTTTTAAATTTATTTTTATATCAGCATATCAAAACAATATAAAAAATTGAAAACAAAATATTAGAAAATATAAAAAACAATTTTTATAGTTGTTTTAGAAAATATTTATTTTATTTTAAAAAAAATATTTTTAACATCAATAGGTAAAAATATTAGGAAAACACCAAATATTTTTAATTTAAAATAAAAGATTTTTAAATTTTTTTAAAAGTATTTTAAAAAAACAGTATCAAATACGTCATTGATCATTCAGAAATTAATTAAAAAAATGCAGAAAATTGTCACAAGCTACACTGCTCTTTTATTAAAAAAGAGTTGAATATGTTTTTAAACGATCAACAGCCAACACTGGCATTTACAGAAAGATACAAGAAAAGGGGAACTGAACGAAAAGCAAGCCATCAATCCAAAGCACACAATCACATCAAGCACATAAAGCGTTATTTAATATTCTCCGATCGGGGGAGTGGCAGTTTAAATTTATAAGTTGCGGGTCTGTGGCCACCGATCATCTTCCTATGGCTTCCAGAGGATGGTAGTTTCGGCGATCATTGAAGTGACCACATAGGGATCCATGTTGGATGCTGGCCTTCTATCTTCAAAGTATCCTGATGAAAGTTATAACGAAGAAACATTAGCTGATGCTATCAGTTTGCAACTGTGAGCTCTGGAATGAAGGTGTATGGTTGTATTTGATTTTAAAAGTGTTTTTCGTTTAAAAATGTATGTTTTTAGAACACAACGCAGTGCCAAACACCCCCTAAAGTCAACAGAATGTGTTTACCTTTCCCTTCTTTCTCAGTATCGCGACCGACACGGATGGATGCTCCCCTATTCGCAACACCCTGCACGAGTTGGACAGTGCGTATGTTACTAAACGAAATCCAAAGTATAACAATGACACAGCTTTATAAAATTTGGAGAAAAAAAAAAGCAAAACCAAGGAGCTGAGCTAACCCAGGAGAAAGTGTGGATGTCAGCGGTCTCATGGCGACCTGTCAACCTTCTCTCATTGCCCTCGCCATAGGCTGCAATGTGCTCCTTGTGTCGGAGACCTAGTTTCTCAATGGCTTTCTTGATCACAGCAATCCCACCCTCATTTCTCATTGACTTGGTGCTGAGGGGGGGAGTTTAGGGCAGATCATCAGAAGATGCAATTTTTACACGTTTATGTTCTAGAGAATCGAGGGTCCATGATATCATATAATGAGATTGTTTGTAAGGTTCTGGTTTTGTGCATTACCTGTAGTTAGTGTGAGCTCCAGCTCCATTCCAATCACCCTGGATACGAATATGAAAAATAAGTAAATTGAAAAATAGACAGCATTTTGAAACAAGCTGACAAACAGGTTTAAAACTTCAAGTTTGAAACTGAAAGGTAAATTTGCTGCCGGAACACAAACCGGAATTGGTTTTGGGTCAAAAGAAACCACAACGCCTGCAATTTCAGCGATTCTCTGCATGGCCGAGCGGAGCAAAACGTTAGAGTATTCCATTGAAAAAGAAAATAAATTGACAAGAGTGACAGTACATGCCTCGAGGATGTATCTGGCAACCCAAACTTCATCACCAGCAGAGATTCCAACGGATGGACCAACTTGGAATTCCCACTGTTAATTAATCCAACTCGTTAGCACATATATAAAGAAAAATAACAGAAACAGAAACCTTAATTATCCAAAAAAGATTTGATAGAGCACTTACCTGACCGGGCATAACTTCACCATTGATACCACTAATGTTAATACCAGCGTACAAGCATGCCTTGTAGTGGGCATCAACAACGTCACGGCCAAAGGATTTGTCAGCCCCGACTCCACAGTAGTATGGACCCTGCAGACATAAGTTGACAGAACTTGTCAAGAGATATCCAGGTAATATATCTGGCAAGCATGTTAACAGGTACTGAAACAAATTTCATACCTGAGGGCCGGGGAAGCCACCGACGGGCCATCCAAGGGGCCAGTTGATATCCTTCTGGAGAAGAGTGTACTCTTGTTCGATTCCATACCTGCTCATAACATATAAGACATCCACAACTAAGTATCAAATGGTAATAAAATATGTTCAGATTTATGGTCGATGCATTAAATAAAGTAAGCCCATGTAGTTTTTTAAACAAAATTTAGCTGCTAGAGAATTCGACAGGCCATCTATGATATCTTGTTTTTTTTTATTATCCCCTGAAAAATTATCAACATATTTCTATCTAAGGATTCAATCATTATCGCAATTGTTTTCTAATGCCAACTGATTCTCACATGCCAGCATATGAACAACCAGCTGCTAAATTCTATAGCGTTATTATTGCAAGGGGGTAGGCAAGCACTTGATTCTGTCGCAGTAGCTGCACCTAACAAGAAGGACTTTTTTAATTTTCAAACAGGTTAGGGAAAAAATAAATAAATAAATTGGAGAAGAAGTCAAGCCTTCCGAAAATGACACCAGGTTGACAAAATGCCGGCATAGCCAATAAATAATATCTTTTACATATTAGAATAAAAGAAAATATTTTTCTATGTAAAAAGCCAACAAACATTGACAGGTACGGTTAGTTATGCGTGCTATATCAAACATCGACTCAGACCATCACCTAACCACTGAAACAATTACTTAATTGTTACAACCCTAAAACCCCACGTAAATTATGGAAAGAAAATAATATTCTGATATTATAGAAAGTAATCGCATAGAAGATGAAATACTTAAAAAAACTAAGGCTGACGCGCACAGCATAATTATTCCCGCTCAGAATTTACATAGAGGACAAAATTGTTTGGATCGTGCCATTATCGCATTATAAGCTTGCTGAGTAGACGACCTCTCATGGTCCCAATTGCAGGAAGAAACTTTGGAAAAGATGTGCGAGTTGTATACATAATAAATAAATTAATAAGGTGAACATTTTTTATTGTTTTATTTTTGATGATGTTAACAAGAACGGTTCCAACAAGGCAAGACAATTTATAAGTAAGCAAGATCTATCAAATCCTCTGCTTGGACGCATCGAAAAGTGATTAAGCAATAACAGGATTGCAACTGCCCACTTATTTAGCTCTAATTTGTTCATTACGGCAAGCTGGTTAAACACTGTCAAAGAGTGAAAATTCTGTAAATCAATATTATCCATGCTTGATTTTTTTAGCCATAAATTTATGGTTAGTAATGAAAGCTTGGTCTTGTAAGATGACCTTAAATCTAATTCAAGATCCTTAAAATTACTATGACTGACAAAAATATTAGCCCTACTTCTTGCTGGACAAAAAAAAAACCCTTATTTTTCAGCTTTCCAAACCTCAATGGCCAAGTCAATGCACCAATTCAAGTCTTTGAACCCCACATTTTTAGACTTGAGGAATATTATTGACAATTAAGCTATGCACGGATCCCACCAACCCCTCTCCCCTTGGTGTTCAAAACTTCAATCTTATCAACCATTTTTCTTGGACAAAGACTTTGACTAATGAGATTCCTTGAGTTTAACCACCAATTAAGGCCACTATTTGTGTCAAGTTGGGACGTGAAGGAAAAGAAAATAAAACATGAACTAGGCTTGCTATTGAATCACAGGACAGGCACATGGGTCCTGTAAGGTGTGGTTAATATCATTTTAAAGGGAAGAAAAATAATGTCTTGGACCACTTGAGAAGGACAGACACCCTTGATCACGATCAAACTTATCAAAGCAAATTACATTACTGCGGCACAATAAATTCCATGTAAATGATGACCACAGAACCGTATGCATATAATATGTTGCTGGACAATATAAAAAAGCTGTGTCTGTTCTGGAAACAAAAAATGGTGGCAAGTCACTTATTTAATAAATGAGGTTTCTTCAAGGAGAATTGAATTGGGTTTGTTTTCTTCTTGAGAATTAGGTAAGATACTTACCATGGCACCTCAGCAGCAACAGCAGGGTTGCTAAAGATCTGGGCAGCATTGAACCTTTTGTTTGTTGGAATTGGCTCCCCAGCTGGTGTGTATGCATCGCACATCACCTAGAATTTAGTTCAAGCCCAGAAGACATTATTTACCCTTTTGAATTTCATATTGAACGTGCTATAAGAAATATCTATGTAATCTTTAAGTCACGGGAATAATTTGATGGAGCTGAATCTAAGGGCAAGAATGAATTACCAAGATGTTGTTTCCTTTTCTGAAAGGATCCTTGAATATCGATTGTGGGCTGATCCAGTCAAGATTCAAGAAATATAGAACCAAAATATCAGATATGGCTGCTGTTAAAATCTATAACAACATGGAATCCTTAAGAAAAATCTAAGAATAGTTTTACTCGACAAAAATAATGCTAATTCTATCAAGAGATTATTCCCCAAAACACTTTTTTCAACCATTTATATAATCAGAATCCATTCATTTGATGTATGGAAAAACATTCATTAAAATCAATTCTACTGACGGATAAATCTTGAATTTCTTTGCCCCATACTGAAATAAGAGTCTGTACACTGATCCGGATAAAAAAAAAATGATATCCAGATATAAAAAAAAAAAAGACGATGGAAAGATGGGTACATACTATAAGATAACCTCACTGTCATCACCAGGTGCTTGGCCTGTGCTAGAACCATCATAGTTCCACTTAGGAAGTTTGGCAGGGTCAGTCACTGGCCCTGGGAGAGTCTGGAAAATATAACAAAACTGAATGTGAAACACTGATCCCAGGAGACCCATAACTCAATAAAATAAAATAAAAGCTCACCCTTGCTTTGCTTCTCAAGTCCATCCCGGAGCCACCAATCCTACACACAGGGAAAAAGAAGAGTTTTAACGCAAGTGAAATAACCTGGTGATCGTATACAGGATCATACACAGACGAGAATAAAAGTAAGTACCATAGGTATTCAGCTATGATCTTTTCAGAAGAATCAGAGAGATTGATGTTGATGAGATCGTTAAGGAGAGACATGATTGGAAATCTCGTCGGGAAGATAGACAATGGCAACACTGAAGACTCGAGAGGAAGAGGGAGGGAGTGGTGGTGGAGAGATGAGGGAGGTGGTAGGGGTAGTTAAATAGAGGAGATTCTCCTTGACAATAGCACCGGATTAAATTCCAATAAAAAAGGAAAGAGATACAAATACAAGGAAAGTTCTTGGGAGAATATTCAACAAGAAAACTGGATCCCAAAAGGCCAAATAGTATCGATCATGGGATCTTCAATGTAAGGTTTTTTGGTACTTTTGTCTCGTCATCGTTTTTAAAAAAGAAAAATGTCCTTAAGCTGTACGCTTGAGCTATTATTAATAAATATGTTAGTTATTATTTTATATTGTGTTTTAAAAATATTTTTGAAAAAAAATATTTATTTATTTATTTTAAATTTAATTTTTTAGAGTTTTTAGATTATTTTCATGTATCCATGTAAAAAATAATTTTTAAAAAAATATATAATATTTTAATATATTTCTAAATAAAAAAATACTTTCAAAAACAATCTCAATCACACTTATAAAAAGACACTAAATCATCTACCTATATCAATATATTAAAGAAATTATCAATTTTGTTGTGAGATAAAATAGAAACAATCATTTTTTTTATAGAGCAAAATCAATATAATTATTATGAGTTGCTTTTTTAAAATCATTTCTAACTTTATTCGGGTACATTATTTATTTAATTAGTAGTTAATGCATGATGGAAAGAGATTTTGAGTTTAATTATAAGATTTTTTTTCTTTGACTTTAAAGTGATTACTTTATCGTGTGAAATTTATTTTATTTTATACAACTGAGTTATGTAAATTTAAATAATTTTTTTTTAAAAAAAGTAAATTAATTATAATAATCACTCAATTGTTACTATAAAAATGAAAAATAAAAGCTAAAAAATAACATTTAATTTCTTCTTTTTTTGAATGAATCAACTTTTTTTATTATTATCATAAGGAGACGGTATTTTAACATGCAACAAGTTGAATTAATTATATTTTAGGCTTGACACTTGTATTGGAAAAAAAAATGGACAAATTCATTTAAAATAAACATCAACATTATTCCTTCCTATAAAGAAATAATTGCATTAACTTAGATTTTTAGAAAAGGATTGTTTTCATGTAATTTCACTAGTTAATAGTTGTCATAGATAGATAATAGACATGATTGATGATTTTTTAGATTTGCTAATATGAGCCAATGACATAATATATTAATCAATGGTGTAATTTATAGGATAATAAATTTGTTGTGAAGATATGATATAAGGTGTATAAAGAGAACTACAACAATTCAAGCCGTTACAACAATTGATTTTCGTGTTAAATAATTTTATATGATGATGAGATTTGAGATTAAATATTTTTTTATCTTTAAAACATCTAAAAAAACATTTGTGAGCCTGAAAGGATTTTTTTTAAAGTTGATTATGAGTTTTGGGGTGTGTTTTTATGCATGTGGATTGGTTAGACAAGACTTTAATAATGTGTGTTTTTATTCGCATTTGAATAAAACTAAATATATTGAAAATAGAGTTATAGGTTTAAAAATCAAGATATTAAAAATACTTTAGTTAAACAAGTCATGATTTTTCAACTATTATGATGACTCAATTTTGTGCAATTATAGACACACACATCATTTGTTTTTGTAGGAATGAATGGGGAAAATAATGTCTCCATGCCTTGTTAAATTCAAAAAAAGCTCGCACGTATAAACCCGTGCACAATCTCATTGTATATTTATCAATAATATCTCTCAATTAATTGAACTCGTTTCTTATGAGGAGGCACGACATCACCCCCCACTGGGTTGCCGTTATGAAAATGAAATCACAGCCGTAATAAAAAACAATAGTTTTAAGTGCTAAAAAAAATAAAGTTAAAGCGTTAAGTTTTGTTTAACCTTGAATTCAGCAAAGTGATCTTAAATAAAAAAAGAATAAAGATAAAATATGACATAAAAAAAAATCAAAGATTGATAAAATTGAAAAAATAATTTTTTTTTATAAATTATATCATATCACCAAATATTAATCGAAATAAGAGGGCCCAAACTTGAAGAAAATAATAAATTAAAAAAACTGTTTTAAAATTTTAAAAGGCTAAAATGTGAAAATCAAGAAAAAGGAGTAAATAAGGGGGAAAAAACACAGGTGCTAAACAAGAGGCTCATTTAGTATTTGTCAATATTAATTAATTGGAGTATAAATACATCGTAATATGTTATGACTTGTAATAGTAAATGGTTTTAAATTTTTTTTCTTATTCGAAGTATAAATATTCTTTTCGCCAATATATTTTCGTAATAGTTGTTGCTACCCAAATTTTGACCTACTTATTTTTATGTTTCGGAAGAAAAAGAAAAAAAAATAGAAAAAAGACAAAAATCCAAAAATATCTTGTTACAGGGGCAAAATTGAATAAATTGAGAATTTAACAGTTAATGCAGGGTCGAATCGAACAACTTGGAAATCAAGGACTGATTTGAAACAAGCACGCAAGCTGAGGGTTGTGTTTGGAGTTTTGCCTTTGAAAAACCTCTATAAATAGAGAGGTATCAACCACAATAATGGGGACCAGAAAAAAATACACCTTCACTTACATCCAAAACCCTAGACTAAAAAAAAACCCTAGCATCTTCTTCTCCCAAGAGGGGCTGCAGCCGTCACGCCCTTCAGGGCTGCTGCAGCCCCACCCTCTCATTTTCAGCTCCCATTTCTCCTTCACCTTCCTCTTCCCAGCCGACCACCGTTGCCCCCAGCACTTCATCGTCTTTCTCCTTCACCAAGCCTCAGCCACGATCTTCAGCCCCTGCAGCCTCATTCTCTCCTTATTCTCCCGATCTCCAGCCTCTGCAGACCTCCCCTGCCTCTTTCTCTTCTCCACACCGACAGACCCACACAGACCAGCCACCGCTCACCTCAGCAGCTTTCGCTTCCAGCCTCCCTCCCTGTCAGTTCCTTTCTCCAGCAGCCATTGCGCACGACGAACCCATCACCGGCCAATAGATTGGTCATCACCCCAGCCTCCACGACAGCCCAGCTGCCACCTAAAGAAGAACACAAGATGAGCAGAGGGCCACCAAGAAGTTTAGATCTGAAAAGGAAAAGGACAGATCGAACTGTTGCTTTGATGTATTTGTGTGTTTGTGCTTTGTTCGTTTGTTTGCAGGTCATCTTGGAGCACCCCCGCCGGTGAGATGGAGATGGAGATGGAGAAGAAGAAGAGAGAAAGCAGAAGCAGAAGAACAGACTGAAGAAGAGCAGATGAAGGAGAAGAAGAATAAATCGAGAGAGGGAAATGCAGATCTGAAAGGAAGAGAAGAAGGAACCGAAACATTGATTCTGTTGATTTTGCACTTTTGTGTTTGGTTTTGTTCGTTGTTGTTTTTGCAGGTCACCGGAAGACCACCTGCGGCGAGAGATTGAAGAGACGAAGCAGATCCAGCCCTTACCCCCTGTTACTGTTCACCGGCGGCGACGTGTGGAACCACGCGCCGCCAGTGACAGTGGCGCGTGGGCAGACGCGCCACCAGTCCTCCCTGCACTGCTGTCACTGTTCTGGCACTGTTCCCGAAGTCCTTTTTGTATTTTTCTTTATGCTTATGTGTTTTATTTGAACTTATTGTATTTTAATTATTATTTGTGAAATGTAATGAGAAAAATGAAAAAAAGATAATGTGTGTGTGTGAGTTGTATTTTATTTGTAAAATATAATGAAAAAGAAAGGAAAGAGAATGTGTGTGTGTGTGCGTGTGTTGTGTTTTATTTATTCAATTTTATGTTTGTTTTGTTAAGGAAAAAAGAAATATAAAATGAAATAAAAAATGTGTTTTCTTTGTAAAAATCAAAATGGTATTGGCCAATATTTCAAAAATACAAAAATCTTACTTTTTGGGAATTTATTATTCACTGCGGTATTCGGATAATTAAATCTTAAATGGTTAAAATCCAAAATATTCGGGGGGAATAGTATGCTATTATTCACTGTTCGGTGTTTGGATAAATAAATTTTATCCAAAATATTCGGCGGGAATAGTATGCTATTATTCACTTTTCGGTGTTTGGATAAATAAATTCTAAGAGGTTAATATCCAAAATATTCGGCAGGAATGATAATAATCAATAAAATGAACAGGATTATTTCTAAGCGGTGATCAATTTCTTTTTCAATCAAAACATTTTGTGTGAATAAATATGACTTATTGAAGCATTCAAAATCACATCGAAATAGAACAATGCAGCTTACCTTAGGTAAGGTGTACTAGGGGTGCTAATACCTTCCCTTTACGCAACCAGTCCCCTACCTTTGAATCTCTGAGCAGACCAGTACAAATCGGGTGTTCCTAGCGACCCTCAACAGCCAGGTGGCGACTCCTTCTCAACTCCACTGCGAGAGCCAGGATCCCTCCCAGGACGCCGCGCGGCGACGTGCGACAGAATGGCGACTCCGCTGGGGACGGTATTTTTCCTGAAAATTATTGGACTAAGCTTTGAATATTTTGATGTGATTTATTTGTTTCAATTTGTTTGAATTTTATGTGTGTTTATTTTTAGCAAGTCTTTTGCATTTTTATTTCGTGCATATGTACATATGTCCATGCATTGTTAATTTATTTCAGTTATATCATTGTGGTTTGCAACTTTAAGTTACGTGGGGGACTAGCAGCTTACCTATGACTTGAGTCAAGGTTGAAGTTTGTGTAAACCCCAACTCTTCGCTGAGAGCTTAGATGATAATGATTGGTATACGTACCATCCCATTATCTGCTAAGACCCCATATTGCCTTTACGAAGGTGATCACTGGGACAGCAAGAGACCCTGTTTAGAGACCAAAGTAGCAAACTCACCATTTGTTGTGCAAAGATTAGAACCAATCATTAGGGTGTATGTTCCCTTCATTCTGTTTTGCATTAAGGCAAACTCTTCTCGAGGCATTTTGAATTCAAGTATTTTGGGTGACACAGTAGCCATCGCTTAGGAAATTTGCATTGCAGGGTTTAAGCAGAAATCCAATTTTTGTTTATCATACAATTGCTACAGTCATGTGTCACTTCCTCAAAAGACGAGTCTGTAAAAAAAAATTGCATATGCATTTTTACATGCATTCCCTTTTTTTTTTTTTTGTGTATCATACAATTGTTACAAGCATGTGTCACTCCTCGAAAGACGAGTTTGTCAAAAAAAAAAAAAAATATGCATATTTATTTTAACATGCATTCCCATATTTTTGTTTATCATGCAATTGTTACGATCATGTGTCCCTCCTCGAAGGTCAAGTCCGTTAAAAAAAAATAAAAAAAATATGCATATGCATTTCAACATGCATTCTCATAATTTTTGTTTAGCATGCAGTCCTTACGACCACGTGTCACTCCTCGAACGACAAGTCTGTAAAAAAAAAAAAAAAAACATGCATATGCATTTCAACATGCATTCTCACAGTTTTTGTTTAGCATGTAGTCGTTACGACCACGTGTCAATCTTTCAGGAGTGAGTTTGTCAAAAAAAAAAAAAAAAAAAAAAAAAACTAAAAAACCAAAAAACATGCATATACATTTCAACATGCATTCCCACAGTTTTGAAATAGGGGTCCCTCAATTTGTTATCCTCCGAATGGTCAAGAGGCATGGACACTTGACATTGCTGAGAAGAACTGACATCGACACAGAGCCGTCATTCATGTCTCTTTTGCAAGCCAACAACAAAGTTCTCTGCTCTCTAGTGAAATCAAGTGAGACAGATGCCCAGATATTATCTGCAAGTTGATAATGCAATCATCAATGGAGATTGTGGAAATTCGGGTTTTCTTTTGAGGGAGTGCGAGTAGTCCATTTTCAGAAAGCAAGTATCAGTCAAAGAAGTTGTCAGTCCATTTCAGTATCAATTGATTTCTCTCCTGGTCATGTGGAGTTATTGCGGCACTATCAAATCAGGAAGTTTTATGCCGCCACGCACAGAAGATCATTTTATTTGGTGCACAATTTTGTCTGTTAAAGCAAGGACAAATATCTTGAGTGAGAAGATATGATATGATACTGCTGAATTTGTTCCGGTGTCTGAGAAGTCAAAGTATGTGCACTGCAAGATTACATTGCTCGAAGAAGCAAATTTGCCGCAAAAAGACTATTTTCATCGGGTAATGAATTTGTTCATGATTTGCGCACTTTGTGTTTTGTCAAGAGTTCTTCCAAGCTTGATTCACTTTTTATGTCCAATGAGAAGCGCAGTGGAGCGCCAAAAAAGCCTTCTTTTTGCGACATAATCCAGATGAGAGAGATGAATAGTTGCAAGAATTTCAGTAATCAAGTGTGGAAGTTAATCAGCAAAAGGCAAGTCAAGTTTTGTGGAGGATATTATCGTCGGCAGTGTCAGCAATAAATCATCGCGAGCATAAGAGAGATCAATGAGCAGTGACAATACAGAAATGAGTGTTTCGAAAGTCGGAGAAAAGTGTCACATCATCAATAAACTCTCTCATGGAATCTCATCGGCTATCACTTTGTTTTGGGGTTAAATCATCAGTTCATTGAATCATGTGTTTTCCTTGTCTGTTTGTTGTTTTGAAATCAAGAGATGTTTAACATGCTTATTTTTGACAAAATATTTTGATCAATCTCAACCTTGCAAAATTTAAAGTTTATCATTTTTGAAAATTAAAAGTATTTTGATTGCATAATTGACCCAACTTTTGTTAAAAGACATGATGACCGATACCAGATGACCGAACAATTTTTGAGCCCATACACCGAGTTTTTGAACCACATCGTAGAACTAAGCTTTATTGGTATGCATATCGACATGTAATGGATTCGGTAGTTATGAACCCGCGAATCATGACTCTTGCACGTCCAAATCATTACATTGGATGAGGTCAAAATTTATCAGTTAAAACTAAATTTGCTTGAAATGACAAAAGGCCATCTTTGTTTATTTCCTTCACTATTCTTGAAATATGTATCCCTTGTTAACCCCAATTTGAGCCTGATATTATATTTTTTTGAAAAACACCCGACATGGATCACACCCTCACACTGGGGGCAAATAAGTGATTTATAGTTTGAGTATACAGTGCAACATTACAATCAACAGAAGGGGGGTGTTCAAGAACGAAAACCCAACATGGGAGTACAATCAAATGGAGATAGGTCATGGTAAAAAACCAAGAGTCGATACTAAGGACAAGTTCAAAAAAAAAAAAAAAAAAAGAATTCCGTTGGTATCTGTGGTCAAACTTCACGTGGGAAGAAATGTTATTAAGATTATCGAGTCTTCAAGATAATTTATCCATCAAATGAAGATCTTGCAGAATTGTTTTGTTAGACTATATTGAGTGCAACAAGAGATGAAATAACATTAGATGACAAATGATGATTCGAGTTTAGTATTTCCCTTCTAAGGTTGAAATTGTCAATGAAAGGAATGACATGGTTGTAGAGATTCTTAGAGCATTGGTTGATTGATAAAAAATCACTTTAAGATAATTAACATATTTTGATGTGGTCTCTTCTACAAAGACAACAAGAGAAAAGGACTTAACAACTAGATGATGGTGATCCTACCCTTAAACACCTTTTGAGCCTATGAATATCCTTTTCTTTTATAGCCATGAACCATAGCCTCATTACATGCTTGTAAAAGTCTTTCTTGATCGAGCAAGTAATTTTAACTGATAAGTGGCGCTCTCCAAATTTGCTAGAGTTTTTCCATAAGGGTTATAATTTCATGAAAAAGTTGCAAGTTGTTATGCATATTGAAAAAGTAAGTACTGAAAAATGAGACAAAATTTTCAACTGAAATCTCAAGTTTTTACTCAACTCTAAATTGTTTTGAAAACCGCAAATTATCACTCCATCATGACATACCCCCAAAATCCGAGATTAGAATTGAAACACAAAAAACCCCATAAAAAGAGGATTTCAATCTCATAATGGGTCGATTACTGTTTGCAAAAAAAATATATATAAGATAATTACAGGTTTGTATTGGATATTTGACCAAATGAATTTGATTTTCAACAAATGACATCTTTTTGATTTTATTTCAAGAATTAGACTTTGGATGCACATGATCTTTTGAATTGGTGATTTAATTTCAAAACAAAAAGATTTACAAACAAAGAAGACAGTGACTGGGTTTTGCAGAATCCTTGATATTGACAGTTCTTGATTTGAAAGCCCAGCATCAGAGGCCAGCATGTGAATCTTGATAGGAATGCAAATAATTTCACATCAGCTTGGGGGCAAAGAAGCACAAGCAAATGATGATTTAGTGAAATTCACCAATGAGCACCAACAGGTCAACTCAAGCAGAATTACTTAGTAGAGAATGATGGTATAACAAGCTCCAACAACAGTTGAGATTAGCATTGTATTTGAAGGGCAGCTTCAAATTTTTGGAATATCGGCTTACTCGCAGATTTGTTTGTCTCCAAAGATATGGTCGCATGAAGGTATTTTGATAAATGTTGAAGAGTATGCACACCAAGATTGATTGAGGAATGATTTGCTTTGAAGCCAGTCGACTCAAGGTTCAGTTCACCGCATGAATATGGGAGACAGAAAAAAAACCTCGTTAATGACAACATCATAATTCTTTGCATAGACTAAGAAGAATTTGCTTAGAAGAAATTGAGTCTACGACGAAGAGTTTCAGATTGCACGACCGAACAGTTGCCGCAATTCAAGGTGCAATTCATTGCATGAATGCGGGTGATGATAGCATTACATCTCTTCTCATGAGCTGAGAGGAATTTATTATGGATAACATTCCGAGAATGCAATGATGAGGTTTAGATGCATTTCTAGATGACTTGACAATCTATCGCATGAATGTTGATGATGACATATGCTAGAAGAAATATGATTCAATTGAAAAACAAAACTCCATGATTGATCGACAACCGAAGATGTGGTCAGCACTAGCAAGCCTGGCAATGATTGTTAGCAGAGCACCCGCAAACCAAAGAGCTGTTGTTGAGAAAACCCAAGAAAGATGATGACTTGTTACACTCTTTCACGATGAATCAAGCAACACTACACTTGGGGGCAAGGTCAGACTTGATAAACAATGAGAGCAGAGATCATCGCAGATGGCCCAGAATAAGCAATGTGCTTAAGTTCGGTGGATGAATGACAGCAAAGCTTTGGAGATTAGACAAAGACATCTTATGACAATGAAGCATCAAAGAAAGGGGACCTATATTTCTCAGGTAAGTATACATGCATCATCATGCATTGCATCCCCATCTTCATCATTTTTCAACCGGGTAGGTCGCCCGTTATAATGAGACCCTCACCTCCATTCTCACCCGGGTAGGTCACCCGTCACCATTGAGACCCCATCTAGTCCGGGTAGGTCACCCGTCATAATGAGACCCGGGCAGGTCACCCGTCACCATTGAGACCCCATCTTTTCCGGGTAGGTCACCCGTCACCATTGAGACCCCATCTTTTCCGGGTAGGTCACCCGTCATAATCAGACCCGGGTAAGTCATCCGTCACTATCGAGACTCCACTAACTCGGGCAGGTCACCCGTCATAATCAGACCCGGGTAAGTCATCCGTCACTATCGAGACTCCACTAACTCGGGCAGGTCACCCGTCATAATCAGACCCGGGTAAGTCATCCGTCACTATCGAGACTCTACTAACTCGGGCAGGTCACCCGTCATAATCAGACCCGGGTAAGTCATCCGTCACTATCGAGACTCCACTAACTTGGGCAGGTCACCCGTCATAATCAGACCCGGGTAAGTCATCCGTCACTATCGAGACTCTTCTAACCCGGGCAGGTCACCCGTCATAATCAGACCCGGGTAAGTCATCCGTCACTATCGAGACTCTTCTAACCCGGGCAGGTCACCCGTCATAATCAGACCCGGGTAAGTCATCCGTCACTATCGAGACTCTACTAACACGGGCAGGTCACCCGTCATAATCAGACCCGGGTAGGTCACCCGTCACCATTGAGACCCTCCTAACTATTATTTCATTCGGGTAGGTCACCCATCATAATGAGACCATCTCCACAATTCTATTTTTTCTTTACAACGCTTACTATTTAAAGTCTTTTGCAAGACTTTGGTCGTAAGCATTGTAAAGAGGGGGCATCTGTTGCTACCCAAATTTTGACCTACTTATTTTTATGTTTCGGAAGAAAAAGAAAAAAAATAGAAAAAAGACAAAAATCCAAAAATATCTTGTTACAGGGGCAAAATTGAATAAATTGAGAATTTAACAGTTAATGCAGGGTCGAATCGAACAACTTGGAAATCAAGGACTGATTTGAAACAAGCACGCAAGCTGAGGGTTGTGTTTGGAGTTTTGCCTTTGAAAAACCTCTATAAATAGAGAGGTATCAACCACAATAATGGGGACCAGAAAAAAATACACCTTCACTTACATCCAAAACCCTAGACTAAAAAAAAACCCTAGCATCTTCTTCTCCCAAGAGGGGCTGCAGCCGTCACGCCCTTCAGGGCTGCTGCAGCCCCACCCTCTCATTTTCAGCTCCCATTTCTCCTTCACCTTCCTCTTCCCAGCCGACCACCGTTGCCCCCAGCACTTCATCGTCTTTCTCCTTCACCAAGCCTCAGCCACGATCTTCAGCCCCTGCAGCCTCATTCTCTCCTTATTCTCCCGATCTCCAGCCTCTGCAGACCTCCCCTGCCTCTTTCTCTTCTCCACACCGACAGACCCACACAGACCAGCCACCGCTCACCTCAGCAGCTTTCGCTTCCAGCCTCCCTCCCTGTCAGTTCCTTTCTCCAGCAGCCATTGCGCACGACGAACCCATCACCGGCCAATAGATTGGTCATCACCCCAGCCTCCACGACAGCCCAGCTGCCACCTAAAGAAGAACACAAGATGAGCAGAGGGCCACCAAGAAGTTTAGATCTGAAAAGGAAAAGGACAGATCGAACTGTTGCTTTGATGTATTTGTGTGTTTGTGCTTTGTTCGTTTGTTTGCAGGTCATCTTGGAGCACCCCCGCCGGTGAGATGGAGATGGAGATGGAGAAGAAGAAGAGAGAAAGCAGAAGCAGAAGAACAGACTGAAGAAGAGCAGATGAAGGAGAAGAAGAATAAATCGAGAGAGGGAAATGCAGATCTGAAAGGAAGAGAAGAAGGAACCGAAACATTGATTCTGTTGATTTTGCACTTTTGTGTTTGGTTTTGTTCGTTGTTGTTTTTGCAGGTCACCGGAAGACCACCTGCGGCGAGAGATTGAAGAGACGAAGCAGATCCAGCCCTCACCCCCTGTTACTGTTCACCGGCGGCGACGTGTGGAACCACGCGCCGCCAGTGACGGTGGCGCGTGGGCAGACGCGCCACCAGTCCTCCCTGCACTGCTGTCACTGTTCTGGCACTGTTCCCGAAGTCCTTTTTGTATTTTTCTTTATGCTTATGTGTTTTATTTGAACTTATTGTATTTTAATTATTATTTGTGAAATGTAATGAGAAAAATGAAAAAAAGATAATGTGTGTGTGTGAGTTGTATTTTATTTGTAAAATATAATGAAAAAGAAAGGAAAGAGAATGTGTGTGTGTGTGCGTGTGTTGTGTTTTATTTATTCAATTTTATGTTTGTTTTGTTAAGGAAAAAGAAATATAAAATGAAATAAAAAATGTGTTTTCTTTGTAAAAATCAAAATGGTATTGGCCAATATTTCAAAAATACAAAAATCTTACTTTTTGGGAATTTATTATTCACTGCGGTATTCGGATAATTAAATCTTAAAGGGTTAAAATCCAAAATATTCGGGGGGAATAGTATGCTATTATTCACTGTTCGGTGTTTGGATAAATAAATTTTATCCAAAATATTCGGCGGGAATAGTATGCTATTATTCACTTTTCGGTGTTTGGATAAATAAATTCTAAGAGGTTAATATCCAAAATATTCGGCAGGAATGATAATAATCAATAAAATGAACAGGATTATTTCTAAGCGGTGATCAATTTCTTTTTCAATCAAAACATTTTGTGTGAATAAATATGACTTATTGAAGCATTCAAAATCACATCGAAATAGAACAATGCAACTTACCTCAGGTAAGGCGTACTAGGGGTGCTAATACCTTCCCTTTACGCAACCAGTCCCCTACCTTTGAATCTCTGAGCAGACCAGTACAAATCGGGTGTTCCTAGCGACCCTCAACAGCCAGGTGGCGACTCCTTCTCAACTCCATTGCGAGAGCCAGGATCCCTCCCGGGAAGCCGCGCGGCGACGTGCGACAATAGTAAATAATTTATTTTTTTATACTTGGTTGAACGAATCGTAAAAGGAACAACATTTCATTTTAAAATAACCATGTGGCCCGTGCTTTATTGCGGGAATAGGCTGAATAATTCTGTTCTCCAAATAAAAAAAAGCCTATATATATATTTAATTAATTATTTGTAATAACAAATGTTAAAAAAAATGATAATAACTAAAAACTAAATGTGTATTGAGATATATGATCTTCTAATATTACCTAACAACTAAAAGCCGTGGTGTTTTCACTATAGACTTCACTGTGGAATGTGTCTGAAATCACTGTGGATTGCGGCAGTATGCGCTCGTTTTTAGCCTTCGCATTCTCAGCTCATTGTGCGGGTAAAATGGGGGCATTTTCGTTTTTTCATGCTGTTGTCCTTTTTTTTTAATCAGTCATGAACAATGTATTAACGGTTTTGTCTCTCAAGCCGGACAAAATAGGGTTATGCACTCAGGGTTAAGGGTGTAATTGCACGCGTACGGACTGGTCCGGTTCGCCCAGTCCGTCGCAACTTTTTTTTTAAAACGGCTAAATATGGAAATAGCCCCCAATAAGATAAAATCACTGACTTAGACGCAAGGGTGAGACGATAATTGATCCATTTTTTTATTATTTTTCTCGGAATACTGTCGGCGCGTGTGGTCCACGCGACCGACAGTATTACGACTCACGCCCTGTTAAAGTGGCGCGTGCAAGCTGATAGAGTCACTAGAAATGGGCTACCGGCATCTCAGTCGATGCGCCTCCGCGTGGTCTTCCTCCCGGTGCGGCGCGTTGCATCATCCGATGTCCGTGTACACGTCGGTGGCCGATAAAAGCCGTTCGTTCCATTTCTCTCTCTCTTGCATACAAATGTACAGTTGAGGCCCCCAGGTTTGTTTACTTTTCACTTCGGTCCCTTGACTTTTAATTTTCTATTTGGAACAGAAGAGGCCCCCAGTTTGGACTTTCACTTCGGTCTCTTAATTTTTAATTGAGTCATTCGATTGAAATTAATGAAATGTTAATGTTTCACTTCGGTCCTCCTTCTTTTAATTTCCAGATTGAGTTAAAAAACCTTAATATATTCGGTACGGAAGTTGTGATTTTTTCAATTTTGTCATTTGATTAAAATTGATTATATATTTGATTTTCATTTTGGCCCTTATACTTTTAATTTTAGATTTTAATCCCTATATTTTATTTTTTAATTTGATCTTTTGTTAAAGTTTTTATGATTTTTTAAATCTTTCATTTTTTTCTTTCATTATTAGCACAAATATAACAACAACAACAACAACAATAATAATAAAAAAAATTGTTTTTCTTTCTTTCTCTTTTATTAATGTTTTTTTGGTTTTTTTCCTCTTGATAATTTGATAAGTTTTATTGCCTTGACAGTAATAGCAATGATAATTTTTATTTTTATTTCTTTTCTTTTTATGATCTTCTATTAAAGTTTTTTGGATTTTTGTAGTGCTTCATTTATTTGTTTGTTCTTTAATAATAATAATGATAATAATAATAATTTAATTGTTTTCTTTGCTTACTCTTTTGTTAATGTTTTTTAGGGTTTTTTTTCCTTAGAATAATTTGATAATTTTTATTGTGTTGACAATGATAACAATGATAATTTTTAGTTTTTATGGTTTTTTTACTCTTTCATTTATTTTATTTTTTTCATTATTAACACAATAATAATAATAATAATAATAACAACATTAATAATAATAATAATAATAATAATAATAATAATAATTTAATTGTTTTTCTTGCTTACTCTTTTGTTAATGTTTTTTTGTTTCTTCTTTCTCGGGATAATTTGATAATTTTTATTATTTTTGCAGTGATAACAACGATAATTTTTGTTTTTGTTTTATTCTTTTGTTTGATCTTTTGTTCAAGTTCTTAGGAAAAAAATTTCTCCCATTTTTTCCCTTTCATTATTAACACAAAAAAATAAATGAAAATAATAATAATAACAACAACAATAACAATAACAACAATAATAATTTAACTGTTTTTCTTGCTTACTCTTTTGTTAATGTTTTTGAGAGTTTTTTTTCCCTCAAAACAATTTGATAATTTTTATTGTGTTCACAATGATAACAATGATAATTTTTAGTTTTCATTGTAGTTTTTTTGTTTGATCTTTTTTTGGAGTTTTTACATTTTTTTTAATATTTCATTCATTCATTTATTCTTTCATGATGATGATGATGATGATAATAATAATAATAATAATAATAATAATAATAATAATAATAATAATAATAATAATAATATTTTAATTGTTTTTCTTGCTTGCTATTTTGTTCATGCTTTTTATTTTTTTCCCTCAGTATAATTTGATAATTTTTATTGTTTTGATAGTAACAACAATAATAATTTTAGATGTTAAGACTCTAATGTTGATATTGTTATAATATTTTAAATTAATATTGCTTCCTTCTCCCCATTATTTTTTTCATTATTATTATTTTATTTGCTCTTTGTATTAAATGATTTTTATAATTTTACTATCTACACAATAATGACGATGATTTTAATGATTACTTTTTTATTTTTTTCTTATAAAAATATTTTGCTCTTTTCTTTAATATTGGTTCGCGCTCTTTTTTGATCTTTTATGGCACAATACCTACATTCTAAAAGATGTATTCTATGCTTGCGCAATAAACTAAACTTAAAAATTTATACATTTTATCTCCTAATCTATAACTTTTATGTAGTTATATCATATAAATTTATCTTTGTGGATTTATTTATGTTAAATTATATACACAAGAATGCCCGCGGCACCGCGCGGACAATATAGCTAGTAGACAATAGACCGGGTTGTGTCGAATAACTA
Source organism: Salix brachista (assembly GCA_009078335.1). NCBI lineage: Eukaryota > Viridiplantae > Streptophyta > Magnoliopsida > Malpighiales > Salicaceae > Salix > Salix brachista. Next base: position 6,765,978 of record CM018576.1, on the reverse strand, counting down.
TTTTTTTTAAATCAATATTTTAACAAATCATATAATAAAAGAAAAAATGAAAAAAAGTGAGTCATTTTTTTTTAAAGCGGAAATATATATTAAAATATTGTTGTGGTTGTGTTTTCTAAGATAAAAAAACTAGTCATGAATTAAAAACCTACATATCATGAACAATATTTGTTATATATATAAAAGTAAAGTGATGATAACATATTGTGTTAACTTCGACAAACCCGAGTTAATTATCTAAATTTACACGTAGTTTTATGAGATCGTGAGAACTCTATAAAAAATAAATCAAAATATATGATGATGTTTGATTCTCAATTAATTAAGTATTAAATGATAACATTGCAAATAAAAATATTTAATTAAAAAAAACAAGAAACAAATACTCTAGTTAACCGGGATTAACCTTCTAAACATTTGTCGCAAGTCATACACCCTATTATATACACTAAATCTTTATTTTTAAAATTAGTTTTTATTTAATGACATATCAACTATGCTTATGAGTCTATTTTTAGTATCAATCAAAAAATAAAAATAAAAATATAGGTGTCACGTGAGACTGGATTAAAAAAAAAAATATTGTTAAAATGTTTAATTACAAAAATGCTTTTTTCAATCATATAAAAAAATCCATTGAAAAACAAACAACCAATAAAATGCTATTTGTTTTTTTTAAAAAACTTTAAAAGATTAAAAACGCATTAAATAAACAAATAAAGAAAATTTAACCCGAACTAAATACCTGCCCGTACATGGGAAACACTTCTAAAGCGTATCCAAAATAATAATTTTGAATACATATGTAAAAACATTCTTTTATAACAACTCAAGGATATTTTACCATTGCAATTTTAATATTTATATTCATTTAACATTTTTAATTTTATTATTATTAATATCAATTATTAATTATTAAAACCATATATTGCACGTTATTTCTAATTTTGGCTTCCTTTTTGGTCAACAAAAAGAAAAGAAAAGATCTTATTTTGTTTGTGTTTTCTAACTTTGTAGTGGAAGAATAAAGACGTGGTTTAATTTACAGCACTGCCCAAAATCTTGGATCATTGCAAGGCCCACGTACTCCCAAAGTCCAGGTATAATCAAGCCCAGAATAACCCAATTTAGAAAATTAAAATATTTCCTAATCCGAGCCATCAATCAAATCAGGGTCATGAAATCAACGGTAGAAATTAAAACGACTTGGCACTCCACCGAATGATAACATACACTGGCGGGCACTCCTAAACCCTAATCAAACAACTTCTACCACCGGACACGCATATAAATACACGCTCTTTATGCACCGCTTCTTCACAACTCTCAAAACCCTACAAAATATCTGAAGACTTAGGGTTTTTGAGAGCCGTTCATCAAATTTTCTCCTCAAAAAAGTTTTACGAGAAAAATGGGCAAATCTAGCAAGAAGTCAGCTACCAAGGTATGATTTATTTCTCTACCTCTTCTTCTATCCTGTATATTTTTTTTCCAGTTTGTTCATGAAAAATCAATCCTTTTGGTGCTTGTTTCCTCTCATCACGGCTTTGTGTCGTGTTTATTTCAGGTTGAAGCAGCTGTTTCTGTAATTCCGGCTAAGGTTGATAAGAAAGGTAAAAGATTTGTACATCATGGTTTACTGTGCTACGTTGGTTTACAGTTTGTGCTTCTTGTTTAGTGTTGTATATGCTCCTAATCGTTTGATTGTTGATTTTGGGTTTTGCGTATTTTGATTTTGATGTGATTCTATTTCTCTATAAATGTACTGAGGAAGAAGGGTCTCTTATAGAATGATTCGTGCTCTTTTTTTATAAATTCCTGCTTAGGCTGAGAAGAAAGGTAAAAGGTTTGGACATCATGTTTTTCTGTGCTACGTTGGTTTACTGTTGCTGTTTTTTCCTTCTTGTTTAGTGAGGCATGTGCTGTTTATTGGGTTGTGTGTATTGGGATTTTCAGGTGATTGGTCTGTTTCTCATTTTACATTTACTGAGAAAGAAGGGTTCCTTATAGAATGATTTGTGCGCCTTTTGTCTTACAATAAAGTTGTTTGATATTAATTTTTGTTTAATTTTGATACCTTGTAATGCGTATTCACGAGTTTCTTGTTACTGAGAATCAATTTGGAGTAATAGCATGTTTTTCTTGTATTTTTTCTGTTTCTAGCTGTTCCATGTTTGTGATTTGTTGTTCTTTTCAAATTGTCGGGTTTCTAGGGAAGAACAAGAGGGAAGCTGGAGAAGCTATAGAGAAGATTGTGAGTGCAAAAAAGCACAAGAAAAATGATGGAGTAGCTCAAGCTGTGACAAAGGCGAAGGTGGAAACTAAGACTCAGAAAAAGAAGAAAGAGGAGTCCAGTGATTCTGATGACTCCTCCTCTGAAGAAGAAGAGGTACATAATGGTTCAACTAGATAAATCTCAATCGCTTTTTCATTTTTGGAGTTCTTGTAATTTTGTTGAAAATATGATGTTTGATTTCTTTTTATCTTATTCTGGGTTCACAATTTTGTAAATTATTAGGTTAAGGTTCAACCAAAGATGGCAGTGAAGTCAAATAAACCAGTTGTCAAAGAATCCAGCGAATCTGAATCAGAGTCTGAATCTGATGAGGTGAGCGTTGGAGCGAATTTTAGTTGACGCTTTCCTCTCTTTTTGGAACTTAAATTCTTGATTTTTAACTTTTAACTCAGGAGCCACCCACCAAAGCTGCACCTCCTGCCAAAAAGGAGCCTGTTGCCATTAAAAAAGGCTCTAATGGTGTTGCTACTAAGAAGGCTAAGGATGACAGCAGCAGCTCTGAGTCTTCAGAGGATGAATCTTCTGATGATGAGGTTAATTTCATATTTGTTCAATTTTCTAACTGTGGTTTTTATTCACATTCCTTGCATTTCTATTTATCTTAATACCATGGTCTCACTTTTTTCTCCTTTGTTTTATGGTGTAGGATACAAAAAACAAGAATTTGCCAGCATTGAAGAAAGTCCAACTTATTAAGAAAGAAGAGTCCAGTGACAGCTCAGATGATGATGATAGCTCCTCAGATGAGGAAACAGTAAGACTCACGTTTTTCTCTCTCTATACCCCTCTTATGTTTGTACCCATTAAACTGAAGCCAGATTTTTTGAGAATTGGCCTTTGCTTTTCTTAATGAAAATAAGAATCTATCCCACCTATCCTTGTAAAAACAATCCCTGGTTGAGGATAAGGTGTCATTCTAGCTATTCTTGTTATGATGTGGAAGTGGTGGATATTTCATTTTGTTACAATTTGGGTTTGGTGGATATTTTGTTTTTTCATTATTTTGCCATTTGCTTATGTAGGTTGCACCAGCAAAGGCTTCTCTTCCTAAGAAGGTTCCAGCAATAGCTTCTCAAAAGAAAGCTGAATCTAATGATGATTCTGATGATAGTAGCTCTGATTCTGATGAATCCTCTTCTGAAGATGAGGTGTCATAACCAAATGCTTATAGAATCTTAAATATGGATTTGACTTATTCTTAAACCATTTATTTAGCATAACAATTAAGTTGGTTGTTGACCTAGGATATTCTTAAATTTTGTTTTTATGGTTCTGACAGCATTAACATTTTCTTGTTTCAGGGGAAAACCAAATCCGCAACTGCTTCAAAAGCTCTCCCCAAAAAGAGCGAGGAGGATGACAGTTCAGAAAGTGATTCTGATGAAGATGATGTTAGCACTCTGTTTATAAACAATGCACATTTGGTTTTTTGAATGCTGCTGTCGTACCTTTAATTATTGTGGATCTTTCTTACTGTGCCGTAAAATCTCTGCTTTTCTCTTGCAGACTCCTGCAACAAAGGCGGTTCCTACTTCCAAAAAGCCATCCTCTGCAGCTGCAACTGCTCAGAAGGAAAGCAGCAGTGAAGAGGAGAGCTCTAGTGATAGCTCAGATGATGAGGAAGATAGTGAGGATGAAAAGCCAGTGAAGACTCCAAAGAAAACTGTCAGGGCACTTCTTTTTTTCATTATGATACATGGTTTATACACTCAGTAGTGTGAGATAACATGGTTTTCTTGGAACAGGGCACTGATGTAGAAATGGTTGATGCTGATATGAAGTCTGCTGTCAAAACCGTAATCCATCATGATTATGTTTTTGGTTTTCACAATTTTGTTTTAAAGCGTGTCTTTTGAATAATTTTTTTGTTTTGCAGCCAAAAACACCTGTTACACCAGTTGCATCTGAGAATGCTGGATCAAAGACACTTTTTGTTGGCAACCTGTCTTTTCAAGTTGAGCGTGCTGATGTGTAAGTTCATATTTGAGCCTCCAGTCAATATTAAAGGATTTTTCCATAATTTCCGTCTAATTAATTTTTTGCTGCAGGGAAAATTTCTTTAAAGAGGCTGGAGAAGTTGCTGATGTCCGCTTCGCCTTAGATGCAGATCAGAGATTCAAGGGATTTGGACATGTTGAGTTTACAACAGCTGAAGCAGCGCAGAAGGTTACATTTTTTTTTTCAAAATCTGTTTTCAATTGTAAAATGCACTGATCTAGTTTTCAAATGGTTGAAATCTATATTTTTTCAAGTAGGATAATGTTCATTTACAGGCTCCTATTTTGGGAATCCAACTTTGTTTGTTTATCAGAACTAGTTACTGTATTTTTTTTCTAGCATCTCTTTAGTGTTTAATGTAATTATTCTCTGTTTTCCTTAAACAGGCTCTAAATTTCAATGGTAAAAGTTTGCTTGGCCGAGAAGTGAGGCTTGATTTGGCTCGTGAGAGGGGTGAGCGGAGCTCAAATACACCATATAGCAAAGACAGCAACTCATATCAGAAGGGAGGCGGAGGTCAATCCCAAACTATATTTGTTAGGGGATTTGACAAGTTTGGTGGGGAGGATGAGGTAATGATGCTCAGCAATGTGGTAGCTTCTAAGGTTTTGATTTGCAGTCTTAAATTACTAAGAGATGTGCTCAATCCTAATCCTTACAGATTAGGAGCTCTCTCCAGGAGCATTTTGGATCTTGTGGGGAGATTAAAAGGATATCTATTCCCACAGATTATGAAACTGGCGCCATTAAAGGGTTTGTTTCTTTTCCTTTCCTCTAATGGATCCATGTTTCCTATTAAGATCACAGTGGATTGATCTGTTTATGTTGAATGAATTTAAAGTGGATTCTCTGGTGAACTCTGTTTTTTGGTTCATTCAATCCCAGTTTTTTTTGTTTTCCATGTCTTTTTCCTAATTTTGTTTGATCAACCACAATTTGTCCTGCACTATCTGAAAGTGTTTATCATGTTCTGCTGCCATTTTTTTCGGATCTTATTTTAATTTGAACCATATAGTGGCTAGTGGTATGCTGACTTGTGCCTTTCTCTGGTCTAAAACAATATCAGGATGGCTTACCTTGAATTCAATGATGCTGATTCTATGAACAAAGCATTTGAGCTTAATGGAAGTCAACTTGGAGATGCCTACTTGACTGTGGACGAAGCAAAACCAAAGAGTGATAACCGTGACGGTCGGGATAGTGGTGGGCGAGGTGGTCGTTTTGGTGGTGGCAGAAGTGGAGGTGGTCGTTTTGGTGGTGGCAGAAGCAGTGGTGGTCGTTTTGGTGGTGGCAGAAGCAGTGGTGGTCGTTTTGATGGTGGTCGTGGTGGTAGGGGTGGTCGAGGACGTGGGACACCTTATAAACCTAGTGTGACTACAGCTGCTTCAGGTAATGTTCAAAATTTGTTTTTCCCCGGGGAACTGAATTTCTGTATGGCACGCTATAACTGACTGCTTTGCCTTCAGTGCGATGCCAATGTGGATTGTGTTTGGTTACACTGGTTATTGTCTGTCGTCAAGTCTTGAACAACAGCTATCTACACTTCATAGCTTAAAGTAGCTATGCACTTGTGGCGTTGGACAATTGTTTTATTCAACTTCGCATAGATTTAGATATCAAGGTGTGCTGTTAAACCCCTTTATGTTTTGTTCGTTGCAGGGACAAAGAAGACATTCCATGATGAGGACTGAGGGAAGCATATGAAGATTTGGCGGCGTCACTCTGCTTTGCTTGCCTCCTTTGAAGTACTATTGTTTTTTATAGTTCCAGTCAGTCACAGAAGAAATTTTTCAACCATGTTTTGATACGATCTCGTTAATATTTAGGGGATGCTTCTCTTCTTGGCTATTGATAAATTCAGTAATGACTAAAACAGTCGTGTTGGGCTTAATATTTTAAGTTATTACTCTTATTGTTTTTCTGAGTTTTGTTCTTTGTTCTGCTTCCCGATTCTAGCTATAAAATTTATATTAGGTGATTTTTCTCTTCATGGCTTTTGGTAAATCTAGTTTTGACGGCGTAATATTCAGTTATTACTCTTATGCTTTTCTGAGTTTTGCTCTTTGTTCTGCTTCCCGATTCTTGTTAAAAAAGTCAAGTATACCATCGTTTTGGCCGCGCGTTGCTATGAAGCTCCATTTATTCAGAATATACCATAGAGATCCCGAAAGGTTTCTATGACTAATTTAAGCTTCTCTGACTTGTTCTTGATTATCACCTTGTGCCTGTAATATTTTGTCGGTCCAGCTGCTCATGTGCTGGTGATTGAATGAAGAAATTACACTAGGCTTCTGCAGTGCAATTCTGAGAAGAATCAATTAAATTTCTGGGCTCATATAAAATGCAAAAGACTATAATTTCTAAATAGAAAAATATAGTTTGCTATACCTAAAAGAGTTCACCCGGACCTGTGAAGGGGGTATTGTGCCTTTTGAGTTTCATGATAGGGGCATGCGGTTGCTGGATGAAGAGCTGGTGCTTTCTTAGGATAGTTTCCTGCAAGTATTAGCCGAAGATAAACTTCGGAATCAGTGATTGCATCTTGATAGCTTGCAATGTTCCTCAACTTATATAACCCTAACTTATCTCAACTTCGCAAATCCTCACCCCTTGTCGTTGCATTGTTTATAAATGAATAATAATAATAATAATAATAAAATCTATCCCATGTTAAAAAAAAATCTTAAATGTTTATAGATTTGTATAATTAAGTGAAAATAACGAACAGATAAATTCTCTGGCAAGCTCCCTAATACCACTATATATATATATATATATATATATAAAGCATAATTTTAACTTCGAAGTTTATATGAGATAAATAAACACCTTAAAATGATATATATTTTTATTTGTTTTCATTCCCAAAGAGTGTGTGTACATATGTTTTCAAAAACACCTTCCAATCACACTCCCTTATCCTTATAAAGCCATTTAAGCCCTACACCAAGAAACGCCCTTTGATTGGTCGAGTTTCTTGCCAGCTAGGAAAAGAGGTTTTATTGTTTTGTAAGAAACAATAAGAAAAATAATATTAGCGGTTTTGCTGGTTACTGAAAAGAAGAAGTTAGTGTGGCTAGGTTTTTATAGTTTAATGACAAAATTTTAATATTAATATTAATATTACAAGGATTCTTTGGTTATTAAATAATAATTCTATATTTTTTTATTAAATTTTTAGTTTATCAATTAAAAATATAAATTGTTATAAATATATAAACTAAAGGATGCAAATTATAATTTCTAACAAAATAAAGATAGTGGAACAAATTATAAACTACATAATTTTTTTATATAATTATATATTTGTAATATTAAACACGCTGATAATGCTGTAATTTGTTTCTGGGTTAATAAATGTTATTAATTCAGAGCAGAGGGCGGGTCAAACTACTTCACCTTGGTGACCAAAACATAAACTATAAAGTTGAACGTTCAAGAACAGTTAAAAGAATAATAATACTACTACGCTTTAGAGTTTAGACACATCTCCTTCCTTTTTGCCTTGTAATGAACCGTCGATTCACTACCTTGACGTGAAAGGAAGAACCAAATAAAAACCAAAATTCCCAAAATTCTCAAAATTCATGGCCTAGTTTTCACAAAAAAATACTAACCACCACCAAAATGTCCTTTCAGTCACCGGAATCTTCACCTTCCTCGATCCTTTTAGAGGACTTCGGTCAAAAAGTCGACTTAACGCGCCGAATCCGAGAAGTCCTCATAAACTACCCCGAAGGCACCACAGTCCTCAAGGAATTAATCCAAAACGCCGACGATGCAGGTGCTACCGTGGTCCGTCTCTGCCTCGACCGGCGCCAACACTCTACCACCTCACTCCTCTCTCCTTCTCTCTCTGCATTCCAAGGCCCGGCCCTCCTCTCCTTCAATGACGCCGTCTTCACCGAAGAGGACTTCACTTCGATTTCGCGTATCGGAGGTAGTGTTAAGCACAATCAAGCTACCAAGACGGGTCGGTTTGGTGTTGGTTTCAATTCTGTCTATCATTTGACCGATTTGCCCTCCTTTGTCAGTGGGAATTACATTGTCATGTTTGATCCTCAGGGTGCTTATTTGCCCAATGTAAATTCTTCCAATCCTGGTAAACGTATTGATTTTGTAAGCACTAAAGCGATGTCATTTTATAGAGATCAGTTTGAGCCTTATGTCGTCTTTGGCTGTGATATGGAGAAGCGGTTTCCGGGTACATTGTTTCGGTTCCCGTTGCGGGATTCGAATCAAGCGAGAGAGAGTAAGTTGTCAAGGCAGGCGTATGTGGAGAATGATGTGATGTTGATGTTTGAACAGTTGTATAAAGAAGGGGTGTTTTCGTTGTTGTTTTTGAAGAATGTTTTGAGTGTTGAAATGTTTGTTTGGGACGAGGGAGATGTGGGGCAGAGGAAATTGTATTCATGTCGTGTTGGGAATGTGAGTGATGAGGTTGTGTGGCATCGGAAGGCGATTATGAGAATGTCCAAGGAACTGGACGGTGGTGGACAGGGGGACGTGATGAGGGATGAGTATTTGGTGGAGTTTGAGAGTGAGGAGGTTGTTGGTGATGGTGGGAGTGAAGTGAAGAAGAGGAGTGATAGGTTTTATGTTGTTCAGAGTATGGGGTCAGCGAAGAGCAGGATTGGGGGATTTGCAGCTACTGCATCAAAAGATTATGATATTCATTTGTTGCCGTGGGCGTCTGTTGCTGCTTGCTTGTCTGATGGTTTGTCTGATGTAAGTTTCATATTATCTATGAATTCATAGCTTTCAAGTTTCTTTGAGTTTGAAGACAAAGTTATTTTTTTTAGGTATACTTCGTTAGAAATTAACTAAAAATTTTCTTGTTCAATTTTATGTTTTTTTTATAGTAACAACTGTACATATTCTTTTTGAGCTCTAGATTTAGAGATGAAACTAGTTAAGCTCAGGTATGAGAATAAATTACTTAACGGAGAATATTGCTACATGTTAGAACTGTGGAAGAATTCATTTCATGGACTCTGTTTAGCTGGGACCAAGGCTTGTTAAGTTGATTTGTTAAATTTTTTCCCTTCATGATATCTCATGAATTGGATAGGAAACTGAATGGTCTCTATTCTTTTTTCCTTTTGTTTTCTCTCCTTGTTTGTTTGTCATTTTTTCTTCCATTGACGAGTTTTTTTTAAGGAAAGCTGACATGGTGCTTTATTTGATTGAATGCTTCACTATCTTCCTTCTTAGGCTTCTCCTTCACAAGATCAAAATATTAATTTGTTGTAATGCAATTTTTAATAGAATGATGAGCTGAAGCTGGGCCGGGCATTCTGTTTTCTTCCACTCCCTGTAAGAACTGGATTGAATGTGCAAGTTAATGGATATTTTGAGGTTTCTTCAAACCGTCGTGGCATTTGGTATGGGGCTGACATGGACAGAAGTGGTAAAGTTCGTTCGATCTGGAATAGGCTTCTTTTAGAAGATGTTGTGGCTCCTGCTTTTAGGTATTTGCTGCTTGGTGTGCAACAAATACTTGGATCGACAGATTCTTACTACTCTCTATGGCCCACTGGTCCTTTTGAGGAGCCATGGAGCATTTTAGTTGAGCATATATACAAAAGAATTGGCGATGCACCGGTTTTCCGTTCAGATGTTGAAGGAGGACAGTGGGTGACTCTTGTTGAAGCCTTCCTTCATGATGAAGAGTTCCCAAAAAGCAAGGAACTTGGTGTGGCCCTTCTGCAGCTAGGAATGCCAGTTGTCCATTTGCCCAATGTCTTGTTTAATATGATTCTGAAATATGCTCCAGCTTTTCAGCAGAAAGTGGTTACTCCTGATGCAGTACGTGGTTTTCTTAGGCAGTGTAAGAGAGTTGGGTCGTTGAACAAGTCTTACAGGCTTGCACTGTTGGAATATTGTCTTGAAGACTTAATTGATGCTGATGTTGGCAAGCATGCAAGCAACTTGCCACTGCTTCCTTTGGCAAATGGTGACTTTGGATTACTGTCTGAAGCTTCCAAAGGGAGCTTGTTGTTCATTTGCGATGATTTAGAGTGCATGCTACTTGAACGAATATCCGATAAAATAATTGATCGTGATATTCCTCCTAACTTGCAACACAGACTTTTTGCCATTGCAAAGTCATCAAAATCAAATCTTGCAATATTCAGCATTCAGTATTTTCTCAAGTTTTTCCCTAATTTCTTACCAACCCACTGGAGATATAAAAGCAAGGTTTTGTGGAACCCAGAGTCGTCTCTTGATCATCCGACATCATCATGGTTTGGGTTGTTTTGGAAATATCTCCGAAATCATTGTGAAAAATTATCCTTGTTTGGAGATTGGCCAATCTTGCCATCCACAACTGGACATTTGTACAGGCCTTCTAGACAATCAAAACTAATTAATGCAGATAAACTTCCTGTTTTTATCCGAGACATCCTTGTTAAGATTGAATGCAAGATACTCAATACTGCGTACGGAGTTGAACATCCAGATTTGTCACTTTATGTATGTGATGCTGATTTTGCAGGGGTAGTGGAATCAATTTCTGATGTCGTGTCTTCAGCTGGTGGCATAGCACAAACTTCATTTGACAATTTGAGGGCCGAAGACAGAGATGAGCTTCGTGGGTTTCTTCTTGCTCCAAAGTGGTACATTGGAGATTGCATTGATGGATCCATCATTAGGGATTGCATGAGGCTTCCCATTTATAGAGTTCATGGTGAAGGATCTATTGAAGGTGCCGTTTTCTCTGATTTAGAAAATCTTCGAAAGTACTTACCTCCTTTAGAAGTTCCTGATAATCTTTTGGGCCATGAGTTTATTGCAAGCTCCTCAAATATCGAAGAAGATATTTTGTCAAGGTATTATGGAGTTGAGAGAATGGGGAAGGCACTATTCTACCGGCAGCAGGTGTTCAATAATGTTAGAATCTTGCAACCTGAAGTTCGAGACAGAACTATGCTTTCTGTTCTGCAAAATTTGCCACAACTTTGTGTTGAGGATGCATCTTTCAGGGAATGTTTGAGAAATTTGGAATTTGTGCCAACATTTAGCGGTGCTCTGAAGCATCCTGCAGTGCTATATGATCCTCGTAATGAAGAGTTATGGGCTTTATTAGAAGAATCTGATAGCTTCCCTTGTGGTGCATTCCAAGAACCTAACATTTTAGACATGCTACATGGTCTGGGTCTCAGAACATCTGCTTCTCTTGAGACAGTAATAGAAAGTGCTCGACAAGTGGAACAACTAATGCATGAGGATCAGCAAAAAGCACATTCTAGAGCCAAAGTGCTTCTTTCCTACATGGAAGTAAATGCAATGAAGTGGCAACCCTACCAATTAAATGACGATGAAAGCACTGTGAACAAAATTTTTTCACGAGCTGCAACTGCATTTAGGCCTCGTGGATTGAAATCTGACCTTGAAAAGTTCTGGAATGATATGCGGATGATTTGTTGGTGTCCGGTAATGGTTACTGCTCCATTTGAATCTTTACCATGGCCTAGTGTGACGTCCATGGTTGCTCCTCCAAAACTTGTTAGATTACAGGCAGACTTATGGCTTGTTTCAGCTAGCATGAGGATACTGGATGGACAATGCTCTTCCACTGCATTATCATACAATCTTGGATGGTTATCTCCACCTGGAGGCAGTGCAATCTCTGCCCAATTACTAGAGCTTGGAAAGAACAATGAGATTGTGAATGATCAGGTGCTTCGGCAGGAATTAGCCTTGGAAATGCCAAAAATATACTCAATAATGACAAGCTTGATTGGTTCAGATGAGATGGATATTGTGAAGGCTGTTCTAGAAGGATCTCGTTGGATATGGGTGGGAGATGGTTTTGCTACAGCAGATGAGGTTGTTCTTGATGGTCCTTTTCACTTGGCTCCTTATATACGTGTTATACCCATGGATCTGGCTGTTTTCAAAGAATTATTTTTGGAGCTTGACATTCGAGAATATTTTAAGCCCATGGATTATGCAAATATTTTGGGCAGAATGGCTGTGAGAAAAGGTTCCTCTCCTCTGGATGCACAGGAAATTAGGGCAGCCATACTGATTGTTCAGCATCTGGCTGAAGTCCAGTTTCATGAACAAGTCAAGATCTATTTACCAGATGTTTCTGGAAGACTATTCCCTGCCACAGATCTAGTTTATAATGATGCCCCCTGGTTGCTTGGCTCAGATAATTCTGATAGTTCATTTGGTGGTGCATCTACCGTGGCCTTAAATGCAAAGAGAGCAGTTCATAAATTTGTCCATGGGAACATCTCTAATGAAGTAGCTGAGAAGCTTGGTGTGTGCTCACTTCGTAGGATCTTGCTTGCAGAGAGTTCTGATTCAATGAACTTGAGTTTATCTGGTGCTGCTGAAGCCTTTGGACAACATGAAGCATTAACAACGAGACTCAAGCATATACTTGAGATGTATGCTGATGGACCTGGGATTCTTTTCGAGCTGGTTCAGAATGCTGAGGATGCTGGAGCTTCAGAGGTGATATTTCTCTTGGATAAAACTCAATATGGTACATCATCTGTTCTGTCTCCTGAAATGGCTGATTGGCAAGGTCCTGCATTGTATTGTTTCAACAACTCAGTGTTCAGTCCACAAGATCTTTATGCTATCTCACGTATTGGTCAAGAAAGCAAACTAGAAAAACCTTTTGCAATTGGAAGATTTGGACTTGGATTTAATTGTGTTTATCACTTTACAGATATTCCAACATTTGTTTCTGGGGAAAATGTTGTTATGTTTGATCCTCACGCCTGTAATTTGCCTGGCATTTCACCTTCACACCCTGGCTTACGAATTAAGTTTGCAGGGAGAAAGATCTTGGAACAATTTCCAGATCAGTTTTCTCCATTTTTACACTTTGGATGTGACTTGCAGCATCCATTTCCTGGCACCCTCTTCCGTTTCCCCCTTAGGAGCTCTACTGTTGCTAGGCGTAGTCTGATAAAGAAAGAAGGATATGCACCAGAAGATGTCATGTCCCTCTTTGCTTCTTTCTCTGGGGTTGTTTCTGATGCTTTGCTTTTTCTACGCAATGTGAAAAATATCTCCATTTTTGTGAAGGAAGGGAATGGTTCTGAAATGCAACTCCTACATCGTGTGCAACGAAATTGCATAACTGAGCCTGAAATGGAATCAGGTGCTGCGAGTGATATGTTTAGCTTTGTCAATGGAAGTCAATATAGTGGACTGGATAAAAATCAGTTGCTGAAAATATTGAGCAAGTCCGTGGATAAAAACTTGCCTCACAAGTGTCAGAAGATTGTGGTAACAGAGCAAAATTCATCTGGTGTCATGTCTCATTGTTGGATAACTGGTGAATGCTTAGGCAGTGTTCGTGCTAAGAGCTTCTCTGCAGTTGCTAATGATAAATCTCATGAATCAATTCCCTGGGCTTGTGTTGCTGCTTATATACACTCTGTCAAGGTGATAGATGAGGAATTAAGTGACATCTCAAATATTGAGGGTGCTTGTACTTCTGAAGCGTTTCAAGTTTCTCCAACTTCCATTGAAAATAGGAAGAACTTTGAAGGCCGCGCCTTCTGCTTTCTGCCACTTCCTATCAGTACTGGTCTTCCGGCTCATATTAATTCCTACTTTGCCTTGTCATCCAACAGGAGGGACATCTGGTTTGGTAACGACATGGCAGGGGGTGGAAAAAAAAGATCAGACTGGAATATTTACATCCTTGAAGATGTTGTTGCCCCTGCTTATGGTTACTTGCTAGAAAAAATTGCATCAGAGATTGGCCCATGTGATTTATTTTTTTCATATTGGCCAATGGAAACAGGATTAGAACCTTGGGCATCAATGGTGCGGAAGCTATACATTTTTATTGCAGAATCTAGTCTTCGTGTATTGTTTACAAAAGCTAGAGAAGGCCAGTGGATATCAGCCAAACAAGCACTTTTTCCTGATTTTACATTTCATAAGGTACATGAGCTTGTAGAAGCATTATCAGATGCTGGTCTACCTCTGGTGACTGTTTCCCAGCCACTTGTAGAGCAGTTTATGGAGGCCTGCTCATCATTGAACTTTCTGACCCCTCAGTTTTTAATGACTCTGCTAATTCGGCGGAGACGTGGATTTAAGGACCGAGGTGGCATGATTGTGACCCTTGAATATTGTTTACTTGATTTACAAGTTCCTGTGCAGGTTGATAGTTTGTATGGTTTACCACTATTACCTCTGTCTGATGGTTCATTTGCTACATTTGAAAAGAATGGGACTGGTGAAAGAATTTATATTGCTCGGGGGGATGAATATGGTCTTCTCAAGGATTCAGTTCCCCACCAGCTCGTGGATCGTGAAATTCCAGAAGTTGTTTTTGGAAAGTTATGTGATTTAGCTGAGAGTGAGAAGTCAAATATTTCTTTTTTGTCTTGCACTTTGCTCGAGAAACTCTTTTTGAAACTACTTCCAGCAGAATGGCATCTCTCCAGCAAGGTTGCTTGGACTCCTGGTCTTCAGGGCCACCCAAGTTTAGAATGGATAAGATTGTTGTGGAGCTATCTGAATTCATGTTGTGATGACCTCTTAATATTTGCGAAGTGGCCAATATTGCCAGTTGGAGGCAGTATTCTTTTGCAGTTAGTTCCAAATTCAAATGTGGTCAAAGATGACGGATGGAGTGAGAACATGTTGTCTTTGTTATTGAAAGTAGGATGTCTCTTCTTGAGGCATGACTTAACAATAGAACATCCAAAGCTAGAAAATTTTGTACAGCCCCCAACAGCAGCAGGCATCTTAAATGCATTTATGGCACTTGCCGGTAAGCTAGAGAACATCGAGGGACTTTTTAATGATGCATCAGAAGGGGAGCTGCATGAATTACGGAGTTTTGTTCTCCAGTCCAAGTGGTTCTCTGAAGAGAGCATGACTGACGCCCATATTGAAATCATCAAACATCTTCCTATGTTCGAGGCATACAAAAGTAGAAAACTTGTTAGTCTGTGTAAACCTAACCAATGGCTTAAACCAGATGGTGTTCGGGATGATCTCTTGGATGATGATTTTGTTCGTGCTGATTCTGAGAGAGAGAGAACTATTCTAAGAAGGTACTTGGAGATCAAAGAGCCTTCAAAAGTGGAATTTTACAAAGTTTACGTACTCAATCGCATGTCAGAATTTATCTCACATCAGGGGGCTCTTACAGCTATTCTACTTGATGTGAAGCTTTTGATTGAAGATGATATTTCCATCAAATCTGCACTTTCCATGACACCTTTTGTTTTAGCAGCCAATGGATCATGGCAACAGCCATCAAGGTATGTATTTTCCAATCACCAATCTTAGATGTATATTCATATACCTATGAGTACAAGTTGTTAATATCTTAAGCAGGCTTTTTGATGTTCAAACTATTCATATTATGCCACTGATTTATTTGGCCCTGCATTTCATGCATTATATTTTGATTGTATGACTCCTAACAACAGTATAGTACAGTTGGCCTACTCATAATTTATAGCTGGTTCTTGCTTGCTGTATGAGCTTTTGTCATTATAAGCATCACCACTTTTTCTCAAGCCATATTTTTATCTAAAAGAACAGCTTAAAGTTTTGGGCTAATTTCCCTTGCAGAAGGTGATTATTTGCAGACTAGTAACTTAATAAACTAGCAATTCTATTTCCTCTCGCAACTTATTTTTTATCAAATGATAGTTTTGTTTTTCTGCAATGTTTTTCTCAGGCTCTATGATCCTCGTATTCCACAACTACAAAAGGTGCTCCATAGAGAAGCATTTTTTCCGTCTGATGAATTCTCAGATCCTGAAACACTGGAGACCCTAGTTAAACTTGGACTTAAAAAGAATTTGGGTTTTATTGGTTTTCTTGATTGTGCTAGATCGGTTTCAATGTTGCATGAATCTAGGGACTCTGAAACAGTGAGCTATGGAAGGAAGTTGGTTGCCCTTTTGGATGCTCTCGCACATAAGCTCTCAGATGAAGAGGGAGAATGCAAGTTCAATGAATTGCAGAAAACTGTTTTACGTCAGAATAGCAGCAATGGAAACAGTGATCTTGCATATCTTGACTCTCTCAAGAGAGATAAGGATCAGTTTATAGATGATCTAGAGATTGACTATTTCTTAGCCAACTTGATTGATGATAAAACAGAAGAATTGTTTTGGTCTGAAATGAAGGACATAGCTTGGTGCCCTGTTTGTGTTCATCCACCTCTACAAGGAATACCATGGTTAAATTCTAATAGCCAAGTAGCATCACCGAGCAACGTGAGACCTAAATCTCAAATGTGGGTAGTGTCCTCCACAATGCATGTACTAGATGGTGAATGTGACTCCCTGTATCTACAACACAAACTTGGTTGGATGGATTGTCCTGACATAAATGTTTTAACTATGCAATTGACTGAGCTATCCAAGTCCTACGAGCAATTTAAGCTGGGGTCTTCTATAGGACCTGATTTTAATGATGCAGTGCAGAATGGAATTCTGGCACTTTATTCCAGATTACAGGAATATGTTGGTACTGATGATTTCACATTGGTGAAATCATCTCTTAGTGGTGTTTCTTGGGTATGGATTGGTGATGATTTTGTACCCCCGCATGTACTCGCATTTGATTCACCAGTTAAATTTACCCCATACTTGTATGTTGTCCCATCAGAGATATCAGATTTTAGAGAATTGCTCTTGGGATTAGGTGTGAGACTCAGTTTTGATATTTGGGATTACTTTCACGTGCTGCAACGTTTGCAGAATAACATGAAAGGCTTTCCCTTATCAACTGATCAGCTAAGTTTTGTCCACCGTGTCCTTGAAGCTGTTGCAGACTGTTTTTCAGAAAAGCCAATGTTTGAGGCTTCTAATTCAGCATTGCTGATTCCAGATTCTTCTGGAGTTCTGATGTGTGCTGGGGATCTTGTTTACAATGATGCACCTTGGATAGAAAACAACACTACGATTGAGAAGCATTTTGTACATCCAAGCATCAGCAATGATCTGGCAAACAGACTAGGGGTGAAATCACTTCGATGCCTCTCTTTGGTAGATGATGATATGACTAAAGATCTGCCATGCATGGACTTCGCTAAATTGAATGAACTTCTAGCATTGTATGGAAACAATGATTTTTTGTTGTTTGACCTTCTTGAGGTGGCAGATTGCTGCAAAGCTAAAAAGCTACACTTAATCTTTGACAAGAGGGAACATCCTCGGAACTCTTTGCTGCAGCACAACTTAGGTATGTGTTCTTGAACATCCTCAGAACTCTTTCTTGCATCATCTTTATTTTTCAAAGAAAATTTTATCATATATTAAAGAATTTCTTCTAGAAATCCCACAAGTGAAGTTCATTGAACTTTGAAGGCAACCTTGTATGGTTATGTTGGTTTGAATCCTCACTAGTTTATGGGTTTTCGATTTGATTCCCCACTAGTTTATGAGTTTTTGATTTGAAGTTTCATTATGAGTTATAGTTGAATAAGCAGGGGCATTATCATAATTGCTTGGGGTTTTGAAGACATGGGTGCTTGTTATGTGTTTGCTTTCTTCACTTATGGGCTCTTCATTTGTCTTCACTTTCCCCAAATTTTATCCCCAGGTGCCTCGAGTTATTTCTCAAGGCAACCTGGCTTCTGCTGAGTTCCCTCCTTTTCTCACTTTAACCAGCCTTTAAACTCATCACATCATTGTGCCTATGTAAACCTCAACTTTTGCAGATTCATCTCTTTAAAAAAGCACCATCTACAAGCCCAAAACAATTTATATATTTCTAGACACCAACATTTTCTCCAGTAGCTAAAACATGCAAATAAGAACAAAAAAAATGAAGAAAAAGAAAACAAGAAGTGCATTCAACCATACAAACAAAACTTAAATCTCGGCCATTCTCCTTTCTGTCAATGTTCAATATTTAGCCACTGTCTCCAAAAATATGAAGCCTGATCTCTCCAATTCATTGATTTATCAGGCAGAGTCATTATTTTCCTGCCATATCCAAACCCAAACAATTTACTTATTCCAAATAGATTTAGAAGTTAGAACTGTAAATTCCCAATTCAACAAATCTAGTCCATTACTAATATATGGGCACATACATCTCTAAACTGTCCTACACCAATTTTGTTCCTATATTACCTGGATTTTTGTCTAGGGTTATTATTGTTGTGCATTGGAGGATTGGTTTCAGAATTGTGGTTTGTACAGGTGAATTTCAAGGGCCTGCTCTTGTTGCCATTTTGGAAGGTGTCAGCTTGAATAGAGAGGAAGTAAGCAGCCTCCAGCTTCTCCCTCCATGGAGACTTCGGGGTGATACAGTTAATTATGGGCTGGGACTTCTTAGCTGTTACTTTGTATCTAATCTTCTTTCCATTATTTCTGGTGGGTACTTTTACATGTTTGATCCTTGTGGTCTAGCACTTGGCGCGCCTTCAAGTCATGCTCCAGCAGCAAAAATGTTTTCATTGGCAGGTATTTTGTTTATTCAGAGAGTAGGCTAGGTTGATTAGTGTTTTTTACTGCTTTGCTCATATATGTCCCCAACCCCCTCTTAATCCTTTTTAAGATTTCTTTTGATTTAAATTTGATCACAAGCACATACCACTTTTAGGAAGAGAAATGCTACCATGAGGTTGCCCTCATGAAGCTGTTTTTGTTACCTTCCAAGGACCTTGTGAGGATCTTAAATGAACTTTCAGAGAAAAACAGAATACTAGTAGGTGAAGCAAGTGCGATTCTATTTTGACTTTGTGTCTTCATGTGGTACTAGGTACTAATCTGACCAAGCGATTTTGTGATCAATTTAAACCCATGTTAATTGGTGAAGACATGCCGTGGTCTTCATTAGATTCTACCATTATCCGCATGCCTCTATCATCAGAATGCCTTAGGGATGGACTTGAATTGGGATTGAAGAGAGTAAAGCAAATATGTGATCGGTTTATGGAGCATGCATCCAGAACACTTATTTTCTTAAAGTCAGTTTTGGAGGTATTATTTCTAGTTTAGCCATTATGATTTTGTGTGCTTGCAGTAATTAGTCGCAAACTTTACTTTGGAAATATTTTTTACTGTTCTTTTTTCTTTTGTGTTCAATAACGAACCATGATTTACGTCAACCATTTCCTTGTCTTTGGGTCATATTCTGTAACCTACTGCCATGCAAGGAGAAGGTGGAATTGCAGGGACATTTAGGTTTTGCTTAAGGAGCCCATACATCATGCAATAATTTACTTAAAAGAAATCAATTAAATCATTCAGGCAAAACAAGCAATTGAATCACAAGTAATCTTCAATTGGAATATTGATTTGGTATCATTTTCTGATCATTGGTTTACCCCAGGGCATTTAGATAAACAGTGGCACACATGAAAAGATATCATGTTGTGAAAATGATCTTGGTTTTGATACTGAGAGGAGTCTAAAGATATCATGTTCTGAAGTCGTTTGGTTGAATTAAGAGATGGTAATTTATGAATGTTATGATCTATTTGTAATCAACATCATCATCATCATTTGGTTAGTGAGAGTTTTCTTTTGATACCCCTGTTGGATTACCAATCTGTCTTCATTAGAAAAGCAACCTTTCACGCAGCTCAAGCCTACTTACTAAGTGTAGGCTTGTCTGGTTTATTCTCCAAACCTTGCGGGACCCTGCTCATATGGCTGTATTGGTGAGATCCAACAGTGAAGAGCTGCCCAAAGCGATAGGATCAGAACAAATGGGGAAGCCCCTACCTATGTTGGATTACCAATCATTGTCTTCACAGTTCACTCAACATGGGAATTGGCATGTAGTTGTCTTTACAACCTTGGGTCCAATGACATTTAAACATAAATGTACTATAATTATTCAGAGATTGAGTGAAATTGTAGCTGCTTCTTAATTTTGATTGTATGAAATTAAATCTGTGATGTTTGTTATATAGATTTAATTCTTCTTTTTTCCATTTTGTTAATAATTTTCTTAGTAAACCTTGAATTGACATTTAGAAACACTGAATACATTTTTTTAGGTGTCTCTCTACACCTGGGATGAAGACCATGCCAAACCTTGCCAGGACTATTCAGTTTCTGTTGATTTATTATCTGCTACCATGAGGAATCCATTTTCGGAAAAGAAGTGGAGGAAATTTCAATTATCAAGGTTATTTAGTAGCTCAAATGCTGCTGTTAAACTGCATGTGATAGATGTAAGTTTATACCAAGGATCTGCTAGAGTTGTTGATCGATGGCTTGTTGTGCTTAGCCTGGGTTCTGGGCAAACCAGAAATATGGCTCTTGATAGGTATGCTAGGTGCAAAATTGTTCTGACACTTTCTTTTTTGATCAACTGCTGCAATTGAAAATCGAAGCGTCATTTTATATTATTTGTTTCATGTCTTTTTAATTTAGTTTGGATATTTCCTGGAACTTCTGCAAAGTTAGAAATCTTCTTATGGCAATCTTATCCAATAACGCATAGTAGTGTCATCATTACCAGCTAGAGCATAGTCTCCCCTCCCCTCCTCCTTTTTGCCTAAGTTTATATGAAATGAATTCTGTTGGAATGAAACCTGATTGTTGTTTTGCATTGTTTCACTTAGGCGATATCTTGCATACAACTTGACTCCCGTTGCGGGAGTTGCAGCACATATTTCAAGAGATGGATGTCCTGCTGATTTAAATCCAAAGAGCTCTGTCATGTCCCCTCTTCCTTTATCTGGTAGTATAACACTACCTGTCACTGTCCTTGGACGTTTCCTTGTGCGTCATAATAGTGGTCGTTCTCTCTTTAAGTACCAGAAGAAGGTAGCTCCAGAAGCACAGGCTGATGCTGGAGATCAGTTAATTGAAGCTTGGAATAAAGAATTGATGTCTTGTGTTCGTGATTCCTACATTGAAATGGTGGTGGAAATGCAAAAATTAAGAAAAGATCCTTTGATTTCAGCTATTGAATCAAGTGCAGGTCATGCAGTTTCTTTGTCTTTGAGGGCATATGGTGATCTAATATATTCCTTCTGGCCAAGGTCTATTGGGCTTGAGATGGTTAATCAACCTGGGGATGCAAGTGCCTTAATATCAATGGAAGTGCCTAAAGCAGATTGGGAATGCCTGATTGAAGAAGTAGTAAGGCCATTCTATGCTCGGGTTGCTGATCTTCCTTTGTGGCAGCTGTACTCAGGAAACTTGGTTAAGAGTGAAGAGGGTATGTTTCTTTCACAGCCTGGGAATGGTGTAGGTGACAGTTTACTTCCAGCTACTGTGTGTGGCTTTGTGAAGGAACATTATCCAGTGTTTTCAGTACCATGGGATTTGGTGACAGAAATCCAGGCAGTGGGGATTACAGTCCGAGAAATAAAACCTAAAATGGTTAGGGATCTTCTTAAAATGTCATCAACATCCATTGTTCTTCGATCTGTTGACACCTACGTAGATGTTCTTGAGTACTGCTTATCAGATATCGAGTTGCTAGGATCATCTGGTTTTGATAGAGATGATGCAACACTGAACTCTCTTAACTCCAGTACCATGCATGGAGCAACTAGTGAAGCAAGCAGCAGTTTTGCTTCAGCATCGTTGCCTAATATGCAGAATTTTCATGGATCATCAGCTCAGAGAGCAGGCAGTTCAGGAGATGCTCTTGAAATGGTGACAAGTTTGGGGAAGGCTTTATTTGATTTTGGCCGGGGAGTTGTTGAAGATATTGGCAGGGCTGGAGGGCCTTTAAACCAGAGGAATGCCATTTTAGATGGCATCAGTGCAAATGCAGATCCGAAGACTCTATCAATAGCTTCTGAGCTTAAAGGGTTACCGTGCCCAACTGCAACTAATCATTTAACTAGGTTTGGGGTAACTGAGCTTTGGTTTGGGAACATGGATCAACAGGCATTGATGATATCTTTGGCAGCAAAGTTCATCCATCCAAAAGTATTGGATAGATCTATCCTGTTTGATATACTCTCAAGACATGCCATACAAACATTATTAAGACTGAAGAGTTTCTCTCTCCACTTACTGGCAAGTCACATGAAATTACTTTTTCATGAGAACTGGGTGAATCATGTAACAGTGTCAAATATGGTTCCATGGTTTTCATGGGAGAGTACTTCGAGTTTTGGTGGTGAAGGGGGTCCTTCTCATGAATGGTTAAGGTTGTTTTGGAAGTGTTTTGGTGCGTCTTCGGGAGATCTCTCACTCTTTTCTGATTGGCCTCTAATTCCTGCTTTTCTTGGGAGGCCCATCTTATGCCGTGTAAAGGAGCGTCATCTGGTCTTCGTTCCTCCCATTAAACTGACATCCTCTGGAAATGGTATTGTGGATGTAGGTAGAACAGGAAGTGATGTGACTGGATTGTCCACAAATCATACCCCTGAATCTGAATCTGAATCTGAATCAATTCAGTCTTACATTGCTGTTTTTGAAGTAGTTAAAAATAGGTATCCTTGGCTGTTGTCACTGCTGAACCAGTGCAACATACCTATTTTTGACACTGCTTTCATGGACTGTGCTGTTTCATGCAATTGTATCCCTTCATCTAGTCAGTCATTGGGCGAAGTGGTTGCTTCCAAGCTTGTTGCGGCAAAACATGCTGGCTATTTCCCTGAACTTGCATCATTTTCAGCTTCAGATAGTGAAGAACTTGTTACTTTTTTTGCTCAAGATTTCCTTTGTAATGGTTCTACGTACAGAGCTGAAGAACTTGAAGTATTGCGTGCTTTGCCTATATATAAAACAGTTGTGGGATCCTTTACAAAATTGCATGCCCAAGATCACTGTATGATCTCTTCTAGCTCATTCCTTAAGCCATCTGATGAGCGTTGTCTCTCTTATTCAACAGATTCAATTGAGTGTTCATTATTACGAGCTCTTGGGGTTCCTGAATTGCATGATCAACAGATTTTGATGAGGTTTGGATTGCCAGGTTTTGAAGGCAAACCTCAGTCTGAACAGGAGGATATATTAATATATCTTTACACAAATTGGCAAGAACTGCAAGCAGATTCCTCTTTACTTGAAGTTTTGAGGGAGACTAAGTTTGTTAGGAATGCAGATGAATTTTCCCTAGATTGCTCTAGGCCCAAGGATCTGTTTGATCCTGGTGATGCTCTATTAACATCTGTGTTCTCTGGTGAGAGAAAGAAATTTCCTGGAGAAAGGTTCAGTACTGATGGGTGGCTTCGCATTTTAAGAAAAACAGGCCTTCAAACTGCAGCAGAAGTGGATGTAATACTTGAATGCGCTAAAAGAGTAGAGTTCCTTGGAAGTGAGTGCATGAAATCTTCAGGGGATTTTGATGAATTTGGGACCAATGTAAGTCACAGCTGCGATGAGGTTGCTATGGAGATATGGACATTAGCAGGATCAGTTGTTGAAGCTGTGTTCTCAAACTTTGCTGTCCTTTATGGCAACAGCTTCTGCAATCAACTTGGCAAGATTGCTTGTGTACCGGCTGAATTAGGATTTCCAAATGCTGGTGGCAAGAAAGTGCTTACTTCATATAGTGAAGCTATTGTGGCAAAAGATTGGCCTTTGGCTTGGAGTTCTTCTCCCATTATCTCTAGACAAAATTTTGTGCCACCTGAATACTCCTGGGGAGCGCTCCAGCTGAGGAGCCCTCCAGCCTTTTCTACTGTCCTCAAGCATTTGCAGGTAATAAATCATAATGTTTTTCCAAAAGTGTTAGTTCATGCTAGTGCAGATGTAACTAACATGGATGCATCTCAGGTGATTGGAAGAAATGGAGGTGAAGACACTCTTGCTCACTGGCCAATTTCTTCAGGCATGATGGCAGTTGATGAAGCTTCTTGTGAAGTGTTGAAGTACCTTGATAAGGTTTGGAGTTCCCTCTCTTCTTCAGGTACTCCTTTGTTACTCCTGCTATTTAGCTTCTTCATACATGTTCCAAATCCCTTACATAAATGATATTTTCTTGCTATTCTTTTGACAAGTTAATATTAACATAGAAATAAGTATAACCTTTTTTTTGTTTGAAGGTAAAAAAAATGCTTCTTACCATCCAGCAAACGATTCCTGGTTACTGTCTGTGGTAATAACTTGTTTATTAAGTTCTGTGATGAACTATGGTTTATTTGTCAGTTTTCCATATACCTACTTTTACATGATTTCTAAATAATTCTTCTTTACTTAGAATTAAGCTATTAATTTTTGTCATACTGCATCAAGATTTCTACAACTTATAGACATACCATTAGTTAAATGATTTTTTTTTATCGGTGGCTATGCCCAATTATTAGCTGTTCACCTCTCTCCTTATCTTTTGTTCTTTGTTTATGCAGATAGAGAAAACTTGCAGAGAGTGGCATTTCTGCCTGCTGCCAATGGAACACGCCTGGTCACAGCAAACTCTCTTTTTGTGCGCCTGACAATTAATCTGTCACCATTTGCGTTTGAACTTCCTACTTTGTATCTTCCCTTTGTGAAAATCCTCAAGGAAGTTGGACTTCAGGACATGCTTTCAGTTGTTGCTGCAAAGAATCTTCTAATAGATCTTCAAAAGACATGTGGATATCAACGTCTAAACCCAAATGAACTCCGTGCTGTGATGGAAATTTTGTTTTTTCTCTGTGACTCAACTGTTGAGGGAAACATGTCTGATTTGAAAAATTGGACATTAGATGCAATAGTCCCAGATGATGGATGTAGACTTGTCCACGGAAAATCATGTGTATATATTGATTCTTATGGTTCCCGATATGTCAAATATATTGACACTTCCAGGTTAAGATTTGTTCATGGAGATCTTCCTGAGAGGATTTGTATAGTTTTGGGCATCAGAAAGCTTTCAGATGTTGTAACAGAGGTAAATTACTTGATTTTCTGAAAACTCCTTTTGGATTTGTTTGCAGTTCAATTTTTTACATCTCCAATGTTGAACTTTTATACTCAGTTGGCAAGATTTGTTTCTGTTTGCAGGAACTTGATAAGGAAGATGATTTGCATACATTGGAATACATTGGGTCTGTCTCTGTGGCACTCATCAGAGAAAAACTGTTGAGCAGATCATTTCAGGGTGCTGCATGGACTCTTGTAAATAGCATAGCCACTTACATCCCTGCAAGAAATACTGTACCTTTGGAAACAATACAAACTTTACTGGAATCTGTTGCCGAAAAGCTGCAGTTTGTTAAAATCCTCCAAACTCATTTTATGCTCCTTCCAAAGTCCATGGATGTCACTCTTGTAGCTAAGGATTCTATTATTCCAGATTGGGAGAATGGATCCAAGCATCGTGCTCTTTACTTTATGAACCGATCAAGGACCTCTATTTTTGTTGCTGAACCACCTACTTATGTATCTGTACTTGATGTAGTTGCAATTGTTGTAAGCCAGGTCTTAGGCTCCCCAATCCCTTTGCCTATAGGAACCCTATTTTTATGTCCTGAAGGCTCGGAAAGTGCAATTCTCAATATTCTGAAACTTTCTTCTGACAAGAGAGACATTGAACCCACAAGTAATAAATTGGTAGGCAAGGAGTTACTTCCTCCCGATGCTCTTCAAGTGCAGCTTCATCCATTAAGACCATTTTATAGAGGAGAGTTAGTGGCATGGCGGTCTCAAAATGGACAGAAGTTGAAGTATGGTAGAGTTCCAGAGGATGTTAGACCATCGGCTGGACAAGCACTCTACAGATTCAAGGTGGAAACTGCACCAGGGGTGGTAGAGCCTCTTCTTTCTTCACAAGTATTCTCATTTAAAAGCATATCAATCGGAAATGAGGCTACTTCCTTAGCAACTTTACCTGATGATAGTCATACAGTAGCTGATAAGAGGAATGCCAATGATGTGCCGGAAAGTTCTGGAAGAGGCAGAACAAAGTCTTCTCAGGTGCAGGCATTCAACTTGTTGACCTTAGATTTTCATTGGTTGCATGAGATATCATAATAATCTTATTGTTGGAATTTTATGGATACATTCATGCTATACTCATGTTGCATGTAGTTGATTTCAATTCCCATTCAAAGCTCATTTAAATTTTGAGTCTTATCAGGGTGCCAGACTAATATAGTATTATATATTCTTATAAGCAGTAATTATTCTCTCTCTCTCTCTCTCTCTCTCTTTCTCTGATTTTAGAGAAGGTAGGAAGTGTAGAGGAGAGGTGGTCATTTTTGTCTTCTAGGATTTTGTGCAATTAAAACTGAAAGAAGCATCTTCAAATGATCAGTGGTCAAATTTTCCTTCGATTTAAAATGTTTGGCAAAAGGATAGCAGTTATTTTGATTGTTCAAAACTAATTATCATTGGTATTTAGCGAGGTAAAGCTGTTAAGGAAACCATTGGTAATGATTTTGAGCATTGGTCAATTGTATTAGCTGGATCTATTCATGTAGATAGCTGAAGATACTTATTTAATGTCAACTGCAGGGTGGCAAAGAGCTCCAGTATGGCCAAGTATCACCTGTAGAACTTGTTCAAGCAGTTCATGAGATGCTTTCTGCAGCAGGGATCAACATGGATGTAGAAAAACAATCTCTTTTAAAAAGAACATTAACTCTGCAAGAACAATTGAAAGAGTCTCAGGCTGCACTTTTGCTTGAGCAGGTTTGTCACTTGCAATTTCAAAACTCACTGTGACTATTCAGTGTCATTTTATCTATAGAAACCATTTCTGGTTTGGAGTTTAAATTTCACAACAAAATTCTTTCTTCAGAAAGCTCACTGACAATTTTACTAGGCGGGAGATATAATGAAAATTTCATGTTGATAAATTCTTGATATGGGACATTGCAGGAAAAGGCTGATGTGGCAGCAAAAGAAGCTGATACAGCGAAAGCAGCATGGCTTTGCCGGGTGTGTTTGACCAATGAAATTGACATGACGATCGTTCCATGTGGTCATGTACTTTGTCGCAGATGCTCATCCGCTGTTTCCAGGTGTCCATTTTGTAGGCTTCAGGTTGCGAAAACCATCCGAATTTTCCGGCCATAAAAACTCTTGCCAATTTAAACAAAGCGAGATTTTTTTCATATATCTAGAGTCTTACACCTTGATTAATGACCTCCATCTCTCTCCAGAAATCATTTTGTGCTAGCTCTCTTATACGAGGGGAAGGATGAAAACTAGGTAAGAGAGATTGTTCATTTTGTGTCAGCTCTCATATACGAGGGAAAAGATGAAAACTAGGAAAGAGAAATTGTTCTGAAACGAAGTTGTTTCAGTGAGAGTTGGAGTATCGATATGATATGCATTCCAATCTCCTTGTGAATAGTAACTTCTTGCGCTTGTACATAAGAAAATGACAAGAGAGAAACAAATAGTTTCTCATATTTGCTGGTTGTCCTAGAAAGGATAATACTATACATATATACTGAATTCAATTCACTTGTCTTCTTCTCTTGCACTTGTTTTTCTTTCCCTGAACTCAATCTCTTGCTAAGTGGCTATTTCGTCAGCTGAATTTGGAGCATTCTGCTTACCATCTGTCCTAGGCAAGTCTCCATTACAGTATTGCCATCAATTACCTTCATCTCCACCACCATCCCTCGTACTGAATTCGTTGTTAGGTTATTAGAATTAAAGTGAATTATTATTTTATTTTTGTTTTTATTTTTTAGTGAAAAAATTAGCCAAGCCCTCCGGTCTAAGTAACCCAGATCTGATTTGTATTTTTTTTATAGGACCTAACGTGGGTGGATTTCCTTTGTTCCCATATTTGTTTGTAACCAAGCAATTCTTGATTTTTAATGGTTTTTTCTTCTTTTTTCTTGGGAAGATTCTAGTAAGTAAGGATAATTTTATATAGACAACAACTTCAATAATTTTACTAAGAAGTTCTGTTTTATTTATGATAACAAAGAGTTTTTAGAGAAAATTTAGGGAGAAAAGAAAATTGTTTTCTTACAATTTTTGTCAACATCAAATTGATATTTATAATGAAAATAACATTTTTTTCAAACCAGCATGTTTGTAGATTTCAAAAGACGAACACGAACATTTGCATATTAATGTGTACGTATAGTTCAAAAGATAATTCTTCATCCAAATTAATTGAATAACTTGGCAGGAGGTGTCATTAGTTAATTTTAGAAAACCAATTAATTAACTTACATTAATTAATTCTGAAAATGATATTCAAAATCATTTATGTCATATACTACTAGGTGCGTCTTGGTTGTGGCTTTTCCTCAAAATCTTCCTTCCAGCATCCAGATCTTTTGATTTGGTGTCCCCATAGTAGAAAGCACAACAAAACCTCTTATCATTATAATGTTGGATAAAGTTTTTTTTCATTATCTAATATATTTAATACACAAGCTATATTTTAACATGCTATAAATATCCATCAATAACCATGATAAGCCTATAAAGTGTCTGTTTAAGTGCAAAATTCTGTAGTGACCGGAGCTATATAAATTCCGTCATATCTGATGAGTTCAGGGGAATTGAAGTACTAGATTTTACCACAGATCTGAATGAGCGAGTTTGAATTACTGAAATGAAACTTTCTAGCCACCAGGCTACTGCCAACGGGGCATCTTCGATCTATTGGTTGACTAGTCCCGAGCTACCAATGGTGGAAAGACATGGACCCGAGACAAAGCAGCTGACAATATTGCTGCAAATCTTCAAGAGCTAGTTTAGATTATCTCACAGGTTGATTGACAGGTTTTCAAATGCAAAAAATTAACATTACTGAGCAATGCTTTTGCCTGTTTAACTTTGCACCCAGATACATTCACAAACTATCCATACCAATAATCGTTTTTCTTCAGGTTTATCGACGACTCGAAAGGATTTGTGCTGGGAAACGATGGGGTCTTGCTACTGTTTCTTGGATAAAGACATTGCTTTCTCACGGTAACTGAAAGGATTATTTACTCTTAACAGTTTCCATCCAAACTGAAACGATGGGAAACGATTCCCTTTCCTGTCAGGTTTCCATCTACTCTCTAACAGTTTTATTCAGTGTAAAAATGAACGCGTAAAATCGAGTAGAAGAAATGCTTTCCAAATCGCTGAATCCAATTCCCGAATTCGTCTGTGTGCAGGTTTCTCAATGATGCTGCAATTTTTGTATCCGTTAAGTACTTGATGCTGTAAACAGACCAACCCACACATTCAAGGATAGCAATATAGTAGTGATATTTGGGATTAAGAGATTCGTTAAATTCTATACTTGCTAATATGATGATTAAAGTTTATATAATTATTAATTTTAAAATCTGTGAGATTAGTCGAGATATTCGTAAATTTAATAAAAAAAATGACAAGAATTCGGTAGATCACCTCGGGTCTCGGGCACATTTTCAGTATTTTAGCATCGCAGCAGAGAACCAACATAACATTAAGAAATCATTATTTGACTTGGATGTTAAATGGATGTACAATAACAATGCATAAGATTATCATCTTATTACTTCAATTATTTAGTGTATTAATAATAAAATAATTTTATTAAAATAAAAATATATTATTTTAATATATTTCTAGCAAAATATACTAAAAAAAATAATCGAAAGCTCACTTGGAACATTTAAGTGAATTTTAAGACCAAACTCGACTGGTTACGGTGACTGACACTCATTTGATCCGACAGAGATGCTCTCACTTGAGTTGTTTCCTACTATCTACTTATCTAAGTTGGCCCCTCATCACAATTTTAATCCTCCTACTCTGTCCAGCCCTCAACCCATCTTTCCCAAGAGAAATCTCGGTATTCCCCTCTTTCTTTCACCGTAAAAGTATAATATGTACAGATAAAGCAGCAAGCTTTCTCCTCTCTCTAACTCTCAAGTCTCAAAAAAAGGAGCAATCATTACAAAGAGAACAGAAATGAGCCTCAGAAATCTGAAGGAATTGACCATTATTGCCAAAGAAGCATTCAGCAAGACATTCTTGGTAGCCAAAAGTCTATGCTTTCTCCATGTCATCAATACCCATGTCTTCACCGTTGCTTCTGTAAGTATAAATAAGCATAAAGTAATAATTTTTATTTGTTTCTTTTTAGAATCTAAGCATTGATTTGGTGTCTTGCAGCTCTATGGACCAAGTATGCTCCCTACCTTTAACCTTACCGGTGATTGGGCATTGGCTGAGAGGTTTTCACACAAGCTTGGCAAGGTGGGGGCTGGAGATATTGTTATTTTAAAATCACCTGTGGAGCCAAGAAAAATTATGACTAAAAGAGTTATGGGTGTCGAGGGTGATTCTGTTACATACGTTGTTGAACCCAAAAACAGTGATAGAACTGAGACTATTGTGGTATGTGCTGTTTCTTTTGCTGGGTATTTATAGATTTTGCCTAAGCTCAGTGTGATGTCTTTTTGCGAATAGGTTTTTAGTGGTTCTGCTGCTGCTGCTGCTTTTTTTTTTCTTTGATGTTTTGCTGAATGGGTTTTGGAGAGTGTGGTTTGGTTAGTTAATACTATTTGATGTTTTTGCTTTGTTGGATTATTGCTGTTTATTGTCTTAGATATTTAGTTACTAAATGAAAATTGTTTTTTCTCTTTGTTTAGGTTCCTAAGGGGCATATTTGGGTAGAGGGAGATAACATATATAACAGCAAGGATTCAAGAAACTTTGGAGCAGTTCCTTATGGCCTTCTTCGAGGGAAAATGCTTTGGAAGGTAAGCCTATTTTCTTAGTGTACTCTTGTTGGATTTTGAGACTAGTTGATCTTTGTAGTGCATATTTGCTCTTGTTTTGCTATTATGAGGAATGTGTGAGTTATCACATTAATGTTCAAACCATGTAAAATATAACTACTTTGACCTAGCTGGCATGAGTTGCCACTTCCCACTGAGCTTTCATGTGTCAGTTAAGTGCGACTGAGATTTTTTGTTTTTTTAGTTCAATTCTATTCAAGAAATTATGAGGGGTAGGATTAAGAAAACAAAGTATTTAAGGCCTAGAAGGTCCAAAAAGTGACCATTTATGGCATATGGGTAGACTGAAAATGATCTTGTATGTTATTCTAACGCACAATGTATTATGCGGAAAATTTCTATAATAATGCAGGCTGGTTAATTATGACCTGGGAACCTGAGGAAATATTCTATTAAGTAATGTGAACTGAAGTTGTTGGTAGAAACTTCTAAACTTGTTTTCCTGACCCACATTGAAGAGGGATGTGGAATAAAGAAAGCCATCTAAGATGAAGCACCATATACTCCCAAGAGTGATTGACATGGCAGTCCAAGCAGGAGATGCAGGGTTTAGTTCATTTTTTGCCAAACGTTATGTGATATTGGTTACAGCCTATATGCTGCATGACAACAAGTCATTCCTAGACTGTCTCAGTAATCTTCACAAAGAAATTTACGTTTTAGTATGACTTAAATGGTGTTGAACAGTGGAGAAAAATGCATTATATCAAATCATGATTGAATTTATAGTTTTCTAGCCTGACATTCACAAGCAATCTGCCCTGGGCAATAGGCATTGTGATGTAAAAGTATGCGGTAGTTGATATCTAGTGAAATCTGTGGATTAAGATAAATTCAACCTTAACTAGTTGCAAGAACGAAGTGGTGTGAATGGAATGATTATTAAAGCTCAGGTTAACTTCATGAGCAGCTAGACCACCACGTGCTCTACCACTATTTTACATATTACGATCCACCGATTGTGATAAGAAATAGACCACATATACTCTTATTCGGAGCTGACAGCTATGAATTTTTGTTCCTTGTGCAACTGCTGGACAATCATTTTTCATAAAAGCTTATCTCCTTGCGCTAAATTTCATTTTTTCCCTGTCCTCATTTTGTTTCTAGATATGGCCACCTAAAGATTTTGGATATATTGGAAAAAAGGAGCAAAACAGCTGAACAAATGTCGCAAGGCAAGTGTTTTACATGGCATGCAATTAATGTCTCCATTTTCTTTTCCTGCCTATTTTATATTGTAATGTCTTTGATCTTTGATTTGTAGCTTGATTTTAGTGGTCTGTTGAGATCAAGTATGAGCGAATAAAATGAACCATTTGTTCACTTCTAATCAGTTCTCAATACAGGCAGGTGCCCTTCAGCAATTTTGAGGGCTCAGCAAGGTTGAAGATGTGCTGGATGGGTGGCAGCCATTCAATAGTACCATTATATTACCTTAGTGATGACTTGCAAGTATCTGAAACTTCCATTGCAACTCCTTTCATGTTTCATGATAGGGGCTCATTTCTATGCAAAAATCTGAAGCTTCCTTTGCAACTCATAATTTTTATTTTATATTTTCATTGTCAGATAGAGATCATGAGCAAATCCATTACTGACCAATAGAGTTGCGGACTTGATAGGGAAGCTCAAATGGCAGTGTTATTGACAAGTTTATGCCTTTTAGACCAGTTGGGTTAGAGCTAGCGGTGTTAGAAAAACCTGACCAGCCTATTAAACTGAAAAAACCAAACTGAGAGAAAAAAAAACCCAAAGAAACCGTTTTAAAAAACAAATAAAATCACTCGATTGAGTTTGGTTTTGGTTTCAGAAAGCTGAAACTGATTGAACTAGACCAAACCAGACTGGTTTGGTCAAATTTGAACCCAAAAAAAGGTATAAATAGTTTACTTGACCTTTACTCTAAAACATATTTTCCCCCTTCCCCTTTGACAGCAGCCACCCAACCTTCCCATCTCCCCTGTTGATTAACTTCCGTCTCTAGACTCCCTACCTTTTCGTCAATACTTTTTCTATAATCCCACAAAGTCTCTCTGTTTCTTCTCCCGTATTTTTTTATATTAATACTACTATCAATGAAACAAGGGAATGAGAGTTGCTAACTAGTATCACAATCACTAGAAAATCTATTGGTCTATGAAAGTGTGGATAAAGCGACAAGTACTGAATAGAGAGGATGTATCACCCTTAAAATACCTTACCTAGGGTAAACTATATTGTTATTTGTTTGAAATACAATAAGGTCTTATTGTGTTTTTTAATTGTTGGTCTGTTTAAGGTTTAAAAACTTAGCCTTTCTAAAGTCAAGTATAAAAATAAAAGGAAACATCTTTTTATTTAATATCATAAATACATCTTACAAATAAATTTATAATCCTTGATATTAAAATAAATTCTGGTAAAAATATTTAGAACAATAAAGTAAATGATAATAATAATAAAAAAAGTCTTTTATTTAAAATTAGGAATACTATTTTCTTAATTTTTTGATGTTTGATAACTATATAGTCTATTTCCACATGTAATTTTTCAATGTGGGTGGGATAAGTATACTATAAATCACATTTGTTTTATACCTACATTTACATGAATTGTTTTTTTTTTCTTAATTTTTTTATGTAGAATAGCTATATATAACTTGCATTCACATGAATAATTTCTTAATTTTTCAATGTGATAAAGCTCTACTATATTTCATGCCATATTTTTTGTATAGTCTACATCCACACGCATTGTTTTAAAATTTTTAAACATGAGATATTAAAACCTCAAATATTTTTTCTTAGGATTGACTCGTTTCAACTTATATAACTTGTAACCCGACCCCTTCGCTTGGTCAACCTATTTTAGGTTAAATAACTATGTTAAACACTCGATATCACTCCTAATTATCATAAATCAAGGCTCATATATATTTTGGATATAAATTATTATTTTGTTGCCATTGTCTTATTTTGAACACTCTAAAGAAAAAAAGAGACTAAGTTAAGGAAACAAATCAAATTGTGTGTGCCTTTTCTTTCTTTCTTTCTTTTTTCTCTATTTTTTAGGCTTTTACAATTATTTTTATCGTTTCAAAATATATCGGGCTAATCCAATAGACCTTGCCTTATGAATGTGTTTTAATTGACACCTCTTGATACTCTCTTTTTTGGATTCCAATAATTGAAGAATGAATAACCATCCATTACATTGGTTCTAGAGATATAGGTTAAATGACATGTAAGAATCACATGTTTTTTTGTTAAAAAAAAAAAAGAATCACATGTTTTGTTACCAACTATAAAAAATAATTAAAAATATAATATTTGAAGTTAAATCATTTTTATCATTGATTAATATACTCTCATAAAAAAATGATTCCAAGATTTTAGTGATGATACATTTATTATTATATAACAACTTAGCTATCATGAATGATATGACTTGTGATTTTTACATGGAAATTCCAGGGTTTTCTTTAGAAATTTCTCTCACAGAACAAAATATTTAATATGCGCCAATGTACTTGATTTTCCTCCATATTTATGTTCAAGTGTGAAGGAGTTTGCCCTAGTTGTTATTCATATTTAGTTTGGCTTTCCTTTCCTTACCATTATTCATAGCCAGTACGAGCATGCACATTTTAAGATTACCTTGTGGCTAGGGATAACGAATACAAAGTATGCATCGATTGTTGATATATATCAAAAACACAAGTTCAAGCACCATAAATTTAACATTATGAGATTGTTGATGAAAATAACCTCATAGTCAACCAATAACCAACTTAAGAATTGACTTCATAAGTAGTTGGACCACTAGTTAATTCATATGCTCTCCTAATAACTCAAGGCATTATGATTCATTAATTATGATAAGAAGTGGACCAACCATCTTGTACAATACCTACAAAAGGTCTCCTCTAGTGAAGTTAAGGACTCTTCAATGCTTAATTAAGTATAATTTTAGATAGAGAAAATATAATAATATTCTAGAGAGAGATGCTCTAAGAATATATATACAATAGAGAATAAAGATTGTGAACCTTTTTTTTTAAAGATCTCATAGTGTATTTATAGTCCATGAATTTTGTTCTTTTATTGAGAAAAAGGATTAGAGAGCAACTTTGTCTTTATAATATTTTGAGTTGCATTGTGAGCTATATTCCACTAATTTTATCCCGCTAAAAGATTATGAGCAATGAGATATCTAAGCCTCCCTCTATAGTTAGGATTGGCGTGTACTAAGCCCCCAGTGCTAGGCTTAACAGTGTGCTAAACCCTCGTGTGTTTGGGTTTGAACATTGCTAATCCCCTGTGAGTAGGTTTAACATATTGCTAAGCCTTCATTTAGAGCATACTCATCCCAAGGAAGGATAGGTCATGAGGGCTTTTTAAACCCGTTAAAATTGGGTTTATTAGTAACTCTTTTAAGTTTTTGTAATATTGATATGCAGAGACATGTAAAAATACTTGGTTATCATAATGAGTTCATTGTATTTTTCATCATGTGAGAAAAAAGGTGGAAGCCTCGGGTGAGTTGTATTCCACTCATTTTTTCAAGCTAAAAGATTATAAGTCATAAGAGATCTAAGCCCCCGCTTGGTTGGGCTTGGCACACTTCCAAACCTCTATTTTGGCATGCTTATTTGGCATCAAATGTGTACAATAATCATGCTCTTAACCAAAACCTTCAATATCATTAACCTTTAATATAATAAAACGCAACACTTAATTTAAAGGAATGACTAAAAGATATAATCTCTTATGTTTTTTTTTTAAAAAAATATTGGTGGGGCTAGAGTTGTAATACTTGGCAATAGTTGCAATATTTAACTATTTTTACTTTAATTAAAAAAAAACATTGTTTTATGATGCAAGGGACATGATTGTCCATAATATAAAAAATATGAGGAGGTTTGGTTTATACCTTTTTTAATATAACAAAACATGATTCTTCATGAAAAAAATTGAAAATGTATGACTTGTAAACACTATAAATTTAAAGGGTAGGATTTAAAGACATGATCTTTTGTAAATGTGAGATGAAAGATCATAGTGCTAATACTTGAAATTTGTAACTCTATTGAAAAATAAAATGCTTATAAAGAATATGAAAATGTGAAGGGGTATAATTCACATCTTTTAATATAATACATGATTGTTAAAAATATACTAAAAATGTATAAACATTACTGGTGAAAAAGAGTTGGAATCTTTGACAATAATACTATTCTTGAAATTTGTAAATGTAATAAAAAAATAAAATATTTTTCTCATATATAAGAAATATGATTGGACATAATAGAATATCAAATAAAAAAAAGTTATTATCTATACCCTTTAATACAATAAGAAGTAATTGTTCATAAAAATAAAGTGAAATGTATGTTATATATATATATATATATATATATATATATATATATATATATATTGTTCATAAAAATAAAGTGAAATGTATACAAAACACTACTAAACTAAAACAAACATTTTCTTATTAACATAAATGTTTAAGCTAATTTATATTCACCTCAACTAATCTCAAAAAATATAAAATTAGAAGCAAACCTTTTTGGTCGAAGCTAAGTCAAAGCATGCCTTATAAAAACACGCCCTGGCCGGTTGTGATCAAGAAATTAAACTAAAATATAATATAGTATTCCATGTGATATTATAATACAATATTACAAGCTTACAAAACGTGTAGTAGGTGTCACTCCAATATTAAAAAATATAAAATTACCCCAATTCTTTTCTGTTTATTTATATAATTGATAATCTTTTAAATACTAAGTTGGACAAGAACAAACTCAGTCAATAAAATATTATAAAATTATTATTATTATTAAATTAATAACTAGAGATTTCTTATAGTTTAAATATTACAACTTTATTATCCATGTAATTATTATAATGTTTTTAAAAATAGTCATTGTGTTCCATTTTTAAATATCATTCTAGCCACCCTATTATTTCCAGCAACCATATTTTTAAAACTTCCTCCTCTCGAAAGACAACTTTGTTTTCCCTTTTTATATCTCTCCAATTAGTATTTTCTAACCAAACTAGTCCTTATTATTTTTTAAATTACACTTTGCTCACTAAACATTTTTGTTGGATTGGTTTTCTCCTTTTTTATGATTTTTTTTATTTCTAAAAAATATTTCAATACATAAACAATATGTGAGAATGGTAAAAAATTATGAAATGATCATAAATTGGTCAAATTGCGTCAAAACAAACATATTTTCTAAGAATTATGGTTTTTTTGTATAGTTTTTATTTTTTGATTTTAACAAAAAATCATATTGAAAACTAGGGGTCAAAATGAGTGATGGCAAACATTACCAATATTTAACAAAACAAAAAAATGCATATGGTTTAAATTTTGACATCTCGATTTGACTTTTGTTATCGTACAGAAAAGGAGAATTTCATAAGAGAGGAATATATATCAATTAAATAAATATATTTTGATTTGTGTTGAATTTCCATTTATAAAGAGAAAAATAAGAGAATTAAGATTTGTGTACACTTGTATGGATTGATTTATCCTCCGGGTCATTGAGGTTATATTATATAGAATAATATTTTTATTTTTGTTTTATTAAATCTAAATGTTATGATGACATGCTATGTAAAGTATAATTTAAAAAAAAAGATAAAGGTATAATTTTAATCATAATTTTTTCTATTTAAAAATAGATTTGGAACAACTTATTATTATGTATTAAAACCCCTGATTACAAATTAATTATATATCCTTCTCAGATATGTCTATCAATATTTAAATTCGGTAGTGATTATTAACTGAATTTGATCTTAAAATATTTGCTTACTAGTTTTGTGAGAGTAGATATATCTCTTAAACTATAAATTGGATCTAACTAAAATTCTGTAGAGAAATGCTAGACATATGAAAATCTATTGTTATAAATTTTTTATTTCAAATAGAGTTCGGGAACATATTATTATAGAGGGTCAAAGTCATTAGACGAATCTTGTTAAATTTGTCAAACTAGACCTTTGTGTATTGTTTGGGACACATCAAAAGTTGCATATGGAATTTTAATGCGATTTTAGTTGGGATGAAAACTATACATTTCAAGTTTTCAAATATATATGGCACACTCATTAGTTCATCCATACAAGAGAGAATAATATGTTTGAAATCAGGACTGAAATCTACCAGAAATTTGTGAAAAATGAATATTTGGGTTTCACATAGGAATTTTAGCATAACTGTTTTTATTATCATATTTTATATTGAATAATTATTTTTAATTTGGATTTGTTCTAGCACATTATACATTCTTTAGGAATTTATTTTATTATTGGACGCATGTTAGTTAATTAATAGTTTAGACTCATTAGATTACATCCAAAAAGATGTATATTAAACTTCTTGTTATGTGAGCAACCAAGCTGTCATTAGGTTCTTGTGTATAATATACATTTGAAAAGCTTGAGATTATGAGATTGTCAAATCATAAATAAATTTGTTCTAACTAATTATATATCGACAATTTGATCAAGAAGTTATATTATATTGAAATATGATAAAGAGAATTAATAATATTATAACCAATGAGTGGTTTAAATAAATTGAGAGATAGATAATATGAATCATGAAATTAATGACAAGAAAAAATAAAATATCTCAAAATTATAATATTGTTGATTCATATTATTTATCTTATATTTTATTTAAATTACTCATTAATTATAATATTGGTAGTTTTTTTTTTATCAAATCTTGATATAATATAATTTTTTAGTTAGAATTATCTATATATAATTAGTTTAAATTTTTTATTTATAATTTGACGATTTTAAAATCTGAATTTACAATCCAAGTTTATATTATATTATATTTTTTATGTGGTGTTAGAAAAATAATATTCTTGACAACTTGCTACAGTCCATGAAAAAGAAATACTAATTAGGAATCCTAACTAAACTTAAACTTGTCCCGTTCTCCCTTCAAAACCGCGGGTGTTACAGAGAAAGAGAGGAGAAATCAACAGCACATCCTCCTCCTTCACGCGGACCCCACACGCATTCCCATTTTCTCTGTATCTCTCATTTGTTTTAATCTGAATTCTATTCAATCATCGTCGACTCGATCAATCAATCTGTCAACCAATTTGATCTGACTTTTAGTTTTTTAGTTTTTGGGATATGATGAAGATGCAGATGGAAAGTAACGGCGGCAGTCATCACCTTCACCATCACCTCAATAAGAATCAGAATTTCAAGTACGGTCAGTTTTTCAATCACGAGGATGCGATAGATCGTCAAGTTTTCGATTTATGTAGTCATTACAATAACAGAAGTAATGGTAAAGGGAAGAATCGGATTACAATGCCGTCTCCACCATCAACTACAACAGCAACGACGATGTTGTCTGCTTATAACTCCTCAAATAGTGGCGTTGGATTCATTGAACATCCGGTTTCGAAGCTGGATACTCTTGCCGGCGTTGCTATTAAATACGGCGTTGAGGTTTTGTTTTTTTACTTAATTGATTGATTTTTCCTTCGTACATCAAGGGTTGTTTTTATTTTGATCTGGGTTATTTTCAAAATGTGATTTTTTTTCTTCCTGTTAGTCAAGGTGTAATTCATATTTTTTGGGGATAGGTAGCTGCGGGTCTGTGTCGTTTGTTATTTTTGTGCATTTGTTTTTGACCATTTTGTTTTTTTTTAAATTGCGGAATAATCTGTTTCATTACTGCAAAAAATTACCTTGACTGACCAATCCATTCTGTTTGAAATGAAGTCTTTTTTTTGTTGCGGTTTTCGGGTTATCCATATGTATGTGTGTTGAGTTTTTGGGTGTAAAAATGTTGCTCACGATTTCACAACAGTATATTGCTACATTTGTTTATGCCTTTAGAGAACTTTCATCAACTAGATGGTAACGAAGTTTTGATTTGGCTTGTTTGTGACTAATTATTCAGGTCGCTGACATTAAAAAAATGAATAGTTTGGTTACGGATCTTCAAATGTTTGCTCTCAAGTCACTCCAGATTCCACTTCCTGGAAGACATCCACCCTCATCTTTCTTACCGAATGGTTCTGACGTTCCAGGGTATTTATTCGTTCCTTTTGAACATATGCCTGTTCTAAATTTCCATTTCTGGATCATTCGATTTCCCCATCTTTTAATGTGCAAAAAATATGCGGTTCTTATATCTCAACTTGCCTTCGTTTGCACGTTCTTTCCTATTAAACCAGCATGACTCTCCAAATTGCTAGAACAAGGTATTTGGAAGCGTAGAAAGTGGTCCTTGTACTGGTTAGTATAACTAGAATGCTCTATCCTATATTTGTGGCTCACCCCATTGCGTTCCTAACCTACCAGCACTTCTCTTTTCGGAATAAGAGCCCAAGGACCTTGCTTGGATGAAACTATGATTGTGCAGAGGCCTTCATATATAGATTGCCCACGATACATGTGGACTTCCAAAGTATACATGCTCAAGAGGATATGAAGGAAGAATCTAGAATTTGTCAAGTTACATTAGCAAAAATGGTGACGTGGTATTGCTGATGGCGATACAATGTACATTTTTGGGTGGTAGGAGAGATGCAGGAGTATTGATTCTTGTGCCACGTGGCGTTTGTGGCATTTAAAGGAACTGGTCTTGAAAGATATGGCTCTACTAGTTACTTTTCTTGCAGTAAATGTCACTGGGAGGAATCTGCAGGGCTAGGCTAGTATCTAGGTGTGTCTGCGCTGCAGTAGCCGGCGGGGAAAGAGGGGAAAAGGGGGTGGTGGGTGATCTGGGGAGCACATACTATCAATTGGAATATAATTCTCAAGCATTTCCAGATCCTTTCTCTACTCCCTGCTGTGCGTTCGAATTAAATCCAATTCAATATTAAGATAATGAAATACATGAATTGCAGATTTCAATTCTGTTCTAATTGAATTGGATTCGAATCATATAAGAGAAAGCAAAGGATCGTATATGGAAAAAGGAACAGACTAACATAAATCTAGGGAGGGAGGAAATGCATGTGAGATTCACATGAGAAAGGGTGGATGCAATGTGGTCTGGTGGTGTCATTTCCTCATGGTTTCATGGAAACCTGAATAAGATTTGTGCTCTCTTTTGGTTTAGAATTCTATTTTGATGGATAAAAGAATTTGCCTCCCGTGACTAAATTAATTAGGTAAATTACAGATATTTAGTCTTGGCTAGTATAGTAAAAATAATTAGCTGAAGTCAATTATTGAATAGGGGATGTAATTCAGATCTAGTATAGCAAAGCTAATCAGCTTAAGTCAATACTGTAACTTTCTTGTAGTTTGGATAATTGAACATAAATAGTAATTCCAAGTTTATGTGTCATTGGTACTACTTGTGCAGCCTTGGTTCCCAAAAGTTCTGCCAGGTTTCTCCCCTTTCAGTTAAGCTGTTGTGCTGGGTGTCACTCACATGTTTACTATTTGCATCATCCATGTATCATAATTTTTTTGAATCCTTCAAATTCCCATACCTTCATCTGATATGTATGACACTTTTATCCCTTATATGCATGAGAACATTTCATATATTTGCCATGAAGTCTGATGTTTTTTGGGACATGAGAACAAAACCTATATGGAAAAATGGTTATCATCTTATCATCAAACATTGATTTAGTATCAACACCACACAACTCCTAGAAATTTTTTTATAACTGATTGATTTACCTGTTCCAGATTAGTTTGATTTAGCGGTTGTTTGTTTACGAGGTGTGCCGTGCGGCACACATTGTGAACAAACACGCGCTAAATCAAGTGATGTAGTTGGTCTTTCTAGATGGTTTTTAAATTTAAGCGGTGAATGAACTTATGATAGCATTCAGTGTTCCATTTGATTGGCTGAAAACTGTGTATTATTCAGAGTGAAGAAATTATGACACTACCAACTTTTTTGCAGACAGAACAGTAATGAACAGACCACGCCTGGTGGTCTGCAGTCCAATCTCTTTGATTCATTTCAATCTTTGAAGCTTAAATCTTCACAGTGGAAGGTTTCTCCAGCTATGAACTCTCTACAAGGTTACTATGGGCTCAAGCCGAAAGATCAAAAGAAGATATCCGAAGGTTTTGAGATGGCAGTCTACAGGAACGAACATTCTCATCATCCGGAAGGTGGTCCATACCTTAAACCATCACCAGCCTCCCATCCGCCCCTGACCCTCCATCGGAAAACTAAAAGCTTGGTTAACGGGTTCCTTGATGAGAAAAATGGACTGGTTGACAAATTATTCCATGATGAAGTGAAGGAAGGCGAGTCTGAGAAATTGGTGAGGAGGCGTCAGAAATCAGAAGCTGATTTCACCTCCATTTACACTGACTTGCTGATTAGAGAAGAAAGCATCGGGCCTGCTTTCTCGACAATCACTGGAAAGGGCTTGGCTCTGAGACCTAAAGCCGGAAATCGGACCACAACAGATGTCAATACAGGTGGTCTGACCTCTGCACAAACGGGTCCAGGAGATCTGGCTGGTGGACTTCTCGTAGTACGGAAGTCATCAAGCGCCACCAGTCTGAACTATCAAGACAGCATTAGTTCTTCCATGCGGCCAACATTAAAACGGAATTTGAAGCCAGATTTACAGGCCTTATCCGCTGCAACCATAACTAGACCAATCTTTGATGGATTGCCAAAACCAATAGCAGGTAGGAAAAACAAAACGGCACTCGATTAGCTTAGCATACAATATCATATTCAATTATCTCGATGATCCAACATTTTGTCTGGTGAATAGGTAAATAGAAAGAGATAAGACAGGAATAAAAAAAAAAAGATAATACGTTTTTGTTAGTTTATGTAAACGACAACTGATTGTGCATATACTCATACCACTAATTTATTCTGTATACTTCGGTGAGAACAATTAAATCCATCTTTCTGTATTAGAAATAATGGATTTCATAAATAGTGCATCAATACCTTTTGTCATTTATTTATCTCAAATAGAAGACGACAATCTCTTTATTGAGTGGGGCAATGTTTTCTCTTCCTTGCTAACGTCGAAGTTCCTTTCGTTCAAACCATTCTCTCTTCCTCGTGTTCACTTTATCGTTTTTGCGGTCAACTGCAATACAAGGTCTGTTCGGATTAGTCCATCAGTCTCTTATGGTTGGCATAACACTAATTTTCTTACAGCCCATGAAGAACTTGGCTTTCATACTCTGCCCAAACGAGCCCTCAAGAACTTTTTCAGAGTTTCCTAAAGCATTGTGGTGTTGCGCATCATACAGTGGACCTCATATTAAAGAGAGAATTTTGAGTGCTTCCAGAACATTACCATTACCATTCAACATTATGATAGACCATGCAGATCTAATTTAGAACTCAAAGCCCTTCTTTTGGCTTTATCGTCAGAATCCGTTCTTTTGGATTTATATCACTGTACTGCCAAAGAGACTGCCTCCTTGCCGCCCAGTAGAGCAATAGAATCCAGTACCTGCTTGGGCAAAGCATCATCGCAACCATCCCAGACAAGTAAACAGTCCAGTCCGTATTCCTCTTCTCAATATTTATATATTATTTCATATTCTTTCAGGTAAAAAAATGGTTCTCGCCGTTTCTTAGGCTGGTTACTGTGCTTGTTCTTGGAAATTTTCCCAACTCCTTCGCATATTAAAGCTCAATACACAGGGCAAAGGACAGAAGGCAGATGCTGTTCCATAATCTCGAGCATCAAATTCAGATTTCCACACGATGATGGTTTTTCCAGAATCTCTACCACATACATCCATCACATATTGCAATTCCATAATACTCACCAGGTGCCCACAAGTTTGCCTTCGCCACCAACTCTATAGCCTACTATCCCTACATCACATGATTCTCATTTTTTGTCACACTAGCTTATACAACATACCAGGCATCCATGACAATGTCCCGAGGCTTTTACAGGGAGATACTTGCTATTCACTGTATCTCCAAGAAGAAATCTACTTCTCCAACAAGATGCTAATTAGATTTATTTTTTCAGGCAATTTTAAGAGTATTTAGAAATCAACTTAAGGTACCACTTTTTATATCACAAACTGAATCTTACCACGGAAATCATCCACCACCAGTTGTGTCTTTCACCAGCAAACAAATAATCAAGCTACATCAAC
This sequence comes from Salix brachista, assembly GCA_009078335.1. NCBI lineage: Eukaryota > Viridiplantae > Streptophyta > Magnoliopsida > Malpighiales > Salicaceae > Salix > Salix brachista. The sequence continues at coordinate 6,722,003 of CM018576.1, read as the reverse complement.
AATCAAACCTCATGCACGTATTACGAGTTAAGAATCAGCAAAAGAGAATCACCCTTGAAGATGGATGGATGGATGGATGGATGTATAAGACACATTTCTCTTCCATACTGCATAATTGGCGTCATAAAATACAACAAGAAAAAAAGAGTAGATTCAAGTTACTCTTCCAAGATTACCCTATGGAAACGACCTGATACGTGACCAAGGTTCCTATTGTAAGGAGAGAATTTCAGTCAAAGAAATTAGCTTAAGCCATCCCATCAGGAGGTAAATTACAGCAATTTGTGGTGCTCTTAATGTAATTACAGCACATACATTCATAACTGGTGGTTGGAGTCAGATAGTAAGCAAGTATAGAAAAAAGTTCATTCAAGACAATCACAGTTATGAAAATAAATATGAAAAAAATCAATAGAAATAAATGATTGCAACAAAAGTAAATTGAATTCTCAAAATGAGCAACTGTTCACATTGTGATGATGATACAGCACGTAAGAGGGGTCAAAGATATTCACATAAGGAATTAACTGTTTGTAAACTAATAAGCTATTTCTTCGAAAAATTTGAAGCATTTTACTGGACACCTTTACTTTTTAAAGATACCAAGAGGAAAAACTATTCCTATTTAAAATAATACAAAATTATGAGCATTGTTTTGGCTTTGAGAGTCCACATCAAATATTTACCTCAAATTTTGCAGAAGTTTTCTCCCACATATAGTTTGAACTTTATTCCCCATAATGATATGTAATGAATGACAGCAGATTCAGCTTAATTGTTTGCTTAAACCTGAAAGAGTACAATTTGTAGTCATCATTCAATTCTAACAGTGAACAGCACTTGAAAGTTAATGATAAATCTGACTGCATAATATACAATCACAAACATGCTTATGCTCAGTGGACTAATCCCCTTCATCAACTGCAAAAAGCCAGGGGGGGTCCAAACCCTATGAGGCAGTATGAGAGTTCCAAACACAAGATTCAGAAGAAAATGACACACAGGAACTCTCTTTCCTTCTTTTCTCTCCAGTTGTTATTCCATGTGAACCATTTTAAAATGTGTTGCCAAGGTTACAAGAAAACCATCTAAAATGTCTAAAATGCTGGCACTGCCAAAAGAAACCTGTGCCAACTATTTATGAGATTACAGGGAGCTTTCAGAATATCATCCCAAGTGAAGACATACAAGGATTATTTACAAGCAAAATGATCAACTTCAAGAAGAAAGCAAATGCCTATTCTTTCTTATGATTTCTAACTTCCAGTTCTCAATAAAAAACCTTGCCAACTTAAAAACCAACTCGGAGCAAGATTTTGTGAAATTAAATTTCAAAAATAAATGGTAACTTCCAAGTGATGCTGTTAAATAGATGTTTCAGATTGGATTACCATTCATGAGAAAGATCTGCAACATTTTCTCTAACACTGATTTCCCGAGGAAAAAAATCAGCAGACTCTAGAGCAGTCAATGGAAGTAACTTCCCAGCTAACAGTAACATAAAAGTCAAATAAGCAGAGCCGAATATAGATTCTTGAGGATGTGTTATCTTAAATATGATCAGGAAGAGGATGACGCTCGTAATTTCTAGCCACTTCTGCAAGAATAAAGATTTACAGATATTTTCCTCGCTAACTTTACCAAGAAGAAGTTTATGAAAGAGAAAATCACGAATACAAAGGAAGATGAGGCACCTTCCAAAAGATGGAGAGAACAAGTTACCAGAAGCTAACTAAACTCATCACTCTAGAGTTTCCAGTCTCTTTGGATATCAACTCGAGAGACTCCCTTACAGGCCTGATGAACAGAAGAGCATATTGAAGGCAAAAGCATGCCAGAGTAGTGTGGTCACCAAAGATTCTAGCATTCCACTCCTTCCATATACCACACCCCAGACATAGCATGATTGCAAACAACCTTGCTGTCAACGAAAAGCCTTCAAGGAATTCAAAAAGATATGGCATCCATTGAGCCTGAAACCACCCATAGTCTCCCACAAACCCTAAAGAGACTAACTTGCATATCCTGTACAGCTGAAACAGAAGAAAAGGTGGTCCACAGTCTCCCCACCACCATAACAAATATATCAGGAGAAAGAGATGTTGAGTCTTCTTAGCAGCGTTAAATCATTAGTGTTACTCTTGCTGAGGAAACTACTCCAGAAAAAAGCCTGAATCTGAGATGGAAACTCAGCTTCGACCACGAGGAAACCCTTACAAGGTAAGGGTCTGGCAAAAGGAGAAAAGAAACAGCCACAAGAAACTACACCCCTCTAAGGTCCAGAATCTAATACATGGTCTGAGGGAGAAGTGAAGGAATTGAGAATAGGAACAGAAAACAGAAAGTTCTTGTGCTTCCCTGTCATTGGAATATTCCTAAGGAGGTGCAAGTTCCTATAACCAAATCAGTTTCCCAATAAAAGAAAGTAGAATAAGGGTACTATGCAAGATAGGAAGTCATGTGAATTAGAGGGAAAGAAACGCAAGGAAGTAGAAGAGAAATGTGCTATTGACAGAATCATCTATATCATCTGTTGATCCACAAAGCAAAACCAAAATGAAAACTTTTGTCCATGAAACACCAAGCAAGCAAGCTCAGCCAAATATTCAATTTATTTTTAAACCACAGTAAAACCATGTCGGCATTCCTTTCTGATTTCATTCACTATCAAGCCATTGGGTCCTTCATCCACCATGAACTAAAACTAGCAAGATTAACTGATCTAAGGCCTTGACAATCCTCTATCTCTCTCACACACACAAAATAAAAAAATTGTCGCTTGTTAAGAGAGTTAGGGAGATGGTGAGCACCTGAGGAAATTTGATGAGAAAAGCAACAATAAAATATATGATAGACCCCAAGTAAAAATTACAACAATCTACCAAAAAGAGCTAAGGTTGGTTAGTTGATTTGAAATCCATAATTTCATGCTATGAGCTATGATTATGCATCTATTCATAAATAGACAAAATTCTCTAGTATTTTTATTACATCTGAACAATAGATTTTTTTTCCCAAACAATATACTAGACATCTCTAATTTTTTGGTCATAAAATCCTTTATAAGAAAAGAATTATTAATTAAAACTTGCCTAATTAATAGATCTCATCTAGCATTACGATTCCTAAATAGTAAAATATTAATTAAATTAAAAAATCATAAGCTAAGTAGGAAACAAAAAATTAAAATCCAAAATTAACTAGGAAAATAATTAAGACAGAAAAACAATAATTTTAGGTTTCATATCAGATGCTTTAAGTTTTTGAACAGATTTCATTTTAGACTTGACCTTGTCAATCTGATCTATAAACTTCTAGGATAATTATTTTACATCAATCTCCCTCACTTGAGATAAACTTGACCTCAAGTTATATGTCGAAAATTGAAATCTTCCATCCCAAAAGAGCAAATACTTTGAAAATAATATTGTTGTTAGCTTATTAACAAAGTATCATGTCTTTGACATGTGTTCTTCAAAATTTAACTTATGATGCATGTAATAAGAAGAAATTCATATTTGATGTTATACTTTCTGCTCTAATAAAGTCCACTTGTAGTTCTTTCCCATATTTTTCTACTTTAAACTTAAATCCATCATCTATGTTTAATTCTTCAATCATTGTATTTAAAGGAACACCAAAATATGCTTCCATAATATCTTCTGAAGACTTGTCATAAATTATAGGGTCCTCTTTGTTCTTGTTTTCAAGATCTTCATCATCATATAGATTTCCTTCAGCATCTCCATCAAGTTCGCATAGATCATCCTTGCCATCAAAAGATTCTAGCTCATATTGACATTCAATCACGTTGATCGATTTTTGTATTTCAAGTTATGGTTGTTTGTGTTGATTTGATGAGGTCTCATGGCTGCCATCAATTCAACTTCACCAAAACCCTTCACACAGTCAAATGGTTGTTTAGATGGAATTGTAGGTATAGGTTTAAGGTAAAATTGGCTCTAAGACAAGTCTCCAAGCATGTTCTTTTTTTTTTTCGATTCCTTTATGTGCCTCCCATCATCTACTTATTCATCAAATAAATACCCGTAGTCATATTGCCAAAGAGGAATTGCACGAACTGGTTCAATGCCTCTCTTCTTTCCTGATTCATGTTTGTACAGAACCATAATGCCTCAAACCTAGTTGTAAGTGTCAAAATTGTATTGAATAGGAACTGAATGCCTTTCTTCTTGAGTGTCTTGTCTCTTAAATAGACAATAAATCTAGCTACAAATTAGGGCTAAGTATGAAAGCATAAGTGTTCTACTAAAACACTACTATCTATAACTCATAATTACTTTCCTAATTAATACATAATTGATTCCCTTGACAGTAAGTTCATCAAATCTAGCATTGATGTCGTCAAACTCAATTTCTTTCGCCCCTCTAAAGTTGCTATCGCTATTGAGTGGCAATCTAGTTTATCATAAAGAACTTGCATCCCCTAATCATCATCACAGAGATGGTTGCCACCAACTCCTCCACGATTCTCTTCACGGCTTGCCAACGATTCGGATGTTGACTCGCTATGATACCATCTGATGCCGCGTATAGAGAATATAAAACTAGAATTCTCAAACCCTAATGTTACATACCTAACCATAGAGAAATCGACATAAAATCCTCTAGTATTTTATTAAATTTGAATAATAATATTTTTTCCAAGAAATAAACTAAATATGCCTATTTATACGAATCCTAAAATATTTTATACAAAAGAATTCTTAATTAAAATTTATCTGATTAATAGAATTCATCTAGCATTAGGATTTTTGAATAGTAAAATACTAATTAAATCAAAATTCCTAAGTTATGGATGAAACAAATAATTAAAATCTAAAATTAACTAGGAAAATAATTAAATCAAGAAAAAAATAGCTCCAGGCATCAAATCAGATGTTTCCGAGTCCCTTTACAGATTTCCATTTAGACTTGGCCTTGTCAATTTAGTGCATGAACTCCCGGTATAATTGTTTTATGTCAAATTTCAGTTTACTTCAGTCTTCTAGTAGGATCTCATTTCTTCTTTTTTTCTCTAAATCACTTCAAGACAATTCAACACTCAGCTTTTAACTTAAAGCATATTTAAATGATAAGGGAGCTGGGACTACTAATTCAAAGGGTGTTTCAAAGTTCACCTAGGAAATGAAGGTAGAAAAGAGAGGATTCCTGCAACTTTCCCACTGCCACCACATCATGTGAATTTTTTAACAATAAGTTGAACTACTGGCATCATATAACCAAAACAAAACAGAAAGGAATAATCTTGAAGTTAATTCATAAAATACATAACCGAGCCACTCACTTGCAACCATGTCCCAATTCCTCCAAAATAAAAGGATACACACTAGCCACCCAACCAAATCAAATCCCTATGTCACCATCAAGAACTGACCCAAGAAACCTTGCTTAGCTGCCTTGGATAGACTTCTGAATTGTCCTACTTAAGTCTATGCTTCTCCCAAGCACAAGGCCATGTGTCAATGATAGACTGAAATTAACTTAAAAAAAGCTTTATGAGCTAAAAAATGCATCAAAAGGCATTTAGTTATGCATCCAGATGTCTGATCAGACAATGCATGCCCCCACAATGGGAGAATGAAATGACAGCATGCATTTGCTGTTCCAAGAAAAACACCTTACAGAAAACAAATATGATAATAGTGAAGCAAAACAAGATAAAAAAGTTGAGCATTAAAAGGATTAATAAATTTACTATTGGTCAAACTTGTGGCTTAAAAAAATTCTCTTTATATTCTAATGTAATTACAAGAGTTAAGAAACAGATGTACTAACCAAGTCAGAAACATGGTCCTACACTCGGAAGCAAATGTTCCCGGGATACATTTGTCAGGAAAAATTACAATATACACAGCCCTGCCAAGAGTCTCCACAAGGTTCAAGCACTGCCTTCAAGTGGTAGTTGTAAGTCCAAAATGGAACCTTCCTTACAGCATATATAATGCAAGTGTACTTGCTCCTTTCAGGATCACAGTGCTGGAAAAGTCAACAAACACAGATATATCCACCATCAGAACGAGACGGGCTTGTAATAAGCTTCACTAAGCTATCCATTATATATTGTACTCCCTAGTGATGCCATTGCACAAGACATTTGCACTAAATGATCAATCAAAAACATTTGACTACCAGTTTAATGAGAGAAAAAATGGAAAAACATGAATTTGAAACTCTTCAATAATCACACCAAAAGTGACAAAGATGCTTCAATAATGTGTGATGCCATTTCAGTTCAGTTAGCACAATAAAAAAGTGGCAAAGAATAAGGCTAGAAATCTCAGATGACCTGTTCTTGAAAAAAAATGGAATGCAATTTTAAGAGCACCAGAAACAGTTATTTTAGAAATTTATACAAACACAAATAGGAACATACACTTACTCAAAAACTTAAGCCCTCAGACTTGTTATTGTGCTGGCCTCCAGCAGTTAAGGGCAGGCATGTCTGGTCTACATGGCAGCATCTGTGAAACACCATGACCTAAAATAATACAATCATAGAAATCAATTGTTATTGTAATTTTTTAGGTCATTTACTCCAGTAGTACGAAAACCACTTATGAGGAAAACAAGACAGTTTTTCAAAGAGCAAATTCACCTGGAATGGGAGCTCCAGCAGGTAAATTACTGGTGGGAGCAACCTGAAATCCCATATTATTTGGAGGCGGTGGCCGAAAGTAACCTGCCAAGGAAAATGTTTTATGATCTATCAGCCTTGTGTCGCATAAAAAGTATATCCAAAGGAAAACACAGGATGTAAAATAAACATTCCTAAATTCCCATTCTTAAACATGCCAAAAAAGAAATAAACAAGCTCAGAGGTTCAGTTGCAACGCTTGATCATAAGCATGCCAGACAAGATTACCTTCATATAACATGCACAAGCTAGAAAAAGCATTTTGCGCCTTTGCAGTGCAAGGCACTGATTGTAAAAAATGTAGAGCAAAGAAAAAAATTACTGAGAGTTAAAAAATAATAATAACATGTAATCAATGAAGCTTAGTTCTGAAATTGCTTTCTGTTCAGGCCACAAATCCTAGAAAAAGATAACTTAAAACACTTATACAAGCATCATGCTGGAAAAGGCTTCATCAAAGGAAAAACTAGTATGGGAAGCAGCATATAAGCAAGTAGCCTATATGAGAAATGATGGAAAGCAAGCATCAGCCTTGCAGTTCTTTCTTTCTCTCTGTTTTTTTTTTTTTTAGGATCTGCAAACTTAATATAGCATTGCATATGAATATGAATAACCATAAGATCAATACCATTCATAGTAAATAATGATAAAAGTTCATTTCATTAGGAGTTATCATAAATTAACAATAAATTAATTAATTTAAACGAGAGAAACAGTTCAATCATTCAGTTTGCCTCACACATATATAAGTTTCAAGCAGTCAGATTACATTTTAAATTGAAATATCATGCCATAACATTAATATGGTTCAGCATCCACAATTAACATCTCAAAACATAATATTCAATCCCATCCAGATAAGAGTATGAATTTATCGTGCAGGCAATTCAGTACAAAAAAAAAACAATAACCTTCCTGACTGGTTCAATATATTTTTGTTTCAAAAACAGATCAAGGACTTGACAATACATACCTATGCGCACAAGTAGCAAAAGGACATTCAGGGGAAACAAAAGTGTTCTAATTACAGGGACAAGGTGGCATGTACCTTCCTGGCCAAAAGAAGGCCCTGCATGTGATGGATTTCTTCCACTCATCCATGCACCATGTTGACTATCTGCATATTCGCTTGAAGGCATCCTCCACTGTTCATCAGTAGCAAATCGTGGCCGTACATCAGGATTTGATGGCATAGGGTATGGACGGGGATAAGGATGCTGCTGAATTAGAGGCTTTGTAAATGAGAAATGACCAGATGCAGTTTGTGCCAGGTTTGGATGCAGCGGTCTTTGTGGAAAAGGTGCATTAACTGGCTGAAAATGAGGATTTTGTTGAGGAGCTTGAGGATTTAAAAACATGTGATTCCCATGAGGAGTACCACCAGCCATTTGGACAATTTGATTACTCTGCAAACAGAGAATTTAGGTCATGATTAAACATACTAACACATTCACAAAAGTAACTGAACAACCAAGATACATACATTGGGTGTAGTGCAGTATTCATGAGGTACAGTTTGTTGATATGCCAACTGAGGGGAGGACTGCACAGATGAATGAGATGGTTGTATTGGTTTGGCTAGTAACAAAGGTTGAGTTGGTACAGATGGTTGCAGTACCATAGTTAGCACAGGAGGAAGAGGTGGTGGTGGTTGTGATGGAAGAGGTGGAGGTGGAGGTGGAGGTGGGGGTGATGGAGATGTTGAGGGTGGGGGTGGTAGTGAAGGAGGTGGAGGTGGCAGTGAAGGAGGTGGAGGTGGAGGTGGTAGTGAAGGCGGTGGAGGTGGAGGTGGAAGTGAAGGAGGTGGAGGTGGAAGTGAAGGAGCTGGAGAGGTAGGCAAAGGCGGGGGTGGAGGAGGAGAATCAGGAGGCGGGGGTGGAGAATCATCTGGTAGATGCAGCAACTCAACAGAATCATTTAAAGCAGGTTCTGGCCCATCTGAGCAATGCTGCTGTTGTTCCATTTCAAAAGAACCACCTATGGATGAAGATTTTTCATCCTTTTGGTGTCCAGACACATCTTCCATTTCAAGTTCCACGTCCACATCCTCTAAGATGCAATGCCGCCTATCGCTTGATGTAACAGTACATATTTCTAACTCTCCTAAGACATGGGTTGATCCTGCCACTCCCAACACACCATCACCTTCCTTAAATGGACTGCTAGGGAAGTCCTCATCATCATCCTCGAACACATGAGAAGATAAAAAGCCAGGCAACTGAAATGTAGCATTACTGGTACCATAGCCAAGAAAACCAATATGGATCTTAAAGTCAGTACCCTTCAGTCATGGAGCAGTAAAATTTTAAGGAAATTACTGCATTGATCAGCTTCATATTTCAACAAATAATGCTGATTTATGGTTAAATTTACAATTTTCATACATGATATTATTAAGGACAGGCAGAAGACAACATATCAAATCCAAAATTGGTGATTGTAAATGGCTCCAAAAAATGAAAGCAAAGCATAACCCTTGAAAAATAAGGATAGATGAAGAATATTCCAATAACAGGAATTACCTCTAAAGGTCACCAATAAGACTACCTAATAATGCAATCAAAACATGGGGAAACACATCCTTCCAATCTCCGATTGTACTCAGTATGGTATGCATAAAGACTAATGATCAAAAGTTATTTCATACCCCCACCTTTTGTGCAAATGCTTAACAGTTGTTCAATAAATACAGCGCTTTCTTTTAGAAAGAAAATAAAGCAGAAAAACAAAAAAGTGTATGGCTCACCCGTTTTTTATCATAAAGTGATGGCACCCTGCAGCTCAGTATCTAGAATGCAGTTCAATTCCCAAACAAGAATTGGGCTATCATTCACATGCATTTGGGCATGTTACATTTTCCAACAAAAGTGTTGATTCAGATGCTATGTCCCAACTCTATCCAAATCCTAATTCTTTAATATAACCATCTCATGTACCATATACGCATCGAATTTCCATAACAGGATGTAGGACCATGGCAGATGTTCTTCAAGACACAAGAAATAAGCCGCTGAAATATAATTGAAAAGAAAAGCACAAATAAATAAGAAAACACACCTTCCATATTCGTCAACAAGCATGCCTTCCATTTCCCTGATTGGATCATCTATAGCACGTTCAGCTCGGGATGGACGTCTGAGGGAAAATCCAGAAGAGGTATCATCATTTGAACCTCCAATATCATCCATATAGCGCCTCAAAACAGATTCAGGAAATATTTTTCTCTCGAGCCACAATCTTAAGACCTGGAAACAGAAATAGATCAAGATTTGTTCTGATGAAAAAGAAGGGCTTTCTATGGTAACATAAAAAGCAAATAACCTTTAAACATTGCCGACGATTTTCCCGAGCACTAGGTCCTGCTGGAGCAGCAGCGCCAAGAAGGCGCGGTAATGCCGCTTGAACTGTAGGGACATACGAAGCTCCAGCAATACCTGAATACAGGAAAACAAAACCAGAGATATAACTATGGAAACCACCTTTATTGATGATTGTGGATACATGATGAACTCATTATTTGCTCCCCTAATATATATAGAGATTAAGAGAGCAAGATTGATGGAATCCATGTTTGAGCAGGAGAAAGCAACCTTTTTGATTATGTGAACACTGGGTGATGGAGTCCACGAGAAAAAATATGTCAACTTTGCGGTGGAAACTGGGCTCACTTTCCAATTTTCGTATTAAAAGTTCCACAACCTGCAAGACCATATTAGCATGTTCAGCAACAAATCACAGAACCATTTCCATAACTGATTTAATTAAACTTTGGCAAGAGAATGATACTATAATGAGCCTAGGAAGACCATGATAGAAAAACGAAAAACAAAAGATGAGGTTCAGAAAATGGAAAATCCATCATGCAACACTCATAAAAATTAAAAAAAAAAGTATTTTTGTATACAAATGAAATCTAAGAACCTTGATTGCAACTTAAAGAATACCATAATGGATGAATGTATCCCAACCATGAGGATCCCGATATAATATGCGAAGTGAACTTATCAACAGTCTTTTTGCTCGAAAAAAAATTAAAGGAAGCAGCCTTCTTCCTTTTTTTTTCAAGCCACAAAATCCTCAGCAAGAAAAACACAACACAAGCAGGTTTGAAATGTAACAATCAGGTGGAATAAAACTGTAAGTATAGACAATGGAACTAACATTTCAAGGAAAAGATAACTAAGAACAAGAGACAAGCAACTCATCACAGCTCTTCTTTTTCTAAGAGCCAATTCAGAAAACAACATAATAAAAGGATAGCAAACCCACCTCATTTGCAATGCCATACTTGGCACAATCAATGGCAAGGCGAGTTGCACGCCCAATACTTTCTTTCGTCCTTGATAAAGTCTCTATCATCCCTTCAAAAGCATCACGGGCCACAGCAGCCTCAGTACCACCACTCAATGAACCTCCAGCAGCCCTGTGTCCAGAACTAACTCTCTGCTCCTCGATTTCTTCAGCTTCCACTTGGTCATGTGATGCTGATTGGCGACCAAGTGTAGACGGAGAAACTAAATCTGTGCGATGATAAAAGCCCTGCATATCTGCCTGTACAGCATTGCTAGTACCAGACAAAAAAAGATGGCACGGCGAGGAGCTGGGGCTCCTTCCCTGACTGTTATTGAGTGCTATGAAGGCAGGGTTTCCAAGAGGAAAGGAATGTGAGTGAGCCTGTCTCCTTTTTTCTTGAGCAGCAGCAATGAGATGTTTCATTGATGTAACAGAATCTGGAGTCTTAGAATCGACCAAAAAGCTGGGTCTATCATCCATACCAACTTCCAGTCAGTAACTAGGTAACAAAATGTAATCTCTATGAAGCTGAATTAAAAAAATATAGAAAAAAACAGATAAATTTCACCAGGAAAAGAATCATACTCTGATAAAGCACCCATTGGAACAGTCAGGTTACTCATTTGTGAAGTTGCTTTAGGAGTGCTTTTTGGCCTCTCCCCAGAAAAAGTTGCTCTGCTTTTTTGAATTGGCACATGATTTTGAAAAGCATTTGAACTATCCAAAACAGGACCTGAAACCTTGCCAGGTCCAGCTTGGGCCTTTTTTTGAGTGCTAGGAGTGGAAACTTTAACTGAGGGATTGATAGCTTTATGCTGTTCCACAACTGGTTTGGTGGCAGAAAGCAGATGAGGAGACCTCTTAGGAGTAGCTATGATTGGTTTTGCCTCCTTGGATAGTAACTGCTCAGGCTCTGATTTGCCAGGACTTGGAGAGATATGTGTATCATTCCTCTTCACAGTTTTTGGATAGCTGGGCGAATGAGGATTGTTCTGTAACAGTGAAGATGATTCCTTGGAATGGATATTCTCTGACCCAGTAGAATACTTGATACTTGTCTGAGCATTAATAGAGCTTCGCTGTAGATGATTAACAGAACTCTCAATTTGTTCATTAATTCTTTTGGAAGCATCAGAAACAGGTTCTCTGCCATTTTTTGCAGCCCCTCCATGAATAGGAGTTTTGGGTTCCTCATCTTCATCATCATTGTCATAAAGGCAAACACCTCTTCGCCTTTTGGGCTGTTGGGTAATGGAAACTCTCGCATTAATAGAAACCATATCACTCTTTAGCTCAAGAGCATTTTTCTCCATTCTGTCATCGGAATTGAGAGCAGCAGCATCACACATCGCCTCCATTGCCCGTCTACGACGTTTTAATACAGGCAGTACAGCTTCATCATTTGAAACATCAGATATAGCTTTACTCATTGGATCAGGAACATCAGGTTTAGCTTTGTCAATTTCAGCATTTGAATCAAGTTTGACTTTGCTTATTTGAACAGATACGTCAGTATTAGTGTTACCCCATTGTGCAGAAGCATTACTTTTGACTTTAACCTTTTGGGCAGATGCATCACTTTTGACTTTAACCTTTTGGGCAGATGCATCACTATCAACTTTACTCATCTTGGAAGATATACCAGATTTGACCTTACCTGGTTGAGAAGAGAGATTATATTTAACTTTACCAGTTTGGGCAAAAGCATCTGATTTAGCTTTGTCGCTTTGGGCTCTTAATGCCAAAAGGATCTCCCTTTTTCCATGTGCCATGAACTGTTTGGCTGCTTGCTCATCAACATCATTTGAGCTTGGTGAAACACTCCTGTTTTCTGAGAGACGTCCCTTGGTAATATCATCTGCCACATCTACACGTTTTGATTTCTTAGCAGGATTTGCATTTTCAGGTGCTTCAAGCTCAGATTTTCCAAGTTCAGGTTGGGCAAGCCTTTTCTTTTGAAAAACCTTATTTTCATGTTTTTCATCAGACACCATAGTACCCTTTTTGGCTTTTGATAGTTGTTTTACTTTTCTACCACCGTTGGCTTCTAATTCTGATTTAGGAGGACCTGGGGGGGGATCTTTTATGCTGCCACTAGCAAGCTTGCCTTTTTCTCCGCCTATAACTTGTTCCCTGGAGTTCCACTCCAATTTTCTCTCAGCCCCAGAAAACACCATCTTAGACTCATCGGGATTTGTCCATACCCCCTCACCGGTACCCAGGTTCTTGATGCAATTAAGATCAAAATCTCCATTACAAGAGGCCTCAACTTTTACACAGGAAACATTATCCAAACTGGAAGCAGATAATACTTCTTGTGGTTGTGCACTATCAAACATTTTAACCTTCTTTTCAGAAGATATACCTGGGGATGAACTATCATCCGCGTCACCTGATATGTAAGGCTTCATATCTTCAGAGCCTGCTTCATCTCGTCTACTGGAGCATCGCTCTAACTTAGAATTACATTCAAGTCCTAAATCCTGCACTTCTCTGCTTTGTCCAACTTTACCCATGCTTTCATTTAAGTCATCCTCTTCCATTGAGTCAAGAGATGGAGCCTCAGATCCTGGTGCTGATCTATCAGTATTATCTCCCAATCCACTTGACTTTCCCTTCTGCAACTCTTCAAAAGCTGCACAGATTTCCTTCACGGCCTGGGAAAAGAACTTATCTTTCTTACTCTGACACCGAGCTGACAATTTATTCTTTACTTCATTTGTGAATACCTGAATATCAGAAGGGGCAACAAAAGCACTGCAAGAGAACAAGGAAGCAATGGGAAGAAATAAGCTCTAATACGAGGAGAAACTAACTTAATCAATGTACACAATCAAATCTCAAAGTCATGTGTAGCGGAAAATAAACTAGCAATTTTTTATGTATCCCATCCTGAAACCTAATACATGTTTAATTCCTTTCCTTCATTTCTCAATAGCTAATTTTTACTAAATTATAATGAAAGGATGAAGACAAGCTAACATAGATCTAGATGCCCTATCACACTCCGTAAGAGCACTTGACTACGAATTTCTTGCTTGTACCTAAGTTTTCCCAGGTTGTGTACTCATAAGAATGACATTCAGTCCCAAAATCTCCTTTTCAAAAACCTCAACAATCATTTACAAACCACATATGAGGAAGATAACTGTCAACTCCGTTTATCTCAAATTAATACGGATATGAAACAGAAAAGCCCCATATTATTGCACAGTCTACTCACAAGGATAACCACATTCTCAACCCTTCTCCATGTATGAGCAAATATGTAAAAATAATAATAAGGAATTCATAAAGAAAAACTTACATTTCTTGAGTTCCAAAGAAATAGACAAAAACTTTCTTAGCATCAGGGGCTCTTTCCCAATCTTCAGGCCGGCTAATCTGAAATACAAACACCCATGAAATCTAGCTCAAGCACTAACCAAAATGACAAACCCTCAAAGGCTCAACAAAATAAATTACAATCGTTGGAGGAAGACGCCTTCACCCAGATAATACCAACATCTTTCTGTTGCCAAAAACCACAAAAATTACAGAAAGAATCATTACACAATCATCATCTAATCAAATGCACGGTGATTAAACCAATCCATGAATCAATTAAACCCGACATTCATGCCCTAAAAAGTAATCAAATCACCAGGCAATGAAATACGTTGGAAAGTACTAGTACACAAAGAGAAGCAGAGAAACTAAAGAGCTCAACAGACACCAAATCAAGTTAACTAAAATCAGTACAGAAACAAGAATAAAACTAACTACACCACAATTTAAGAACCATATTTTAATTGTAGTAATTTAAAACTTATGGCTAAAATCCAAATAAAACCCACCACGAAATCACATTGATGTACCTAACAAATGAGCTGAACCCACCAATCTTCAGAACCCATCACTAAAACCCACAAAACCAACCCGGAAGAATCAAAATTGAAAGCAAAATTTAACCAGATTCTTAGGATAAACAATAAGGTTTGTAAGTGCAGATACTAGAATTAGAAATCAAACTACAAAAAAGTTTTCAAAAAGTAAAATCTGAATTTAATATTAAGGGGAAATAACCTTCGCAGGCCAAGAAGGGTAACCCTTGACTTTAGCAAGCACAAGATCACCCAAACGCAACTGAACTTTTTTATTATTCGCTCCCTTTTTACGCCCCGGAGCCATAGGCGATTACTTGTGTCGCTCTACCTCTTCTTTGCGGTGGTGGTGGTAATTGATCACGAATAAAAACCTGAAATTTGAAAAGGGAGAGCAGGGGAGACAATTGAAATGGAGAATCCGAATCGAATCCAATAGAGAAGGACGTCGAACGAATAATTCTCGCCGGATATGTACCAGCGGGAAGTTCCGGTTAGGTTTCCGGCGACAGCGGTGCTAAGGTATCGAGGGAGGTGAGTGAGGAATGCTAGGGTTGTGCATTTGGGATTTTTTAGGAGGGGGAGGGGGAGATTGTGGGGGTTCTAGAGAGAGAAAATGAAGCGGTGTCGATGAGAGAGAGAGATATTTTGGGCCTTTGTTGGGTTTGGGCAAACGAATTTGGGTTCTGTATTTAAGTTATTTATAAATCATAACTCATTCCTTGTATTTTTCTAGACACTTATCAATTACTCCCTTTCAATAATCAAATGCTCTCTTTAGCAACTCTTGACCTTCCCCATTTAGTTTACTGTTTTTTATTCCAAAAATATTCCAATATTTTTCTGCTCCTGATTTAGTAGGATCCTTGAAGGATTTTAATTTAAGGTCGCATATATTCCTATACAAAAATAGGTTTTGGATTTAATTTTTAAAGCATTTTTCAATGAATTTTAACATGTACATATTTATATTATAACCATGTTAAAATTACATAAATTATAGTTTTTTAGCTTGGTATAATGACTGACCTAGGACATGATTTATTTTGATTTTAAAATTAAACCATGTCATATGAGTGCATGGACAAAAAATGATTTTTTGAACTTCATATACCTGTTTGACATTGTATTTTAAAATCATTTAAAAATAATAATTGTTTAAGTGTTTTTAGATTATTTAGATGTGCTAATATTAAAAGTAATTTTTTTTTAAAAATATTCTAATAGTCTTCTGTACGAAAAACACTTTAAAAAACAACTTCAATCATACTCTCAAACAAGCCTATGTCATTTTACGAATCTCATTTGTAAAACATAAAAAATCCATTATACTAAAACAAAATAAAGTTTGATTTATTTTTTTATCTCAAGATTTTTATGTTTCCACTGATGGATATCCCTCAAGGCTTTCACAAAGAAATGAGGTCGATTTCCTCCATTGCATATTTATCCCCTTTTATTTAAATTTAAATTTAATTGTGAACTAAAAAAGATAACACAGAGGGAATCGAAATATTTAAACCAGATCTTACAACCCTTTTCTCCTTAAAATTCTGTCAAGGGATACATGCATCAGGTTACTAGCAATTTGATCAAGTTGATATATTAATCTGATCAGAAACTTACTCATATACGCATTCCATAATGCATGAATGCCTACATGCTTTTGTTTCATCTTTTCTAGGGATGTAGATACTTTTCATTCACCTGTCCACTCAACTTGAAATATTGTCCCTTTTCTTCTTCCTTCGTCTTTTCTGGGCAGGTTCAGTAGAGAGTTCAATGGCCCTTCAAGTATCTAACAAGGGACAACCCTTCCGTCCAAGTATGAAATCAGAAACTGACTGGGGCCAGCGAGCTCTACCAAATAGCCCAATGAATATCCTAGTGAATTGTCGAAAAAAGAATGATTAAAACTTTTGAATTCTACCTCTTCTTCTAATTTAATCAATGGACTATATCCTTGCACTATATATTAACACTCTTCTTTCAGTTTTGATTCCCAAAATGAAACGTTGTGCTGTATACTAACATAAGACCTTGATGATTCGCACATATGAACACGCACAAGGTTTTCTGACAGTTCTACTTGTCAAAAGCAGAGTTTACACTGCCCTCAGGCGTCAATTTGAAACCAATTTTCTAATGCATCATATGGAGTGCAGAGAAGGATAAAGAATGGTTTTGTTTGATCAAGTTTCAAGTTGGTCATCAAAAACCTTCAATCCAAAATTTACTAACCCATCATCCAAACTCAGCTCACTTTTACATTTCTTTAATTCCATGCAGAACAGAGTGTCATAAAAGCTGCTAATTAGTGTGTATTTGGTATTGTGATGTAGGGTGCTTCTCAATAATACTTTTCGCTTAAAAATGCATCAAAATGATTATTTTTTTCCAGATTTTTTATATCAACACATCAAAATTATTAGAAAGCACTAACAAAAAAAAAGCAATGATTTATCGCCTTTTTAAACCAAATGCACTTTTAAAACGTAGTTTTAAATGCAAAAACAAAGACTCAATGATCTAATGCTGACCTGGTTCTTCATCCTAGACCCACATTCCTGATTCCCTAAAATCATCTAATGCTGAAATCACAGAGGACCATGTGAGCTTCTGCAGCATCAGTTGATCATATTTCAAAAGCTAAACCTCTGCATTCATATGTCCAATGATCCAAATGTACATGAGAACTAAAGATAAGTAAGGAATACACCATAACAAAACCAAGAAATACAGGTGTGGCAGCAACTATGTAGAGAGAGATGAAACAAGAATCAATAAATTGTATGAGAAGTCAAGCACACGATTATTTCAGAGCATCTTATGCACATCAAAAACTAGAGAATATTAAATTCTTCAAGATCATGTGCCTAGAAGCTAACATGGCCATTTAATTAACTTGTTTTGTTAAAACTGAATCCAAACACAATCAAAACTGGAATCATGATAGGGAAAGAACCTAGCATATTTTATAATCAACAAATCCAGAAATGTAATATCAGATAAATAAGGAAAAGTTCAACAAAAAAATAAAATAGCAATGCCTTTCTTCCGAGATCTTACCCTCTAGTCCTAGCTGGAACCCTTTTGTTTACTTTCATCGCCAACAGCATCAGTCACCAGAGTCATGGGTCTTTCATCAATCACCTCATCAATAATTCCAAATTCCTTTGCCTCTTCTGGGGTCATAAAATAATCTCTATCCATATTCTTCTGAATTACATCAATTGGTTTCCCTGTATGCTTGCAGTACAATTGATTCAGTGCATCCCAGACCCGAACTATCTGCTTGGTGTGAATTGTCAAATCCTTTGCCTGTCCGCTGTACCCACCTGATGGCTGGTGAATCATAATTGTTGCATTTGGAAGTGCCTTCCTCTCACCCTTAGCCCCGGAAGCCAAAAGGAGAGAAGCCATAGATGCAGCTTGACCCAAACAAATGGTATTAACTGGAGACCTTATGTACTGCATTGTATCGTAAATAGCAAGACCTGCGTAGAACAGCACAACAATTGACATTATAACCTAAGCCATGCCTCAGAAGATTACCTACTTTGTAAAACTTCAAGTATTTAAACAAGATAAATAATTCAGCCAAAATCAAATCGACAATAAATTTAGCTATCCCAACACTCTATTCCATCACAAGTATTCCAATGCTACATTTAGCAGTGCAAGACCTGCTATGCGAAAGCGGTTAAATTCCATTCTATAGCTTGAATGGAAATCAGTAATTCATCATTGCCGCATCTAGATAGAATTGTGAACCAGTAGCAAGTTAAATAATAAGTTCTGTTAGTTGATATACACCATCGCCAAGAGTACTTTTAAATTTTAAGTCCAGAAAGCACCAGAAAACTAGAAAAAAATTGAGGGAAAAGGAAAATAGTCCTCAGCATCTGCCACATGTCTTATACTGAAAAGTATTCACATGCTATTGCATCAAAATGACTAATTCGCATTATTTGAGTAATCCAACAGTTCTTTCTCACTTGGGAAGTATCCAAAGAGAAATGGAAACACAACTGCCGATAAAGTTCATTTACTTCAGAATTATGCAAACAGTCAGAAAGTTGTACCAACAGTAAACTGCTCTTTCAATGACCTCAATGTAATCACACATTCATAATACTATAGACGAAATACAAATTAAATCAATACCTACCACACAACCATAATTATAAGCAACATAAGACACAGAAGTATGATAATTCAAACCAATTGGCGCTAGTAGGAAAGGCATTGTCTGACCTCAAGAAATTTTTAGCAGCATATTTCATCGCATAACGAGCTAAGCATTTCAGTTGGATCATTCAGTTAAGCATGTCAAATGGCACATCAAGAAGCTTTTCCCACTGTAATACAACTTCCAATGATGTACAAGAGCACTAACAATTAGACAGGAAAAGGCAAATGACTATCATGGTTCTTTTCTTTATAAGCACCGTAAGCAAGAAGAACAAACTGCACCAAAAGAAATCACCTACTATCCTGCCCAATTATAACATCTGGCTGCTGTTTATGGCCACCCCTTCATCCAAGAAATCAGGAATCATTAGATTTACTTAGTTAGACCCACTACATTGAGCCCAAAAGACAAATTGTCAATTCACTAATCCTATTGACCGTTCCATGAGGAACCTAAAAGCTCAAATTACACTCGAAAGAACCAAACACTAATCAAACCTTATTTATTAACAAAAACAGGCATCTACACCTAAAGCTTTGCAAATCAAAATCCAAGATCTAACAAAGATCAGAACTTTGTAGCAGAATAAAAATCCTATATAATCCATGCTAAAATGCATTTCAATAAAATTCAAATGATTCTACAACACTAATGGGCTCAAAAACCCATTGCAGTAATAAACAACCTAAAGAAGAATCAAATCAGAACACATTTTAAATAAATTCACAATAATTCCAAGAAAAACGTAACAAAACACTAAAATTACACCAACCCACAAAACCAAACAGACGATAACACGCATCAAACACAAATTTAACCAAAACCCATCTAAAAAAAATCTAAACCTCAACATTTTTTAGTATCAAATCACCTGCAGTAACATGTCCACCAGGAGAATTCAGATACATATGAATAGGCTTAGAAGGATTCTCAGACTCAAGAAACAAAAGCTGAGCAACAACAACATTAGAAGTATCATCATTAATTGGACCATTAATACAAACAATTCTCTCTTTTAAGAGCCTAGAAAATATATCATAAGCTCTTTCGCCTCTTGAAGAATGTTCAATAACCATTGGGATTACACTATAAGCTCTGGTGGTAGAAGTTTCGGGGGACAAGAGAAAAGAGGGTTTTGGTTTAGTTGTTGAAGTGACGAGCTTGGCGGTTGAGAACAGGGCTTTCATGGCTGTTGATTTGGGTTTGGAATTGGAGAAAGTGAGAGGGTTTTAGGGTGCGAGAGAAGCTGGGGATTTTGATTGGGTTTAGGAGATTGGGTTAGTGATTTTGAAGGAGAGGGACGTTAGAGGATTTGGTTTTGCGGAAGTGCTGGGATCATGGTTATTGATCCCATCCCGGGTACCGTTCCGGTTTTGTGTTTGGAACGGAACGTTCCGGTTTTGTGTTTGGAATGGAACGTTCCGGTTTTGTACTGTTCATTTTTATTTAATTATATATATGAAAAAAATAAAATATTAATTTAACAAGTATAATTTAAATTCAAGATAAATGAAATTTAAATTCAAGATAAATGAAATTTAAATTATACAATACAAACATAATCTCAAAATTAGAAACATCTTTAAAATTCCAAAATATTATGAAAGTAAAATGTTCTAAAATAAAAGAAAAATACATCAAACATCTTCTACATATTATTATTATAATTAATAACTATTATTATTATATAATAATAATTATAATATAATAATACTTACTATAAAAAGTAAAAACCCACCCACCCCGTTTTTGTCCCCTTCAGGCCTTCACTTTCATTTCAAGCAAACCCTATCTTTTTCTCTTCAAGCCGCCGCCCTCCCTCACTAAAAACCCAATCTTTTTTATTCCTTCAGGCTTCAACCCCTCTGCTCCTTCTCCAAAATTCCCACGCCATTTCTTTGACCCCACCATCACCATGACTCTTCTTCTCCTATCCTTCCCTCTAATCACTCTCCGCACGACCAGACCCTCCTCTCTTCCTCTCCTCCAAACTCTTCTCAAATATCACGTGGAGGTTTTGTAATGCATTACCAAACACAAATATTGGATTTTCTGGCGACATGTCATTCATTCACATGCATCGTGCTGTTGCTTTCCAATTCATAACAGTAATCTGGAGCAGAAGTCATGATATTGTTGGACAGTTACTTCCTCTGCCTGTGAGTGGATTGAGCTATTTTTGTTATTGCTCAGTTAATCAGCGAAGTGTGACCAAGGTTGAAATGAAAACACCCTTCAAAAACCATCTTCATCTCCTCTTCCTCTTCTCTGTGCTTCTACTAATCCTGACAAATCATCCATCGGAAGAGGAAGCCGAAACCGAAGTTGCTGCCGTTTTACAAATTGAGGAAAACGACGTCGTTTTGGGTTTTGGCTGAACCGGAACGGAACGCCCGGTACGGAACCGGGGCGTTCCGGCCGGAATTCGCCCGGATTTTCCGGGACAGGCCGGGATTCTACCCGGGATAAAAACGTCGCCGTTTTGTCCCGGATTTGGCATCGGAACGGGACGGGATCAATAACCCTGGCTGGGATTGCTTGATTTTTTTAGGAGATTGTATAACTAATTTACAAGCTTATTTTAAAAGTTTTTAACTATATATTTATGGTTTTCCTTATTTTTCAATTATTTATTTATTTATGTATTACAAAAATAAAATCTGAATATCTTGAAGAAAAAATAAAATCTTCCTTTAACAGCTGGCTCTCTGGAGGAGAAGGTGAGATGACTTTGTGAAGCTTTTCCTATCTACACTTTGACCTTTTTTTATATAAATATTAATTTGTCCTCAAAGTTTCTAATTAATTCTCCGTATCTTAAGAAATGTCTTACCATTTTATTTTTCACTCTTAATATAATCTTTTTCTTCTAAATTTTAATTTAACCCATTTTATTTCAAAGTTAAATTTATTTATTATTTTATTTTGGCTGAGACTTTACATGACCTTTTTAATATTAAGAGTATCATGACAAATTACTAAATATTGTATTTGATATTAAAAAGTTGCTAAACATTATATTTGATTTTAAAAAAAAAATAGACCAATCAATTATTGAATTGATAATAAATTAATTAATTTAATTTTGTTTTATTTAGAATTATGATTTATATTGGAGTCAATTTATTAGAGAGTAATGCACCTACATAAAAATTATTGGTCAGAAATTAAGCTGAAATGATTAATCAAAAATGACTTCATTATAAATAAATTTTAAAAATTAAGGATTAAAATATAATCTATTACAATTCTAGACTTATAAAATTAAGAAGGGACTTATTTAAATAAATTTATAAAATTATCTTAAAATAATATCTGATATTATTTAATGAACAGATTAATATTTTATAGGTATAGAGTTTTCAAGTTTTTTATAAATAAAAGTTTCTTATTAACTATAGAACAAAGGAAAAAAATCACTAAAAGACAACAATTTTTTTTCCAAAAAGATTTAA
The DNA here is from genome assembly GCA_009078335.1 of Salix brachista. Classification (NCBI taxonomy): domain Eukaryota; kingdom Viridiplantae; phylum Streptophyta; class Magnoliopsida; order Malpighiales; family Salicaceae; genus Salix; species Salix brachista. The sequence continues at coordinate 6,699,539 of CM018576.1, read as the reverse complement.
AAGATTTTTTACTAGTAAGTGTGTAAATTACTATTAAAAAATAAACTAGATATTTGGACAACTTATGATTTAAAACAATCTTACATTAAAATAATTATTGAAAGTTAAACAAAATATTTAATCTTCGTATAAACTCTAAAATATTCTAGATTTGCTTTAAAACATCTTTAAACTCTTATTAGATTTTAAATTTAGTGTTTACTACATATTTTTTTAAAAAAAACACAATCATCATAAGAATATGTATATTTTAAAAAAAAAAACCTCCATCCATCATAAGAATTTTTCATGATTGACATGTTCATGGTGGATTTGTTTCTAGTTTTTATTTTTCATAACAATTCTTAATCTGCACCCCGGATGTTTTACACAGGATCAACCCTGGAAAGCGGAACACTTTTCTTCACTATCAATGAAGCATATTATGTACCATGGTTAGATAGTTAAAACAGGGTAGAAAATGGGAATAGTTCTAAGTTGCCGGTAGGGCAGCCTGGGACCTTATCAGCATAGTAGTTTCCTGACTGATTGTTGCTGCACTTTATGAAAAATGAAGTTATATTCATCTCAAGCAATTAATACAAAACATCAGGTGGGTGCGAACCCAGTTCTAAGGACAACACTCGCCTCCTCACCCCTATCAGATCATTAGTTCCTCAGGAACAAGTTGAGGCTCAACTGCCAAGGCTCACCTTCTCAAGCCAGCAACTGCGTTTTCCTTCTTTTGAAACGGCACCAAACTATAAGCTCGGCATTGGTAACGTCATAATCAGTATTCCACAATGAGCTCAAACTTCTTCACTGATTCATAATCTTATATAAACCAAATAAAACAAAACTATTCCATAATGTCGTTTCGGTTCTATATAAAAGTAGATACCTAAAAGAACAAAATGATGCACTTAGAACAAAGATGTTCCCTTTCCCTTCTTGTCTCCACCAATCTCAAAGTGCTTGCACCTCTGTGGAAACCATTGGCAGTAACAAACATTAGCACAGTTGAAGTCACAAGGTAAGAAACCACGATAAAAAACGCTGGCTAAACAACCTTAATTGCGTGCTGAGACACGTGTTTGCATGCCTGGCATTGCAACCTCAACACAATTTTCTTTGTGGTCTTTGCCTGTTGTTCAGAGAAAAAAAATCAATATAGCTGTACTATGCGTGTAAGATGGAGGGGGGGGGGGAGAAGGACTCAGAGCTGGTCTATGTTTCAGTCATTGGCTAGACAATTTGAATCATCATAGGCCTCTAACGAGAATTCAGAGACAATAAAAAAATAGCTTTAGGATGGAATAACATATACAATGTAAACATTTATCGCTCTAATATCAACCAGCAAGAACAGGAAAAAAAAGGAGGAAGCCTCAGAAGTAATTCATGTCTCAGTCATCAATTAGATGATCAGACAATGTAGGCAAATTTCAAATCATCACAGGCCTCTTGAGAGAATATTCTGTAACCACAAAAATATGTTTTCTGGTGATGTTTACATATACACTATCAAGATTTCACAATCAAACAGCATAAAATATTTTCCCTCCACTGAATACAGGAAATTACAAATTACAATATGGTGATGTAAGAAAGCTCAAAAACCAATCTCTGTCCTAGAGGGACTTCAAGTATGTCAAGAATAAGAAAACAAACCTTCTTGTGAAACACTGGCTTTGTCTGACCTCCATAACCAGATTGCTTGCGATCATAACGACGTTTCCCCTGAGCAGCAAGGCTATCCTTCCCCTTTTTGTACTGAGTGACCTTGTGCAAGGTGTGCTTCTTGCACTCCTTGTTCTTGCAGTAGGTCTTCTTAGTCTTAGGAACGTTCACCTGTAATAAAATTATCATTAATCAATAAATATAAATAGAATAAGGGAAAACAAAATGATGCCACCTCTTAGACATTCTCAAACATCACAACTTAAAAAGAGAAAACTGACAAGGTGCAAATACATTACACAACTGGAACAGGCTTCCATCAAACAAACAGCATCTCCAACATTAAATTCACTCTCTTACGATATTTTAAATCAGCACAAAACCGCTGGTTTTTCCTCATTAGCCCATATTTTTAAATGATTCCAACTCTCTCTTTATCCATGCAGCCATTCATCCTAATCATGCATCTCATTATACTCTTAACCACCAGCCCCGCAAGCCTCCATTACCAAAAGTTTCCGCTCTCCTTGAAACCAAGCTTTCACTTAGAGCAATACTTTCGTAAACACAATTCTCTAGAGAAGACAGCTAATCTGCAACTAACACGATCATGAAGCAGATCTTTAACAAAAACAAGACCGCGAACAACTCACTAGACAGCATAGTTGGCCATCAAGAAACAGATATGTACAAATCCAAATCTCGAACAAAGCAGGCAACATTAAATTCTCTGATTACTAATGAATCTAAGCTTTACAAGTCACATTTTCAACCTAAAAAAACAAAGCTACAGCAACCATCTTTTTATAGTTAAATGACCTCAGAAACGAAAGACACAGAAAATCCAGAAAAAAAATCCAGAAAAAAAAGTTGCCGCAAAGAGAGTCTGAGAGGGGGAGAAGGTAACCATTTTAGGCAGAGAAGCGGAAGAGCTCTAGCTGCAAAGCGGAGATGAATGTATAGAGGTAATTAGGGTTTGGAGCTTCTTTAAACAACAAGAATTATGGGCCGAATCACGGATCCGGACTTGAGAAAGATACTGGGCCGGGGCCCGATTTTACCAAGTTTTTTCATAAAAAAAATCATATTGATTTCCTAAAGTGTTTTTGAAAAAAATTAAAAAAAAAATATTTTTTTTTATTTTAAATTAAAAAAATTAGTTTTTTTTATATTATTTTCATATTTTGATGTCAAATTTTAAAAAAAAATCATTTTGATGCATTTCAGAACAAAAAATACTTTCAAAAACAACTTTAATCACATTTCTAAACAGGCATAAAATGTGGCCGTATCTGAGAAAATCAAGCATGTAACCTTGCTATTTTATCTTCTTTTCTTTATGAAAGTGTAACATGTAGAGAGGTTTGCAAGCAATTACTTCCCTTTTCATCAGCAATAATTATTGTTACTTAGCAAAACTAGTTGTTAGGTTTATTGACGAGCACCTGCTTGCCGACTAGCAAGGCAATGCCTTCATTGAACAATCAATACAAAGAAATTTGGCATCAGAGTCCCTCAAGGCCTTCACTCTCTCTACCTTTTCATAGGATATTTTTTCATTATTTGATGCACACGCAACATCAAAATCTCTTAACCAAACATTGAATTTAGAATCTAAGCATAAAGATGTTATTGTCCCTAAGGGACGTGACATAATGATATAGGGCTTGAGATCTGACTTGCAAATCTCAGGTAATAAAATGCATGTTTACCTTGTAAGAGCCTGAAACAATCGGGGTTTATCCGCTTAACTCGAACTTATAAAAAGTGCCTAAAGAAAATGAAGTTTTTTCAAAAAAAATAAAAATATTATCCTTAACATCAACTAATATTTTCTTTTTGTGGCAACACTCTTTTGTGAAGCATATTAAAACCACTTCAAAACTATCAAATTCCTTTTAGTTGAATTTTTTGGCCTAAAACTATCGAATTCATAGAATTGCTTTGTTCTTAATTGTAAGCAAGAGTACAAAGAGATTTGTGCATGTTTGGGAGTCTGATTGAGATTGTTTTTTAAACTGTTTTTTGTTTAGAAATGCATCAAAATGATATATTTTTATATTTTTGTAAAATCATTTTTGACATCAACATATGAAAATAGTAAAAAAAAAAGCCAAAGTTTTTAATTTAAAATAAAAATATAATTTTTTTAAAACACAGTGACAAACACTTTCTTAAAAGCAAAGGTAATTAAGAGCCTAATAAAGATAAAGAAAATGTCTTCATTTGATTTGATATCTCTATCAAGATGACACGAAAAGAGATAATGTGGCAGGTATAGGGCCTCTTATCATTTTTAGATATTTTAAGTTCAAACGCAATTACAATATCCATTTGTGCTTTATTTTTTAAAAAAAGTTGACACTACCAAATCCAATAGAAATATAGAAAAGGGCACTCCATTATGTTTTGTTAACTATTCTATCATAAAGGGTGAAATTGAAACATTTTCAAAACAATGAGATCAACATTAAAGAAGGTCAAACGATCACATGAAACATTACTGAATCTATAGGGACTAAAATATAATTCAGCAGCAAAAATTAGCATTATTGATTTGCCTGTCTTTTCTTTAATCTTCTAGTGGTTTGGTGTTGCCAAACAGTATACAACAATAACTGACCACCATGCATTAGCCACGAGCTAGCCGCCAAGCTCTCTATATGGAGTTATGGACAGCATAAATTTTAGTAATTTCAATATCACAAACACATACGAAAGCCAGTAAAAAAACAACAAAAATATGTGAAAGCAAGGGATAAGTCAATGTTATTGAAACGATGATAACTGGAGACTTACATGATCATTAATTTTAAGAACCACGAGATAGGTCGAGGTACACGGAAGCTAACCCGGACACCCACGTTAATGAAAAAAACAACAAAAATATAGAAACTATGCAAACCTCTGTAACAATGACTAATTTTTTGACAAGTTTAGCTCTACAAATAATTCACTCAAAATGCCACAAAGAAATCGCCATGACTAACATGGAAGTCAGACCTAAAAAAAATGAGAAAAATTCTTGAAATTAAATGTATGAGGTGACTCAAGTTTTTTCATGAAAAGAAAAATATGCACAACTAAGACAAGTATCTAGCCTGAAAAAGTTGTCTAAACAGCCAAAAAATCATGATGTAGAGCGACGTTTGCGCTGAAGGAATCCCTCCAAGACCACTTTCTTCTTGTATTCCTCGGAATCATAACTAAATTCTCCTGGAATCAATCCATTTTTCACGTCGTCTTCACTTCTTAACAGAGGGACAAAGTAGAACCAAGCAGCAGCACAAAGAATGGCGCATAATTTACCCCATATCAAAAGTATCATCAAGGTCAGAATAACAATCGACATACCAATCAACGGGTCAAATTTCTTCCCGTTTGGACGATCATTTTCTTTACGAGGCTTCCCAGCCATGACCCAGGATCTCCCCAGCGTGTTTGGCACTGTTGCTGATTTCTTATGTGCCAGTAAAGGGGAGGATGCTGATCGGGTTATCGATACGATTCGAATGGACTTTGCCTTGACTTCGGGTGAACCGGGCTGGCTGGTGCCGGTTCTGATAGCATCTATTTTCCGGCGAAAGGACAACCGTTCTTTACACTTGTCGTCCACTGGGTTTTCCGCGGGATCCGAAGGTTTCCCATTTCCGAAGATGATGTCTTGCTCAGATCTGGACCATGTCTGAAACAGAACAGGATAATTAACTACTTTCTAGTTGTCCTAACTTACGCCAAAGTTGGCTAAATTGTGCTGAAATACGCCATTGCTAATTTTTGGTGGTAGTGTTTTTCACATACCTGCCCGGGTTTCTCTTCTGGTGTTCGTTCTGAACTGACTCTTGCCGGAGTCAGACGGGGCGTCTCGCGATTGGTTAGGGTTTTTTGATGCTCTGACTTTGAAGCATTAGAAGTTCTGTTGTTACTTTCAGGCACGGCAGAGTGTAAAGGGACAGTTTTGGTGCCTGGCCGGCTCTTGATGCAAAACCATGACCATGGAAACCTACTTCTTTGTTTCTTTAATTCCTCTCCTTCTGCGAGGATATCAATTTTGTTGGGTTTTTTCTCGGGAAATGATATTCGTTTCCTAGAAAATCCAAAACAACCAAGAAAACGGGTGAATATTATTCTGCTCCTTCTGGGTTTGGTTTGACGGGATTCTTCTTTAAAGTTTGGTGTGTTATTAACGTCCTCCATGGGGAGAGAGATGGCGGGGGGTGTGGGTGTGGATCAAGCCGATATATATGTGTGTGTGTGTGAACGGTTATTATTAATCGAACGGTTAATAATAAACATTTACATATTATTAGTTTAGTCTAAGTTGACCGTGTCAAATTTGACTTAGTTAAACTAAATGTTAAGTGAAGTATGATGCGTGTCTAGCTAGGACTTTGTAGGAGATAAAACAAATTAAATAATTTTTATTAGAGTAAATAACTCTTTTTTTTCTCTAAGTTTTTCGCGTAGGGTGAAAACAGGCTCCTTTATAAAAATATATAAAATAAAAGCTACCAAATAAAGACAAGAAAAACCATACAAAAATCATTTTCTGAGGTTGCAACCTAGAGTTACTGATTAGTCTTCGTCACACATCAGGTGATGCAAGGTGTACATAATTATATCAAAGTCTTTCATTATTGTTTAGTTATCTAACTTATTATTTTTTAAATTATCTTAATTATGGATAATAAGGTTTATCCAAGAATCAATTAAGCAAAATCAAGAGATTGAATGGTATCGATTTTCCAAGACAAAGTTGATTGTATAATTGATGTTGATGCTTCACTTCCACCACTTGAAAATGCTAGCTAGTTCTTCTATAGAAAGTATTGTGATAATATATGGATGATTATACTTGTTGTTATCACTGATGTATGTGGTGATGTTTTTATGACACATGTTCAACTTTTAATTAAAATCTTAAATGGTGCCAACATGAAAGAAAATTATTATGTTATTGAACATGTGAATAAACTAGTTGTTATTACTAAAAAGGGATGAAGTTTTGGACAAGAAAAACAAGTGAGACTTGAATGCATATTAGACTTTATAAAATCTATATTGTGTAAAAAGAATATATGGTTGTATTCAAATTAGAGACTATTTTTTTTAATGTGAGAAAACATACTTTGTGGGTCTAGATCAGCTAGTAAAACTCTGACTGTCCCAGACTTTTACAAGATATGCACGTCTTAACTCGAACTCGAAATATACTGTGTAGATCATAAGTTATTTGTCATCACACCACACTACTTTGTGGGTCTAGATGAGCGAGTAAAGCTAACTGTCTCAGACTCTTACAAGATATGCACGTCTTGACTCGAAATCGAAATATACTATGTAGATCACAAGTTATCTGTCATCACACCACACTTCTTGAGAACAAATTAGAGACTATGCCATCATAGAATATGGATAAAACTAAAGAAAGGGATCCAAAGGCAAAATTTATTCAGAACAAAATATGAATAAGCATTTCATATATATTCCGTTTAATTACATATATAACACTTCGATACATTTCTCTCTTAATATCATACGATGCTGTTGCTTTTTCGTTTTAGCTATTAGAATATTTTTGGGTTAGCTTTAATTATTTTATGCATTCAAAATAAATTTCTACCCGGATTCTAGAAAAAAATATTTATATTTGAAATTCGACTAACATAATTACCAAAAAATCTCTTATTATATAGTTGTAATGCTAAATAAAAAGACACAAGTATATCCACTTGCTAATTATCGAAGCACAACGATCGGCTAGTGCAAGTTTTGACTACTAATTTTGTTAGAGTCACATCTATAATTAAATGTTGCGTACATGACAAAATTTTAAGTAGAAATCAACATCGTGGCCCCAATATTGAAACGTGACAGCTAATTTATAGTAATTTAAGGAGGTATACATGTAATATTTGATGGCCAGCATGTCACGATGGGGACTAAAAGATCATTGTGGTTCGTTCTATATAAACTTCAATATGATTATTTTTTTATAAATCATTTAAAATAAAAAAAAATATTTTTTTTTATTAAAATGCTTTCCAAATATGTTCCCAAACAGGATCCAGAAGCTGGCTCTTTTATATATACGCTAAAAGTCTTCTTAACGTGAATTCATGTCTATAAAAACGTGACTCACATGCAGCCATTGGTTTGGGAAAAGAAAATCCCCCAAGAACATGACATGTATTGTTTAAATATTAAAGCTATTGATTTTTTCAAAAGGATTAATTAATTTATTTTTGGCTACCGGGTGGTTGGTCTCATGTATGATTTGACATCCAACCACTCTTATGGCCTATAATTAATTACGATTTCACACCACGTTTTAGAAATATTAAAAAATATTTTTTTATTTTTTATATTAAATTTAAGTTTTTATGTTTTTAAATATTTTCATGTGGTGATATTAAAAATAATTTTTAAAAAATAACAAAAATATATCATTTATAAACAAAAATATTTTAAAAATTGACTGAAACACTTCTAAACATGCATAATGGTTAGAAAAGGAAAATAATAATAATAATAATAAATAAGAAGTATTTGAGACCCAAATTGTTGACTTAAGGTGGTTCAAAAGTCTAGTTAATTTAACAATATAATTAAAAAGATATTAACAGTATATAAAACAAGAAAAAAAAAGTTAATAATTAACCATAAAAAATAAAGACACCAACACCATATGATGGAGGAAATGGAAAACAAATCCATTAAAGACTCACCATTGCTTCGCTATGGACACTAGCCTCGACGAAAAAGAGCTTACGCTATAAAATGTTTCATGACAACGCCAAAAGAGGCTGCACACGCCATTAAGTGGTTGCTTGGGAGTCCATTTCAAAAGCTTGAAAAAAAATGAATTTTTTTTTATTTTAAATTCATTTTTTTTGGTGTTTTAGATTATTTTCATGTGCTGATATCAAAAATAATTTTTTTTAAATAAAAAAAAAATCATTTTGATGCATTTCTAAACGAAAACACTTTCAAAACCAACCACGACCACACTTCCAAACAGGCACTAAAACAACAACCCATAAAATAAATCAAATAAATTATCATGACTCATATTTATATTTAATTACTTAATTTAATTAGAAAAAAAATAAAATTTGATATAAAAATGACACAAACAAGACCTCATATATATATAATCCAGGTCATTGTTGAGATTAGTTAAAATCTCATAGAAAACAAAATAAATAAATAATAAAGCTCAATCTCCAATCCAATAAATATGGAGGGATAGAACAAAAACAACATAAACCTAAAAAAAGAAGAAAAGCAACAACCAAACAAACTCGAGCGAATATTCTAAACTTAGTTAATATCTCAAACTTACAACCTATGAAATTTTAATTCAGACTCAATCATAAAGTCCAATTTCTAATAAATTTAATATTTAAATATAAAACAAGAAAAATATCAATTTAGGAAATTCTTCTAAGCAAAAGATAAAACAATAAAAAAAATAAAAATCGAATTGGATAGGTAGGATATGAAGGGTGATAAATCATAAAAAAATCAACTTTAAAAATCATCCTAGGTAAAACAAAAGGTAATAAAAAGGATGACAGTAAAGCTTTTCCTAACTAGTTAAGTGTTTTTGTTTTTGTTTTTAATGAAAATTATATAATCATGACCAATTTAATAATAACAAAAAAAATACAACAAAGATGAAAAAACTCCTGAAAACTAGCCTTATTATTTTTTTTTTGTCTTCAAGGGCACTAAGGTTAATTTACTATTTTAAAAATTAAAATGACAACAAAGTCCTTTATTTTATTTTATTTTGTCTTCAAGGGCACTAAGGTTAAGGTTAATTTACTATTTTAAAAATTAAAATGACAACAAAGCCCTTTCTAACTAGTTAAGTATTATTTTGTTTTAATGAAAATTATATAATTATTGTCATGCCAAAAAATCATGAAGAAACCCTTATAACCCTAAATCTTTTTTATAAAACCAAGCTCTTTAGTTTTGCTTCATAAGATAAAATCGGAGTGTGACTTCATGTTTATTTATTTTTATTTTTTATTATTTTATCAAACTTCTTTATCTTAAGGAAGTAAGGCTTAGGGCTTAATTAATAACAAGCACGGTAGCCAAATTGGTGATTTTAGTGAGAAAATAACTCTTATCATATCATATTATATTTACTTTTCTCCGTTGTTTAAGCAAGCAGTAAATTAACATTGTAATATTTTTGTGTTTTAGTGAAGAACGAGCCGATTTGCCCGCTTCGCTGGGTTTTTTTATCTCTGTAAAAAATTAATTGATTTTCAAAATATTGTATTTTGTAATTTTAATATTTAATTAGTATAATTGTAATTGATAAAATTCATTCAAAATGGTTTTTTTCAACCACAATGTGATTGAATATTGCTATTGCTAAAAAACTTTTGATTAAATTTGTTAGAAAATTTGCTAAGAAGATGAAATGATTCATTAGGAATTTGTTGTCACGGATACTTTGGTTAAAAAAAAAAAAAAGAAAGAAAACCGGCTAAAAAAGAACAGCTTACTTGGACAGTAAAAAATAAAAAAATACATGTGAAAAAAAGGTCACCGTTTCTTAAAAGGAAAAACAAAAAGAGTCTAAAATATAAATTTACATTCAAAGCCAAAGTTTTTTTTTATAAGATTTTTTCATCATATTATTATATTAAATATATTTAAGAATACCGATATTAATTTTTTTTGTAAGAAATCGTAGGTCATTTTTTTTTTCTCTTTATATATTTTTAGGCGATAATATTAAAAAAATATTCAACACATATACTTAGTCTCACATAATCTATAGTGTGATTGAAATGGGAAGTGATTTTTATAGTTTTTTAATTGTAGATAACCTAGATGAATTTATAAAATAAAATAAAATATGAGTTGTCTGTTTTCCCCAGTTATATTAAATATAACACATTATAAATACAAATATTGCAATTTTTTTGAAAAAATAAATAGAAAAGTTTTTTCGTGCATAATTATTTATTTGCCGTCTAAAAAGAATAGTATAGTCGAAACAGGCAAAATATTTGACACTTATGCGAAATTTAATTTTTATTTAAGCAAAATTTAATGTAATAAAATAGCTCAACACCCCCTAGTATAACAATAGCAAAATATATAATTGTATTCTAGGTCATTATTTTTCTCTATCTAAATATTTTTAGACGATAATATCCAATAAATATTAAAACATCTAATTAGTTTTACATACTTTAATTTGACACAAATATACAAACATATAATTAATTTGACATACTTTAAATAATATATTTAATTCAAAGGAAAAAAATGAAGTAAATCCAAATATTGAAAAACAAAACCTGAAAAAAAAAATTAAGACCTAAATCAAACCTGAAATAAAAAATTGCATAGAAGGATAAAATTGAAAGAAATCAAACTTTGATACTGAAAATATTAAGGATTTATAATAAATTTGCATTGAAGGATGAAATTGAAATCAATGAAAACTTTGAAACCGAAATTATATAGAATTCCGGCCCAATCCGAAAAATTAAAAGCATGAGGACCGATTTGGAACTTCAAGATATAATCAATTTCAATTGAAGGACGAAATTGAAACAAATCAAAACCTATATAATAGCATTAAGGGCAAGAAAAACAAATTATAACGTTCAGGGACTGAAATGAACTTTGACAAAAAACAACTTAGCTGACGTCATGTTGTGCAGGCAGGAGAGAGAAATGGGGGGGGGGAATTTAAACGACTATTGACACGTATACGCACATCATAGTGACACACGCGCCGTCCCATGTGGAAGAGAACATGCCTGAAAATCATTCTAGACGCCGGTTGGTCATTTTACGACGCCGTATGACGCCGCACGCGCCGTCCGAAGAACGCGTTAGCGCTGCAACGAACGGAGCATCCGGAGACGCGCCAGCAGATGTCAGCGGTAAATAATAAAAAAATATTGGCTAATTACCGTGAAGCCCCTCCCCCTCAGGCGTGGTTTTTGTCCGTTTCGAGGGACAAAATCGTTAATACACTGTTCAATGTAATATTAAAAAAATAAAAAAACCGGCTGGCCGAACCGAACCGGACCGAAACGGTCAATGACCGTTCAGTCCCTGAAACCGGCGGCGCTTTTTGTCGTTTTCAGGGGGCTTTTTAGTTTATACACTGTTCAAAAAGAAAAAGAAAAAAAAAGAGCATATACACCCGCGATTCACCGTGACAAATTGCCAGTCCACAGTGGCAATGAGTCACGGTGAACAGTAGGAAGGACGACCTGTTTTAGTTATATGTAATTAGGTCTAGGAGATTGAATAGATATATTTGATCCAAAATAAACACACAAAATATAATCATTTTTTTTTTTTTGGATATCTCCTTATGGAGAACGGGGGATCCCCACTACCCGGAAAGCGCACTTTGTGGGCTCAGGGAGTGAGTAAACCTCCGGCTGTCACAGGCTCGAACCTGGGTCCTGCGTTTGCAGTTCCCAGTCGCATGCCGTTACACCACCACCTCGGGGACCACAAAATATAATCACGTGACAAGAAACTATGAATCGATTTGTAATTTATTATTTAAATAAATCAGCCACTACAATACAATTCTCCAAATTAATTAAGGATATAATGTCTTAAGAACAATCCAAACAAGTGTAGTTTCGTAAGCTAAAAATGCTCCATCTTTTCCTTCTACACTTTCTCAAATCTTAATATATATATATATATATATATATATATATATATATATATATATATATATATATTGGCATATTTTTCAAGCTTAATTAGACTCCTCACGCTTGACAAGATTTACCTTCAACCCATGCTTCATGTACATTGTCAAAGCAAGCTTGGGCACAACAGGATGATCTTTCGCTACCTTCACATGGTAACGATATAAGATGGATGCCACAGCAAACTTCATTTGATAGTAGGCAAAATCTTTCCCCAAGCATAGTCGAGGGCCGCCATTGAAAGCAGTGAATTTGTAGGCTGATTCACTCATGAATCGTCCGTCGACCATTCTTAACCACCTCTCCGGCTTGAACTCCCTGCAGTCACTTCCCCATATCGCCTCCATTCTTCCCATTGCATAGATTGCATAGATCACTTTTGTACCTTTCTCCAGCACAGTCCCGTCGGGAAAAATGTCATCCTCGACAACCTACAAGATATATATTGGAGCATTCTTTGAATCTGAAAGGGGGATTCATTACAAACTAGCAAAAGAAAATGAAACAGTATTTTGTCGTTCAACTTTTTCCTTGCCCCCGAGAAAAAAAACTAGTATACTTTTTAACGGTTCAGGTATTCTGGGGCCTGCATTAAATTTTTTCAGGTTGTGTGTTCCTGTCGATAATGATCTGTAAGTGGTGTGAGTAGAAGGACTCTCTTACCAAGAGGGTTGTAAGAAAAAACGATTCTCTTATGAAGAAGACAACTAACCCTGGGACCCTGGTTCAATCTCCGCCTATCTCTAGCTAGGACCTCGAAATTTTCCTTATTTTATGAGTTAATTATCTGGTATTTGATGCATGCCCACCAAACAAGGTTTAGACACTTTACAGTGTTTACACAAACATACTGACAGGTCAACAAGGAATTGACCAAGTACTGTCAAACTTCAAGCAAGGAAATCTGACAGATTTTCGATTAAAGAAATAGGAATCTGTCCATTTCACACAGGCTAAGTTATCCAAGAAAGATGCTTGCATTTATGATATATTGCATGAAGGTTTTTGATTGGTTGAATATAAACCTTGCAATCGGACAATGATTCAAGGGGCCGGGAGAAATGCTCTAGAAAAGATCTACATGCATCATCTCTAAGAAATGTTGCCATTCTATAAGGTCGCATGAGGATGTGTTAAGTGATAAAATATGCAAGAAACATGAATTCCAATTAATTAATCCAGAGATAAAAGAAAAGAATAATCCTTATCTTAACTATATATGATTGTTCTCGAAACCACTTGTGAAAAAAATCTGTAATATTAGTGATAATATGAAAGTTTTCCACGTGATTCGAACAAAGATTTTCTGTAAAACTAGGATTACTCTTAAGATATAAAGGAAAATATTGAGAGTTGGGTAAAGTTTGTAAACTAGCTAGTTACCTCCTTGTGGTCCACCGGCACTGAAGGGTACAACCTCAAGGCCTCAGATAAAGCAGCTTGCAAATAGTCCATCTTCTTTATCTCCTCTGGCCTGAACACTAATGGAGTCTTGGTGTCCAACTCACCTCTCTCACTAATTATCTTGCGAGTTTCAGCAAGAATCTTCTCCTCTACCGTTGGATGTGAATCAAGAAGCCAAAAGAACCAACTCATTGCCACTGAAGATGTGTCTCTGCCAGCAAGAATGAAGTTCACACAAATATCTCTCAAGAATCTGTCTGAAAATGGCTGTCCATTCTCACCTTTTAATCCCATGAACACTGTTAAAAGATCTGATCCATGCCTCTTCTTATCATCCTCGCTTTGTACAGAAAGTTCTTTCTTTCTTGTCCTGATGACATTTTCTGCAAACTCATCCACATCTTCTATCGATCTTTTCAGCTTCTTCTCGAACCCCAAATCAAGATACCTCATAGCTTTCCATATGCATGTTGGTGTAACAAAACGCAGGACAGTAGCTTCTGTTGCATCTTCAAAGGCTCTAGCAAACGGTATGTTAGGCAAACCTGGACGCAAACATCCTGGATCAACCCCAAACGCTATCATGCAAACATTATCAAATGTTAACCTCAGTAGAACATCCTGTAAATCAACCGACATCGAGTTGTTCACTGCATTTTCTAGGACTGGCAAGAGCCTAGAATGGACAAGTTCAAGCAATGATTCAGTAGTTAATTGCCTGAATTTTGTTGAATGAAACTCAATGCTTGCTGTCTTTCTTTGCCTCTGCCATTTCTCATCATCAGCATTGAATATTCCTCCACCGAGAAGATCACCCACGGTGTCGCGAAAATATTGTCCTTTAGGGTAATTAGAGAACTTGGTCTTGAGAAGATGCTCAAGATTTCTTGGATCCGCAGTCACCACACAGTTGAGACTACTAAACCATGGACCTTTGAACCTGAAAGTCCCATTTCGATCACAAAGTACGTCGGAAATCCATTCATACATGTTACATTGAACACCAGACACCAAAGATGGTAGCATGCCTAGAACAGGCCATACGGGCAGTCCACAATGCCTTTTCTGCCTTAGAGAATGAATGGCGATGAAGACCACAAGAGCAAGGAGGAGCTCTAAGATTTGAATATGTTGCAAGAAAAACAGCCGCGGCGGAATGAAGTTTCCGGCAATATCACTGGACAAGGAGGAGGAAAGGGAGCTGAGATTGCTGCTGCTGCTGTTAGGGTTGATCATGGTGTAGGGATGACACTGATCACTGAACTATTGTACATATGGTTATAGCTGGCCGTCATGTATATGTTATAAGGGTGGAATCTGTTTGCGTTTTCTTGGCGTGCAGTTTTCGCTCCAATAGGTATGAATTGGTGAGCAGAAACCTGTGGGCTCCTGCTGCTTTTTCTGTGACTAAACTGAATAATTCTCTCACTTCTTACTGATTTGGATGGTTTTGGCCTCGTTGGTGTTTTTCTAATTTTTTGAAATGGAATATTTTCGGCCTCTGGCAAATGACAACGTGGTGTGATAAGAGTTGCTGCGACTAGGGTTGACACTTCTGCGAGAGCAGAAGAATTTTTGGAGGAAAAGATGAAGTCGGTCACCGATAACCTAAACGCAACTATTTACATTAGTTTTTCCCAGCTTTACTAACGCAAGTTGCTTATTACCCAAAAAAAAAAGGTTACTTATGAACACAGATTTGTCTAGTTAGTCTAGACAACTTTAACTTGTGGATTTTCTGGGTTTTGGTTTAGAATGAGGTTTTGGTTTAGAATGAGATATTGTTTGGTATTGAGTTTTAAAATCATAAAAATAAAAAATTGATCAATTTTTTATATATTTTAAATTATTTTTTTGGTATTTTTAGATTATTTTCATGTGTTGATGTCAAAAATAATTTTTAAAAATAAGAAACATCATTTTGATGTATTTTTGAACGAAAAACACTTCAAAAACAACCCCAACCATACTCCAAAATAATCACTTTGTAAACTTCAACTTGAATAAGTTTGAGAAGTGCCTACCAAAATCAAATCCAACCACTTAGTAATTTCAATTTAGGTAATCTTCAAGACCTAATCAGGAGCTAAAAAATAGTTTTGTCTTGTTATAATATGTCAAGGATCCACCAACTCGTAAATTCCAACCACATGCTTAACAAAATACCATAACAAAATCCAACCACTTATTTTTTTAAACGTAATAAACTTAATAGGTACCTAATTGAATAAGCAGGTGGTGTTAAAAATTAATTAAATAAAAGTGACTCCAGTATCATAACTTTTGATATTATAAATGAGCAAGCTAATTAACTTGTAGGAATGTAATGGTCGGTACGAGATTACGAATTCCAAAACATAGAATAATTTTTGAGAATTTAAGGTTTCCTTTGAACTTACAGACCAAGAAGAGAATCTACCTGCGTGACCATGTCGCCCTTTTTTTATAAGCAAGACACTATAATAGATGGCGGGCACTATTATTTTCATAAATTAAGTACTTTAATATTTTATTCAATACCTTAATTATCTATTTTATAAAAAATATCTAAATTAGTTTTTACATAATTTAATAATAATAAAAACAATTAAAAATGGGTCGTGTGGTATTGCACGGGCAACCTGGCAGGGAACATACGAAACAATCGGAAGACAAAGCGTTGACGCCTTGCCTCCCTTTCACTGAGGGGCGAGATTATTTTTTATATATAAAAAATAATATTTAGATATTAAAATAAAATAGAAAAAAACATTAAAAAGCCAGTTATAAAAATATATAATATCACCAATTAGATTTAATCCAAAATAAAATACCTTGTAAAATCATAGTATAGATTTATAATTGGAATATGAAAAAAAAAAATTATTAAAAAAATATATTAATTTTTTAAATTTATGACAGAATTATTAAACTTAAATGATCTAATCTAGAAAATATTGAAATCAATAAATTATAAATAAAAATCACATATATAATAATTATTATTATTATTTTACAAGACCCACATAGTTTTTTCATTCAACGAGACAGCCAGTGTTGCTCAGTTGCCGCAGCAAGTTTCTTTAATGACTTCTCTTTTTCACAAATTTCAAGAGGTAATTACATGCTTCTCTCTATTCCTCTCAGGTGGTGTATAACTTAACCCTTTTCTCTTTGTTTGTATGCAAAGTAGATGTGTTTTTTAGGTAGATTCAGGATCGTGTTGGTTGATGGAAATAAATTTTGGTTTTTGCGTAATCAAGGCATTTTAGACGAACCCATTTTGGAAATGTATAAATTTATGGTTTCTTTTTGTTTCTGGAATATTTTAGTGATTGAATCCATCGTAGCATCCATGAAGTTTGATTACAGTTAGTGGAATTTATTTTAAGTTAGAATCTAAGTAGAGAAATTGATAATTGACATTCGTTGATGTAAGTGAAGGAGATAGATGATTGAAGCTGTTAGTGTTTAGTCAGCAGAACTAAAAATAAAGTTTCTTAGAATTGCTCTATGCATTGTTTTGTGAAACGAGTGGCTTCATGGATCATTTTGATAAAATGATTAAAGGGTTTTCCTTTTTGGGTTTTAACTACAGGTTGTGAAAACTCTAGCCGAAAGTCCCACAGATGTTACAAGTATAAGGGACCTTAAACATCTATTTATTTTAACCAGGTTTGTGTATCTTTTGTTTTCTATGCTGTCATTGGGTGTATGTTGCTTCTCTTAGTGTACATTTTGCAGGCTGCAGTAAAGGATTCTTTCAAAATGTTGTTGGAATCATATTGACTCCTGAAGTCTGTGCTATAGACCATCTGATTTGCAAGATTTTTCTTTTCTTTTCTCTTTTTAGTCTAAATCTCTGTTTCAACAAGTAATATTATCAAAAAGTCGAGGTTCAGAAGTTCAAATATAGTGTTTTTTCTTGCTTTGGTCTTGCTCTCAATTTTCGTAATTGCTTTGATCTTACTCTTAAATTTGACAATTGCTCGACTTTCTTTTCTTTGAAGTGTTGGTGAAATATTCTAAAGCTTAATTTTGAAACTTCTTTTTCAAATACTTTGGTTCTCTTATCTTGTATTAGGTTCATCTTCAATGTAGCTTTATCTCAACATGAGTGCGCCTACATCACCTATTATATTTAGATCTTTAATTGCTTGTTCTTTTGAGTACCTTGAGTTGCTAATGAGAGGAAAGATTTTCAGCTGCAATCGTTTGGGAAGGAATGCTGATAAGGCTGTCGCAAAGGATATCATTGAAATGGCCAATAAATCTTATGTTGCTGAACTGCAGAAACAGATCCAAGAAAACATCCATTTTCAAATTACAAACTTCTGCACAGCTATGAATGATATTCTTCTTCCTGATGCAAGAAAGAGAAGTAGGAAGGAAGAAGCTCCTCCACAATCAAATGCTTTTGCTGTTGGCAAGAGTGGTCCACCTACTGATCGCCATGGTGAGTTTACTTGCACAATCCTACATGTTAATTTACTGAAAGTCTTTTCCATATTAATTTATAAAATAATAACAACCTTGAAACTTAAATTGCTCAGATGATCTTACATTGCGCCTGTCACATATTTGCTCATCTCTTGATGTTGGCTTACTGTTGCATGTTTTATGCCTTTATAATAATCTCTTTTCCATAGTAATGGTGTAGCTCTGAGATAATTTTGATTATAGAGTACCCAGTATATATATTATTGACAAGTTATATATTGCTCAGTATCACTGGAACCATACCCAATGCCATTTGGAGCTTTTGATTCCTAAAAGAATACAGTTACATGAAACAGAAAGGACCAAATTGATGGATAGGGATACGGTTAGAGGCACAAGCCCTTATCTGTGACTAAACTTATATCCTTCAATTTTTATTAATGATGTTTTTCAGCACAGCTATACCTGAGACAAGGCAGTTGAATCATGCTGAAGTATCACAGAGTTTAAAGGATCGCATTGGTTACACACTCAAGGTGAAGCCATCTCTGATGCCCCGTCAAAAAGCTGGACAAGGTTTACTCGTAAACGGCGAGGCTGATGCTGGCACTGTTATTGCCATATACCCTGGCATCATATACGGTCCTGCTTATTACCAGTACATCCCAGGGTACCCAAGAATTCATGGCCGGAACCCGTACGTGATCACTAGACATGACGGGACAGTTATCAATGCACAGCCCTGGGGTTTTGGTGGTGAAATTCGTGAAGTTTGGGATGGCTTAACAGTGCCAGAAATCACGCCTAATGTGCAAAGTACTGGTCTAGATGGTCCAGAGCTAGTCTGGAGGGTCCTGAGCAAACCTTTGGAAGGTATTGGGGTTGGTGATGTCTTGGAGAGGAGAAACCCATTAGCTTTGGCTCATTTTGCCAACCAGGCAGCACTGGGTATGCATCAAAATGTTATGGCTTGCCCTTATGACTTCCCACTGACCGAGATAGATTTGAGGACCTATATACCAAATGTATCGTTTGCCAATCCAGAAGTAGTGAATACTAGAAGATTTGGCAGTTTTTGGTTCAGTGCCAAAAACAGTGAATCCAATGTTCCTGTTCTCAAGACTCTCGTACTAGTTGCTGCTAGGGCACTCTGTGATGAAGAAGTGCTCGTAGGCTACAAGTCGACAAACATGAAGTGTTAGCCACTATGGTGCCTTCCTGTGAATGATCGGAGGTGATGGAGCCGATGAGTTCGATATCGAAAATGGGTTTCAAGAGAAGCTAGACTTTTCCTCAAGTTTACCAGCAAGCTTCGGTGTTGAACCTCTTAAAAAACTTCATTGTAGAAGCTTGTCATGTTATGATTATACTCTGAAAATACAAAATTGTTCAGACAATATATATATATCAGATGAGAATTGCAAAATTACCCGGAGGGTTGGAGCCTCTGTGGCTCTTGCAGCATGTCCTTGTACTGCTCCAAGTGGGAGATCTCATCCCATCTTAACATCCCTCTCTATCCATATATCTCCGGAGACAATTCCCTTGTGCTAAGATGTCGATAATTAATAATCATATACAAAATACTTGTGAGATTTTGCAGCCCTAGCAATAAGAATCACAAGCTGTGGGACATTCTCATGTCAAGCTCCAATAAAGAACTCATCTGTTCATGTAACTTCATTTTAAAAGAGCCAATGATATAGCAATTGGAGAACTACTGAGAGAATTTGGTAAACGCAGCAGTTTCAATACTAGTCAAGTACAAGAACATCAATTTAAAAGCAAGTACATTGAGGTCTTGATTGGAACTGCTGCTGTTTTTTAAAAATATATTTATTTTGAGAAAAATATGAAGTTGATATTTTTTTATAATGTTTTTAGATTATTTTGATCTAATGATGTTATAAAGAAAATTAATTTATTTTTAAATAAAAAATATTTTTAAAAAACATTGTATATTATAATATCAAACATGTACTAGTGTAGGGATAATAATTATATTTTTTTGTCTACAAGTTTGTTTAATGAATCAAAGAATTATATTATGTACGAGAATAAATTCAAAATTCAAAATTAAAAAATTAAGTTGAATCATGATATTAAATTTATTTTTTCATAAGACAGAAAGAAAGGAAAGCCCAAGCTGAAAAGCCTACTCATTAGGGTTCAGGTTACCTAAGCAACTTGGCCCAGCATGTACGGACACAACTTAGGCCTGAGATTGTTTCATTCAACGAAGCAGAAGGCAGGAGTGCGAGTGTTGCTCAGTTGCTGCTGCTGCAGTTTCTTCAATGGCTTCTCTTTTTTACAAGTTTCAAGAGGTAATTGATATCTTTCTTTCTCTCCATCGGCATTACTTAATCTGTTTCTCTATTTGATTGTCTGGTTAGATATTGGTTTGATTCTGCGTCATGTTTATTGACAATGATGGAGATAAAGTTTTAGATTTTGAATCAAGACATTTTACAATAACCCATTTTGGAAATGTATAAAAAACTGTGAGATAGAGAATTATGGGTTTTGTTTGTTATGGAATATTTAGTCAATGAATGCGTAGTAACATTTTTTTTGCAAAGATTGATAACAAATGATTGAATTAGTAGAAAGAAGTTAGGATTCAAGTAGAGGGGTTGTCAATTGACATTTGAGGGTGTTGGTCTTTAGCTAGTGGAACTAAAAAATGGAGTGTCATGGAATTGCTCTGTGCTTTGTTATGCCAAAGGAGTTACTGCACGGGCTCAATGTTGATACAGTAAGTAAAGGTTGTTTCTTTTTGTGTTTATGTTACAGTTTGTGAAGACTCTATCCAAAAGTCCCACATTTGCTAGAAATCCAAGGGAGTTTCAATTTGAAACGGACATGAATCGTCTCTTTCTTTTTACCAGGTTTGTGTGTCTCTTTATCTTCCAAGTTGTGATTGGGTGTATCTTGCGACCTCAGTGTAGATTTTGCAGGCCTCATCAGGTGTTCGTTCAATAAATTGTTGGCATTAGACGGGCTCCTGAAATCTGTGCTAGAGACTATCTGATTTACCTTTTCCTTTTTTTTTTCCTTTTGTTTTGTTTTCAAGAAGTAATATTATCAGAAAGTCTCAAAATTCACAATGAAAGCTGAAGTTCAAAAAATTCAAAATTAGTGCATCTTCTTGCTTTTCTTACTCTCGGGTTTCATAATTGTTTTGATCTTATTCTCAAATTTGATAGTTGTTGGACTTTCTTTCTCTGAAATGCTGGAGAAGTTTTCTGCTGAATTTTATGTTTGAGATTTCATTCTAATGTGCTTTGATTCTCTTCTTGTATCAAATTGCTGCATTCTCAAGACCATGTAGCTTTATGTTCACATAGTGCGACCTACATCACCTATTATATTGAAACCTGTGATTTCCTGTTCTCTAGAGTACCTTGATTTAATGAAGTTTAAATTTTCAGCTACAATCGTTTGGGGAAAAATGCCGACGAGGCAGATGCGGAGGAGATCATTGAAATGGCCAATAAAGCTTCTGTTGCTGATCAGCAGAAACAGGTCCAAGAAAATATCCACTTTCAAATTACAAACTTCTGCTCAGCTATGAATTTAATTCTTATTCCTGATTTGGAAAAAAGAAGCAAGAAGGATGAAGCTCCTGCACAATCGACTACTGCTCCTCGGCGTAGTGGCCTTAGTTTCGCTGTTGGCAAGAGTGGTCCACCTATTGACCGTCCTGGTGAGTTTATGTGAACAATTCCACTTATTAATTTACTGATAGTCCTCTCCAGAGTAATTCATGAAATAATAGCAACCGTATAACTTAAATTATTCAGATGATATTACATTGTGCCGGTCACAATGTTTGCTAATTTCCTGTTCCTGGTTTGATGTTCCAGACAAGTGTTTTCTCCTGTTTCTTTATGCCTTTTTATTTCTCTCTTTTATCATACTAATGGTGTTATTCTGGGATGATTTTGATAATAGAAAGCAAAAAAATTTCATCCAGTAAATTTTTTTGACAAGTTATGTAATGCTGATTCCTAAAAGAGCGATTCAGTGACATGAACAGAATGGAGCAAATTGAGGGATAATAATACTATCAGAAGCATGAATGCTTATTTAAAACTAAACTTTTATCCTTCAATTTTGATTAATGATGTTTTTCAGCACAGCTATACCGGAGACGAAGCTGTTAAGTCAAAGCGAAGTATCACAGAGTTTAAGGGATCGAATTGGTTACTCACTTGATCTCAAGCCATCTCTGATACCCCACAAGGAAGCTGGAGAAGGTTTGTTTTTGAGTGGCGAGGCTGATGTGGGCACTGTGATTGCCATATATCCTGGTGTCATATACAGCCCTGCTTATTACCGGTATATCCCAGGGTACCCAAGAGTTGATGCCCAGAACCCATATTTGATCACTAGATATGATGGGACTGTGATCAATGCCTTGCCTTGGGGTTCTGGGGGTGAAAGTCGTGAAGTGTGGGATGGCTTAACAATGCCAGAAATCAGGTCTAATGTGCAAAATGTTGAGAAAGGTCAAGACCGGGTCTGGAGAATGCTGAGTAAACCTTTGGAAGGTACGCGAGTTGGTTCTAGTGGTGATGTCTTAGAGCGGAGAAACCCATTAGCGTTGGCTCATTTTGCTAACCACCCAGCGAAGGGTATGGATCCAAATGTTATGATTTGCCCCTATGACTTCCCACTGACTGAGAAGGATATGAGGACCTATATACCAAACGTATCTTTTGGAAACCCTGAAGAAGTGAATATGAGAAGATTTGGCAGTTTTTGGTTCAAATCTAGTGCCAAAAATAGTGTATCTGATGTTCCTGTTCTCAAGACTCTGGTTTTAGTTGCCACTAAGGCGCTCTGTAATGAAGAGGTGCTCCTGAACTATAGGTTGAGCAACACAAAACGTCGACCAGCATGGTATACTCCAGTGGACGAGGAGGAAGACAGGAGGAGATGGAGCTAATGAGTCGTTATTGAAAGTGGGTGGCAACCTGGACTTTGTCGTTCTTCAGGGATGCTTATGTCAGTGCAGGAACTGCCCCTACAGTTGGTGTACTTGCTTGCGAGAATTGTCAAAAACCTCAGAAAAACTGTATTGTTGAATCTTGATATGTTGAGATTATAGAATAGGATTGAAGTGCTCAATAGCTTCGTAATTAAGCCAGGCTTAGCAAATTGTTTTAGGAGTGACAAGTTTTGAGTTTATGCTTTTCTGTCTTTGAATTCTGGAGTTTTGCTATAACCAAAATAGATTCCATAGCGAATCTATTTCAAGGTAGTATTCTGCTCCAGAAACTTGGTACTCTAGTGTTAAAACATATACTGATTGATGATTTGAGTCATCGTTTCAGAAACAATAATAATTAATTTACTCTTAAAAATAAAAATAAAATTATTTGTGAATTTTGATTTTGACTTTTTTTTTATTCTTTTGTGAATTTGATTTTTCTTCTCAATCTCTCCCTTAAAATTAAATTTCTAGGTTGTCCTCTAATTTTTATTATAAATTATGCATGCAGAGATTGAACTTAAGGAAGGAGGGATGAAATAGTGAAAAAGAATAAGGTTAGGGATCTAAATCAAAAAGGGTATGCTCTAAGTTCATGCTGACAAAAAGTTCATGGTAGTATTTTTTTTCCAATTACGTAATATAAATTCCATATTTTTTCCCCTGCGTTTGCTCTGTTTCTTCATCCCTGTTCTTGTCCGTCCCTGAAGAACTCTAAATTCTTCCTCTATTCCTAAATTTTACCGTAACATTAGGTCCTTGGAGAGTTCATGTTCTTAAAGTGCTTCACCTTTTAACTGAACTTCTTCTTCTCCGACAACCTGGAAAGCCATGTGTGTATAGAAGGAATGGTTTTCTTTAATTTGTGATCCTAAATTTCGACTCTCCCATACTCGCATCCAAAAAAAAAAAAAAACCCGACACGCGCAATGCTGCCATTATCAACGACAGCTTCACTCCAATCCATCAAGAACTGCAACCTGTCCCTCTGAAAGACCTTTACGACACTGTATCCACAAAAGTCTAGTAATTTGATTATCTTAGTGTTCCTGTTTTCGAATTACAGAATTATGGCAATGAACTTTTACTCCGCTGCTCTTCATATTTGGTCCAACCCAATAAAGAACGGCAAAGAGAATCCTAGTCAATGAGAACAGGATTTCCTGAACCTGATTCTGGTGTCTGGGAAATGGAATCTGATTAGCCTAGATGATCTTTAAAGTACTGCGCGAATCTTGGTCGGTGAGAATGGAATTTCCTGAACCTGATTTTGGGACCTCGCAGCTTGAGGGCGTTGCTGCATTTTCAGTGTTAGGTGTTATCCAGGGTGAAAAGGATGGGGAAAAGATAGCTGTGATTTTGTGGATGGTAGAGCTATGATATATAATCTTCATGACAGGAAATCAAACAAGATTTCTGATTTAACATCAAGACCTTTGGATTTGCATCTTTCTGGAGAAGTTTTGCAGTACGAAGGGCATCGTGCATGGCCACATTATGAGACCCTTATTTGTGTTTGAACCCTGCATGCTACTTGTAGCGGCAGGTAAAGGAATTGCTCTTTGCTTTCTTTGTCTTGGAAAATTGTCCAACGTTGATACGATAGCTAAACATAGTTTCTTTTTTTCTCCATTACAGGCTATGAAAACTAAAATTTCATGATATACATTTACACACACACGTACTTGTGCTGCTTGTGCAGCAATGTGTCTCTATTGCGAAGGCTGGTCTCCTTGCAAGTTTATCAACACGAACTTCAGTTTTAGCAGCGACAAATCCTGTTGCTGACCCACTGCGTTGAAGGTACTAGCAGAGCTCGTATCAGATTCGTTTGGATTCCGTGCTCCTCCAGGATTAATGGAAGAAGAAATGGTCATGTTTTTCTCATCTAACTTTGCAGCAAACAATAATGCAGAACTAACACCACTATTCAAGCCTCGAGACTGATCAATAGAACGTTCCACGGGCCTACTATTGTTTCTCCATGCCCCTAATTTTGCAATTTATGTCTTCAAAGGAACAATTTGTTAATATTCTCACAAAAGGATTAAGTGCTTCGTTATTTCATCTTCATTGTTGCAATCTCATGTTTGCCAAAACAAGAGCTTGCGGGGGGGTTTGTAGATGAGTATTGTATGAAGTATGCCTATAAATAGACATTGTTGAACACATAAAAGGTGTGTATAAAATGAAAGTAAAACAATAATACAAATCAAATTCTGTTTCCCTCTCTTCTCTGCCATCTGAGCATTCTTCTTCCTTCTCTTCCTCTCAATTTCTCTTTGCCAATCTTCACAATTCTTTCAAAAGTACTTTTGTATTATTGAAAAACAATGTTTAATTGAGTTTTGTCACTAGCTAACGTAGAACCTTACTAGTTTGATTATCAATAAAAGGTTTGATCCTTGTGAAATTCCAGCAACTATAAAACGTGATGAAATTTTATGGTCCATACAAGTGATAACGACTTCATTCTCGGATATCACCGCTGGATTGCATTATTGAGAGGAGGGTCAGTATCATTGTGTAGAAGGACAAAATCAGTATGCAGAGAGAGAGAGAGAGAGAGAGAGAGAGAGATTCTGCATACAATGTTTAAGGTCTGATCCACGTCAAATAGTATCATCACCTCATCGAGCAATATTTCAAGCAATCCATTGATTGGTTGTCTTCTTATTATAATTAAAAAAAAAGATTTTGATTTCAAGAACTTGGATTCAGCATATAGTATTGCAGAAACACAAGTCTGTAAAAGCATTGAGGAGACTTTTATTTTGCTCTCATGTAACAAAAGTCTATGCATTGCTCAACAATATTATTTTATTTTATTTTATTTTTTAACTAGTATGAAATGTTTCAACCGAACAGAACGAGATGGACATCTTTGAACGATACTATTATGGTCCACAAGTGATCACGATTTCGTGGATATCACCTGAGGACTGAATTGCATTATTGGGTTCGATCATTTTCAGTTTGTAGGACAAAATCGTCATATATTTAATTTCTTTAGAGAGAGAGAGAGACTCTGCATGCAACGTGTTTATCATGCATTCAACATCTGAAACATACTGTACAAGTGAATTACATGCTTAATTAGCAATTGTTTTTTATTATAAGAAGAATATCACGTGTTAATTCGTGCACATCATACTATTTTTTTCCTTTCCAAGTAAGGTTTTTAATAGTAGCATATGCCCTGTAGCTAGTTTATGGCCATCAGTAGAGGGATTCAGATTAAAAATTGCAGAAAAAGCATATATACCTCTTAGCCCCTAATTACATGATTAAAAATCAAGAAGCTGTGTCGATTCCGTCCATGAATTCCTACATATCAAAAAGATAATCGATGAACAAACAGGCAAAAGTTAACTCCCTCGATTATTATTATCATAAAAAAGAGCATAACCACAAGTTTATTCATGCCCCTGAAGAAATCCTCCACCCCCCTTCCCTTGTAAATCAAGCTTACAGTCCCTTTGATCTCTACTCCTTATAATTTCAACAAGTTTCGTGATTATCTGTACAAGTAGATAGATGTAGCAACCATAGCAGGTTAACCTAGCTTGGTGTAATTAAGTTTCGATAACATTAATTGGAATATAGGACCACAACAGTACGTCCCCAGTCGTTTTCTCGCCTCCCTCACATAGTTTCTCTGCAGTACTAATTAAACGTGGGCTGCGGGGCTGCACTGTTGAGCTGAGTGCCTTAATCAATTTGGAGAGCGGAAAGATCATCACAGAACCGCTATATAATGAAGTCTCTGCAGCATCATCTACCATGCATTCAACAGCAAAAACTTACATTGCAAGTGAATTAATTGAAAGCTTAGCGGTTGTGTGAGGGAGAGATGGATAGCAAGAAGATGAGTTTGGTTCTGATACTGTCCCTTCTCTTCATTGCAACTATTTCTCCTTTTGCTTTCTCTGTGAGGGAAATTCCACTCACCTCTGATGGTGGTGGTGCCGATGAGATCACTACTACTAGTAATACAAGGAGCAATATTCCACTCTCAAATGTCATGTTGCCTGTGTCGTCTGGCCGCTGTCTCCCGCCGGGAACATCTCCATGCATGATCGGCGACATAGGTTGTTGCAGCGGGATATGCCTTTTAATTTACCCACCAGTATGCGGTTGAAGATTTGTATCAGTAAGAGCAACAGCATGATGTGGAATTGAAGAAGCTATTAATGAAGATGGTGGTGTACGTACGTGAAGGTTGGAACAAGACCGAAAAAAAAAAATTATCTGGGATATAATTATTATATCCTTGGTGTGTGTGTGGTTGTGTGTTTGTGTTTCCTTTGTTGTAGGTGTGATTTCACTCACCTCTAATGGTGTTCTTGAGATCACTACTAGCAATAAGAATGATATTCCACTCTCAATTGTCATGTTGCCTAAAGCCATTTGATTTTTTATTTTTATAATAGTTGATTATATTATAAATAATTATCTAGTAGATGGAAAAGAATCAAGATTTTATTTTTTTTAAATATGGTTAATAAGCATGTTTGAAGTCAAATTAAAAGTAGAATCCACATTGAAACTTTATTAGAATCTATTTTTCAAAAACCACACTTTAACATAACTAAAATAAATTATGAGCGCGAAGAAAATTTATCTAAAAAACACTTAGTTGACATTGTTGTGACACTCAAAACCCTATGTCCTATAAGAAAGAAACAAATTGATTATATCAGCAGGGGTTGTGGCTCAGTGATTGTTGGGGAACACCCTTTTTCATTCGAACATGATTCGAGTCCCAGTGGTAGTGAGGCTGGAGGGTTCCTCTCTTCTTGTCTCTCCTGAGTCCATCCCTGATGGTGGTGCTGTTGACGAGATCACTACTGCTGGTAATACAAGGAGCAATATTCCACTCTCAGATATCATGTCGCCTGACTGCTGTCTCCCGCCGGGAACATCTCCATGCGTGATCGACGACATAGGTTGTTGCAGCGGGATGTGCCTTTTAATTTTCCCAGAAAGATGCGTTTGAATATGTTTCAGCAGACAAAGCTAGCCAGTGGAAGTAATGAAGTTAAAAATGAAGATGGTGGTTCGTGAAGGATGGAGTAAGACTGAAAAATAAAACATTAGCTGGGATACAATTACTGTATCCATGGTTGTGCATCTTATATATTCTGTTTTTTTTTCCTATGTTGCAAGTGTGATTTCGTTTGTGGTATCTTAAGTGTTTTTTTTTTTTTAATAAATCAAGCTTGTTTATGTTTTTGGATTCATATAATTTTTTTTCTTTAATTTATTTGTACCAGATTATAAAAAAGAAAAATCGTATGATCATTAAATATATATTTTTGAACTATTATTAACAAAAGATGTTTTTGAATAAATAATATGTTTTGAGAGAGTAATTTATCCAAACAAAAAAACTGATATAATTAGTTAATTACCACTAAAACTTCGTTATTTATTAGTAAAATTTATAAAAATAAAGCCCAATGCTGTAAAACTATTATTCGATAATTTATTATTGTAACTTTTTTTTTCAAGGAGCAATTACGATGACCATATAACTTGTTTGTGTCGATCATCTGCTAAAATGATCGAAAAGGAATTGTGCTTGAAAGCTGGACACTATTCGCAAGAAGAAATCATAGCCATTGATTTTAGAGGCACCCACATAATGATCACGGTTTTTGATCTCTCGGGCTTGCCTTCTGGCGGCTCCCCGTCATACCCAAGGTAGTCAAAATCGCGAGTCAACTCGCAAACTCGTACGAGTTTGCGAGTTGGCTCAGCAAACCTGGTTGGATCGGTAGAATAACCGAAACCGGTCAAACTCGGTCAAACTCGGTCAAAATCAGGTTGACTCGTAAAATCGGACCGAATAGGTCCGATTTTACGAGTTCAACATTCAGACGTTGCAAAAGCGACGTGTACCAAGAAAAGTGTAAGATTTATAGTGATCAGAAGAAGTGGATGTTCTGTGATGATGCTGAGCGCCAAGAGTTGTTGAAGAAAATTCATCGATTGCTCAAGTTGTTCTTGAAGAATAAGTCATTGGCACCGCGAATCTTGTCATGGATGTGGGACTATACCATACAGGAGTTAGAAGAGAGTATACAGCTAGGATTTAAGGATTTGGTTCCTATCCTAGAACAAACCCAGACACCCCTGTCTATTTGCTTTCTATCTCAGATGAGGAGATGAGGGGCGGCGGCGTGAGAGAAGGAAATTGGGATTTAGGGTTATGTTAGGGACTTAGGGGCTTTTATACTTAGTTATTATAATAATAATAATAATAATAATTAAAAAAAAAAAAGAAGAAGAAGGTAGGTTTGGGGTTATATAAATTAATAATAATAATAATAATAAAAAAGTAGGTTTATACGGGGGAGGGGTAATAATAATAATAATAATAATAATAATATGGGGGTTTATACTTTATAATAATAATAAAAATAATAATAATATTAATAATTAGCATAAAAAATAGTTAGCATAAAAAATATTTTTAAAAAAATCCTATTAATTTAAGATAATAAATAACATTAATTAATTTATATTTCACATCAACAAAATATTTATTTTTAGTTTGTTAATTTTTACCTAATGAAATTCTATGGACATAATTATTTTGTAATGTATTTTTCAATTATTTTGAATCATGCATGAACCTAAACTAATTAAGTTTTATGTCCATAATTATGCTATTTTGTATTCAGAAATATTTTACATACGATTTTACGATTTTTCTTCTCATACGATTTTAGCTGTGATTTTACGTTTTTTGTACGGAAAAATTCTGGTACGATTTTACGATTTTACGATCCGATCTTACGATCCGATTTTTCAGAGCCCTTTCCGATTCGTGTCAAAATCTCGATTTTGACCTGAAAGGGTGGGCAGAAGGCAAAACTGAGAGATCAAAAACAGCGATTATTCAAGACAAAACGTGGAGCCCATAAAATCAATGGCCACGATTTATTCTTGGGACAATGTCTTTCAAGCACAATTCTCTTATGATTATTTTAGTATATGGTTTACACATATAATTATGATGGGACACCATATACATATCATAAACTACACTGAGTATATAAACAAAAATGATATAAAATGATCTAGCCTGTCACATTTTTATTATTATTATTGAGAGTACTTTTGTATTATCGAAAAACAATGTTTAATTAAGCAATTACGATTGGATGTAATGTTAGTGAGGAATATCCTTTTTTGTTTTGTTAAAGTTGCAACCATGACAGAAGTTTATAGCATGTTCTGGAAGAAAGGTGGTGTTGCGTACATTTATTAGATTCATCTTTAAAGGATGAAGGTCTTCTTATTTCTTTGTTATGGATATGGGTTTTCAATCTCCTTTGCTATGAAAAAAAGAAGAAGAAGAAGAAGGAAGGGTCATTTGCTCTTTTAGCCCATTTGGACCAAACTTGGTTTTGGGCTAAGCCTATAAAGGGCTTGATAAAAATCTTGTCAAAGAAAATGCAAATTTTGGATTTGTAAGGTTTGTTTGATAAAATCTATTTTTTTTAATGTATATGATTATGAACTTATATATATAAGATATATTTTTGAAATTGAATAAAAAAATAGTTTATTTTAATTTAATGTTTTGAATTTAGAATGACTAAGTTTTAATCTAATAAGATAAGGTCCTCTTTGCTGAAAAAAACTTTTCTCAAATCTTAGACAAACTAATGATTAGAAAACATAATAATATCTTAATTTGAGACCAATTGGAGTTCTTATTGGAAAAAATTACTAGGTGACGATTCCATCCTTTTTTTACTGATAAGAAACATGATTTTCTTGTTCTTTCTTTCATCACCACAAAGTTCCTAACCTGAAAGGATTATCATTGCGACGTCGCACACATATGACAATATTCATAATTTATTTTAGTCTTTTGTTTTTTTATTTAACATATGTTATTTGATTGAGATGAATAAAGGGTAGTTGCTTGGTGAATATAAAAAATCCATGTTTTATAGAATTTTTTAGCATTGTTATTAAACTAAAAAAAAGAAAAGAAATTAAGACATAAAAAGGTAGGCCTGGTGTCTACCACATCAATAATAGACTAGGCCCGCGTGTCTGACATTTATTTATTTGTTTTGTTTTTTTATTAAAAGACTCCTCGTTGTTTTCACAAAATAAACCACAAACAAATTATTTCGTTCCTTAAAAAGGATATTGTTGTAATTATCAATTCTCGTACCTATTATTATCTAAAGAGCTAAAACAGCTCGGGGCGGTTACTGTAGCTTCAGACACATTGGCACTGTGGACTGGAAATTTTTCGTCCGTGCGTCGCGCGAGTTCGTCCACCTTTCCCCCCCCCTCTTATGAACAGTGTAGTAACGATTTTAGCCCCGGTAATAAGAAAAAATAACATTTCTGGCTGAGGGTTAAGGGCGTACGGACCGGTCCGGTCCGGTCCGCCACAACCTCATTTTTTTTAAATGGCTAAAGACTATTGTAGCCCCTAATAAGATAAAATTTATTAATTAGGGACAAGGCTATAACGGTAACTGACCATTATTATTTATTTATTTTCCGAAATACTGTCGGCGCGTGCGGTTCACGCGACCGACAATATTCCGCCTCACGCCCCTTTCAAGTGGCGAGTGTGGTATGATACGGTGGCCGGAAATGGGCTACCGGCGTCTAATCCGGTGCGCCTACGCTTGGTCTTCCTCCCGGTGAGGCGCGTTTTTCCACACGGTGGCCGTGGACGCCGATTGTATCGTTTCTCTCTCTCCTGCACGTAAAAGTGCAGAAGAGCCCCCCGGGTTTTGTATACTTTCACTTCGGTCCCTTGTCTTTTAATTGTGTATATGGGCCTGATTTCAGTTATATAAGTTTTAATTTTGTTCGATTAGGTCCTTCGATTGCAATTAATTAAATGTTAATGTTTCACTTTGGTCCTCCAGCTTTTAATTTCCGGATTGGGTTGAAAAGGCTGAATATATTCGGTACATAAGTTTCAATTTTTGCAAATTTGTCGTTTAATTGAAAATGTTAATAAATCTGATTTTCATTTCAGCCCTTCAACTTTTAATTTTTGATTTTAAGACCTTTATATTTGATTTTCATTTCAGCCCTTATACTTTTATTTTTTAAAATTTCTAATATAACCCCTACTTTTGTCCATGTATATATAAGTGTGTTTAACACAACAATAATAATAATAATAATAATAATAATAATTTAATTGTTTTTCTTACTTGCTTCTTTGATAAAAAAAATTTTCTTCGGATAATTTGATAATTTTTATTTTTTTTGGCAGTAATAGCAATGATAATTTTTATTTTTATTTTTATTTTATGTCTTTGTTTTATCTTTTGTTCAAGTTTCTAGCATTTTTTTACTCTTTCATTTATTTTTGTTTCTTTCATAATAATAATAATAATAATAATAATAATAATAATAATAATAATAATAATAATCATAATAATAATAATAATTTAATTGTTTCTCTTACTTACTCTTTTGTTAATGTTTTTGAGTGTTTTTTTTCAGGATAATTTGATAATTTTTATTATTTTAATAGTAAGAGCAATGATAATTTTAGATTTTCAAACTTTGATTTTGCTATTGTTATACTAGGGGGTGTTGAGCTATTTTATTATATTAAATTTCGCATAAATAAATATTATATTTTTATTTGGATCCAGCAAATCCTATAAAAATTGTTTACTCAGCCCGCAACGTAGAACATATATTTTTTAAAATTTTCAAATTAAATGATTTTTTCAGCTAATAATTTTTTTTTTGTTTTATCATCTATTATATTTTTTTTATGTGCTCTTTCTTTTTATTTTTTTATTGGTTTTATTGCTATTATTTTCAAGTTAGATAAAAAAAAAAATTCCTGATAATTATGATGTTTTTTGTTAAAGTTATGATGATTTTTTTTCTTTTATTTATTTTTGTTCTTTATTCATCATTAACACAATAATAATAATAATAATAATAATAATAATAATAATAATAATAATAATAATAATAATAATAATAATAATATATTCTTTTTCTTGCTTACTCTTTTGTTAATGTTTTTGTGTTTTTTCTTTCGGGATAATTTGATAATTTTAATTGTTTTTGCAATAATAGCAATAGTCATTCTGTATCTAATATTACTGGGGATAAAAGACAACTCAAGTATAAAAAATTGACAAATTTAACTAGGTTAGCTACAATTAAAAAACGATACAAGTCACTTTTGTCTCGATTACACTGTTCCTTTTAAATGGCAAATAAATCATTATTATATGTTTTAATATTTATTGCATATTATCGCCTAAAAATATATAAAGAGATAAAAAAAATGACCTCGGATTTTTTGCAGGAAAAAAATTAATATCAGCATTCTTAAATACATTTAATATAATAATATGATGAATAAATCTTATAAAATAAAATAAAAATTGGCTTTGAATTTTAATTTTGTGCTCTTTTGTTCAAGTTTATTTCTTAAAAAAAATAAAAAAATTGGATTTTTAATATTTAAGATCTAATATTACTCGGGAAAAAATACAACTCAAAAAAACAAAAGATAAACAAATTTGCCTAGATTATCTACAATTAAAAAATATACGAGACACTTTCCGTTTCGACTACACTGTTTTTTTTAGACGGCAAATAAGTAATTATAGCACGCAAAAAAATTATATTTCTTTTTTAAAAAAAAATTGCAATATTTTTATTTATAATGTGTCAGATCTAATATTACTGGGGAAAAAAGGTAACTCATATTTTTTTTTTACAAATTTACCTAGGTTATCTACAATTAAAAAAATATAAA
Organism: Salix brachista; assembly: GCA_009078335.1. Taxonomy (NCBI): domain Eukaryota; kingdom Viridiplantae; phylum Streptophyta; class Magnoliopsida; order Malpighiales; family Salicaceae; genus Salix; species Salix brachista. The sequence continues at coordinate 6,665,551 of CM018576.1, read as the reverse complement.
AATCACTTCCCATTTCGATCACACTATATAGTATGTGAGACTAAGTATATGTGTTTAATATTTATTTAATATTATCGCCTAAAAATATATAGAGAAAAAAAAAATGACCTACGATTTCTTGCAAAAAAAAAATAATATCGGTATTCTTAAATATATTTAATATAATAATATGATGAATAAATCTTATAAAAAAAAACTTTGGCTTTGAATTTAAATTTATATTTTAGACTCTTTTTTTTTTTCCTTTTAAGAAACGGTTACCTTTTTTTCACATGTATTTTTTATTTTTTAGTGTCCAAGTCAGTTGTTCTTTTTTAACCGGGTTTTTTTTTTGTTTTTTTTTTAACCAGAGTATCCGTGACAACAAATTTCTAATAAATCATTTCAGCTTCTTAGCAAATTTTCTAACAAATTTTATCAAAAGTTTTGTAGCAATAGCAATATTCAATCACATTTTGGTTGAAAAAAACCAATTTTAACAGATTTTATCAATTACAATTATACTAATTAAATATTAAAATATTAAAATACAACTTTTATAAAATCAATTAATTTTCTACATAGATAAAAAAGCCTAGCGAAGCGGGCAAATCGGCTCGTGACCTCTAGATGAAATAGACATGCTAATGATTCTAGTTATAACACAATGTTTATATTCAAACGATTTACAAGAGATATATAAATAGGGTCCATAGTTATGTAAATTGTAAATTGTGAAGCACCGTGAAGAATTTCATTTTATTTTAGTGATGGAGGTTAATACTCGCCTAATAAATGAGATCATAGGGTAAATTGGCATCCTATTTTTTTCCAATTTTGTTTGAGGTGGCAACAAATTCAAGGCATATTTTCCATAAATGAAAAAAATAACAACCAAACATTGAAGGAGCAAACGTCGGGAGGCTTAAGCTTGATGTGACGGGGATTAGGTTTGTGGGCCGGACAATAATACATGAGTTGTTGGCATTTATTACTGTGAAAGGAGCAGGCCACCAAGTTCCACGCAGCGTCGGCTCAAATTTCAAAACTGTTTTTTTTAAAAAAATTAATTTTATATGTTAATATTAAAATAATTTTTTAAAAATAAAAAATATTATTCTAATAAATTTATGAATAAATTTTTTTTTTTAAAAACAACCTCGCTCTCGCTATCAATCAGGAATCCATGTCAGCCTAATAATTTGTAAAAATTTCTTTTATTTTCTAATATCATTTATCATCTTAGTTCATTTCGTTAAATCCTCAATATGTTTTTTAATTTCTTATATTGGTTTCGTAACAATTCTCCTTTTATTGCATGGGAAACTTCCTAAATCGAGATAAATACCATGCAATAATTATATATATATATATATATTATTTGTGTTTTGATGGTTAAATTTTGATCCAAGATGATATCTTAATGGATACGACCTATCATGATTAGGATGGGAAGGTAATCCAAAGAGTTGGATTTTCAAAGGTGTCGAGGTTCCAATCCAAAGCTATTGACTAGAACGAGCCAATTCCTTCCAAATCATTCGTTTAGGGGAAAAGCTCTGAGAAGTACAAACTCTCGCTTTATTTTCTGCGCAACCAACAAAATAGAATACAATAAAATAATCAACGGAAAATATTTCTCTCTAATAATTCCAAAAAAGAGGAAGAAATTCCGATGCATTTTTAATGAGTTGATTAAAAATATTGGGTGCTCACACAAAATATAGTGGTGATGGGAGAATGTGTGTGTGTGTATATTACTATATATATAAAAGTTGTGGGGTTTTCACTGTGCACTCATACACAGTGCATTGTGGATTGCAATAGTTTTTTTTTTTACTCCTTTTTTTTTTCTGGTTACGTTTTTTTTTCTCTTTTTCTCTGCTTTTTTTTTTTTGGTTTTTATTTTATGATTACGCTCCTCTTTTTTTTTTCGTTTCTTTTTTTTTTTCGCTTTTTTTTCCTAATTATTCTTTTTCTTCTTTTTTTCCTCTGTTTTTTGCTTCCTCTGTTTTTTGCCTTTTTTTTGTATTTTTTTCCTTATTATATTTTTTTTTCATTTTTTTCTTATTATATTTTTTTTCTTTTTCTACTTATATATTTTTTTGTTTTTTTGTTTTTTAATAATCGAGGGTGTCCGAGCTCGCTTAAATGCACCACGATTAATCTCCATATCCAAATTTTTTTGATAACCAGGGTGTCCAGACCAACTTATGCATACCATGACAATCCCCGGACCCATATTTTTTTTTCTAAAATGCTTTCCTGCTGGTACATTTTTTTTCCTTTTTTTTATACTTTTGTTTTATTCACTTATACAATTTTTTTATAACCGGGATCTTCGACCAGCTTAAGCACACCACGACTAATTCTTGGGCCGAATTTTTTAAAAAACAATATGGATTGCTACAGTGCTTTCACGCTTATACTTTTTTTTTTGTTTTCTTTCGCTTATACATTTTTTTGTAACCATGGTCTCTCAGTCAGCTTAAGCTCTTTTTTTCACTTATCATTTTTTTTCACTTATATATTTTTTTTATAACCACGATCTCCGGGCCAGCTCAAGTGCACCACCACTACTCCTCGGACCAAATCTGTTTTTTGATAATCGGGGTGTCCAAGCCAGCGTGGATACACCATGACTAATCTCCGAACCAATTTATTATTATTTTTTATTTTTTTTCCTTATACGTTTTTTTGTTCACTTTTATTTTTATTTGTTCTTTGGATTAGATGATTTTTATAATTTTATTTTTTGCGCAATAATAATGATAATTTTAGTGATTATTTTTTTATAAAAATCTTTTGATTTTTTTAAAGATTTTCCTGAAATTTTAATTTATATCGGTAATCATTTTAGAAGTAATATTACTCTATTTTTCCCTTTATTTGTTTTGTTTTTGTTTTCTGTTTCTTTATTTGTTCTTTAGATTATATGATTTTTATGATTTTATTATTTATGCAATAATAATGATAATTTTAGTTATTGTTTCTTTATTGTTTTTTTATAAAAATCTTTTGCTTTTTTATTTAATTTTTCATGGCAATTTAATTATTTTAATTGTTTTGGCAGTAATGTTAGTAATAATTTTAGCTTTAATAGCAATGATAATGGCAATAACGTCAGGATGAATTTTCAATCTATGTTTTCGTCTTTTTATTGATAGAAAATTAACAACTTATTTTTTTATTTGATTATTGTAGGTATTTTCACAATTTATATTTTATTTTTGTTTGATTTAAATTGAATTATAAAATGAACTAATCTTAATACAGTGAACTTAATAATTCAGATATTCGAGTTTTCTTGCTTTTTTAATGATGATGATAAATTTATGCTGGTTATTTCGTTTGAAACTACTAAACAGATAAATTTATATCGATTTTAAATTCATATATTTTATAGAAAACTTGCACCTGAGATGAATTCTGCATAAATTTATTATTTTAGCTAAATTTATATTATAATAAAAAAATACACACAATTAATATTTTTTACATTGAAAAAAATATTGTGCCGCCCGCGGCGAAGCGCGGGGGCATTGTCTAGTATATATATATATATGCTGGAAGATGATTGATTTCAGTATTTATGACTTTCACACATGACGTGCATAGTCATTGAACCCACCATTGACAATTTGTGCCCCATTCTACCACCACCACCACCACCTATGTTTTTTTTTTTCATTAATGAGTTGTTATTTGAAAAATATTAAAAAAAATAAAAATAAAATTTTTATTTTCATATCATTTTAATATGTTGATGTCAAAAATAATTTTTTTAAAATAAAAAATATTTTTTTAATATATTTCTGAACAAAATAACTTTATATATATATTTGGATGCGAGTAAACCCTCTCATCGGAAAACATATTTTTTGGATCTAGGTGAGCGAGTAAAACCCTGGTTGTCCCAGATTTTTACAAGAGTTGCACGTCCTGACTCAAACTTGAGACCTGTTGTGCAAATCTCAAGTTTTTTATCACCACATATGGTGATTTGAAATATATTCCCAATCATGAATTTAAATATATTTGCAATCATAAAATATATACTTTTAAAATGAGAGGATGGAAAGAGAGTCACCAGAAACGATTCAAACAACGAAAAGAATTTTGTATCATACCTTATACGAGACAAATGAAGGGCAATATATACAACACACGATTCTTATCTGTCTTTCTTTGAATTCTGAAGCCGCGCAGAGAGACAAAAAGAGAGAGAGAGAGAGGAGAATATCCAACAATGGCTTTATACACATTCTCTTTGCATCTTTTTCTTCTTCTTTTCTTCGTCTTTAGCTCTGCTAGAGCGAGTAAAGCTGAGTCTGAGCTCACTCAGGATGAGTTAGCCCAGCAAGAAGCAGACAGAGTCATTAGACTTCCTGGCCAGCCCGAGGTGACATTCAAGCAGTATGCAGGCTATGTAACAGTGAATGAAAGCCATGGGAGAGCTTTGTTTTACTGGTTCTTCGAAGCCATTGAGAATCCTGAAGAAAAACCTCTGCTTCTGTGGCTCAATGGAGGTAATTACTGTGCTCTACTTATTTACGTTTTCATGGCTCAAATGCACGTTTCAACATGTTCTTTCTGTTTCTTAATTTAGCCGAATCTCATGTGATTTGCCACTGCCTGCCATGGACATAGCCACAGAACCTTATCAATTGTTACAATTATGTGGTTCAAACCTATGAAATCTTTATATATCTCTGGCCATCTACTTGTAATCAGGGAAATGAATCAAGGCAAAGCATTGCTATAGCACGAAAACTGGTCAATGCTAACAAGGATAATAACTAGTTTACTCAAAGCTAGTGTTATATATATATATATATATATATATAAGAGGCATAGCAGAAAATTATTACTTGAAGAAATTTTAGGTGGAATTTAATTTCCTTATCTTAATTTGCACTTAAGCTGTCAAAGACTATAATAAAAGATTCCATGAAAGTTATTAATGATACGATATTCCAACTACCGAATGATAATTGACCGAGACTATGAACAAAATCATCATATTTTTAACCTCTTTGTTACATTATGAACAAATTATACCGTCATCCCTATACTTTTAGTTCAGCATGATGATATATTGGACTGAAAATCTTTCATTCCAAATCATCAACCATGCAGAATCTTTTTGTCCATGAGGGATGCCGAAGCAGCAAAACTAAAACCTTATTTAAAACCCAGCTGTTCCATCAATGGTGATGTAAGAGTTCTTCCAACTTGTTTTCATTTACTGCAGTGGTTGTATTTAATGGCTGTGCCAGAATCTAGGGGGGCTATGCCAGCCCAGCAGCAACTTGATAATTCAATTCTGCCGTCTCGCCCGTAGGGTCCTCCATACACCAATCGAAGAGTTTCTTGATTCTATATACTGCCCTAGTTCATCCTTGTTTTGTAGTATCTGCATGCCAGCAAATGAGTGTTCTAAGATATAAAATGTTAGATGACTAAGCATTCAAATAACTCAAAACAAATCTCTCAAACGTGTTTAAAATTACCCAGCACCATTTTTAATTTCTTGCCTTCTGAGTGGGGGAGGAGAAGATATATATATATATATATATATATATATATATATATATATATATATATATATATATATATGGGAACCAGTTCCATTGAATGGTTGATCTTCACCCACTTATCATTTTCATCACAGTCAATTAATTGCTTACTTTTTTGTAAGAAAAAAGATAAAAAAATGTAAGCAGCTTGTCATATCTGCTGTTGTTGATGAAACTAGCCCTATTTTCTTTCATAATTTCCCATCAGAATCACCAGATAATTAGAGCAATAAATGGTGTAATTAATGAGCACATGCATATGTTATGAATCAGGGCCAGGTTGCTCGTCCATTGGCTATGGAGAGGCAGAGGAGTTAGGTCCTTTCTTTCCCAAAAAAGGTGGGCAAGAGCTGCAGTTCAATCCTCACACATGGAATCGCGGTAGGTGAAACTCGCATTTCTTAAATATCAGCTTCTCAAACAGTTACTTCACTGCGATTTTCCATTTAATTATATATTTTTGTACTCAATTATTCATGTTAATTGGGCAGTAAAATCAATCACATTGCCTTTTTTTTTTTTAATTTCTTTCCCCCCAGTGGCCAACTTGTTGTTTCTGGAATCTCCTGTTGGGGTTGGATTTTCCTACTCCAACACCACCAGTGATCTTAAAGAACTCGGTGACACAGTGACAGGTAATGCATATATGCGAGTCCATGCTGCAAAATTATTCCCAGAACCCTGTTAATGGGATCCGATTATTAAATGATGAGATTAATTTTAATAAATTCATCAAAAATTTCATGTCATTAACTAACCAGTGTTGATGATTAGCTCAAGATTCATACGTATTTCTTGTGAAATGGTTCCAAAGATTCCCACAGTTCAAGTCCCATGAGTTCTACATTTCTGGAGAAAGCTACGCAGGTAGTGATTCACAACTCCCTCTCTAGTTTCTGTTTTAACGATGATTCACTCATGTGTTTTCCTTGTCTTAGGGCACTATGTTCCGCAGCTTGCCGAGGTCATTTATGATAGCAACAAGAAGTTTTCCGAGAAACATCACATAAACTTGAAGGGCTTCATTGTGAGTTTTCAACGATCCATTCCATACTTTCTGCCAATCACTGCAGAATATTTTACTTAGACTTTCTTCATTGGACCAAAATTATTGGTTGGTACAAAGGACCCCACTTCTAAAACTAACCACTATTCTGAGATTGGTTTGAGCCAATACACCGGGTTCACGTTGTGCATTTATAGAAGCATTGCATTTCGAAAATAACAAAAATATTTTAATATATTTTAAAACAAAAAATACTTTAAAAAATAAACTCTCACAAAACACTATCAAAATAACAGTTTTACCTCGGTAATTTTTTCCCCACTGGCCACATGGACGGAAATCTTCCATGAGTAAAATCCTCGTTGGTAATTTCCACTTCGTCAATGATTTTCTCATAATTATATATACCGACAGAATTACCACCAGAATATTCCGCCGGTTTTTTTTGTTGGTGACTCCGTTGGTATTTCCCGCTGATACATGTTATCGGTGATTTTATCAATATATTCCATCGATGATCCTGCATTAATTTTGTCGGTCAAGACCAATCAAAACGGAGACAAAAGATGAAAAACGGAACATGAGGCCTAGGAAGAAACTTGGTCCTTTTTTTTTTAATAAAAAATAAAAAGAAAAGAAAAGAAAACTTGATCTTTCCTTATTACCCGGAAGATGCTCTCACCATGAGTTTTGCAGATTGGCAATGCATTATTGGATGACGAGACAGATCAAAAGGGGATGATAGAATATGCCTGGGATCATGCTGTAATCTCCGACCATCTGTACCATGATATTAAGCACAAATGCAATTTCAGTGAGAAGCACCCATCCCATGGCTGCAGAAATTCCCTGCGTCAATACTTTGGTGTCTATAGAATTATTGACATGTACAGCTTATACAGTCCCAGATGCGTCAGCAGTACTAACTTCAGCTATGGCAGAGAGAGACCGCTTATTCACGGCAACTTGGCTCCTCAATTGCTATCCAAATTCGTAAGTTCTTGCTGCACCGCCGCACTTCTTCTCTAATTCGTGCGTGCATGGTCCATGAGATTTCAACTCTCTTCTCTTCCGAGCAGGCTGGGTGGCACCGGAGACCTGCTGGCTACGACCCTTGTGCGTCAGACTACACTGAGATTTATATGAACAGGCCAGCCGTTCAACAAGCACTCCATGCTAATGTAACCAAAATTCCCTATCCATGGACTCACTGCAGGTAATACGTAATACCATCTTCACGTACATCTCTCTCTCTCTCTCCCTCTCCCTCTCCCTCTCCCTCTCTCTCTCTCTCTCTCTCTCTCTCTCTCTCTCTCTATCTATATTTGAAAACATGAAGGTATCATCATATTTCAAGTATTATGGTTTTTTTCCTTTTATTTTCAGTGACAATATCACATTTTGGAGTGATGCGCCGCAGTCAATTCTTCCCATAATCAAGAAACTTATTGCTGGGGGGATTCGCATATGGGTCTATAGGTAAGATCATGTTCTTTATGAAAATAATTGCCATGTCTGAAAATCATTTCCTTGTATATATTAATTATATTCATTTCAGTGGAGACACCGACGGTAGAATTCCGGTAACTGCGACTAGATATACATTAAACAAGCTGGGATTGAAGACTATTGAAGAATGGACTCCATGGTACCATGGAAAACAGGTAATTACTGCTAACTTCCTTAGATTACTGATATTTAATCACTCTCTCAGTTCATGAACCAAATCAAGTTCTGATGATATTTTTTTTATTCCGTGAAATCAAATCATGCTATAAATTGCTCGTCAATTTGGAATTTCGTAGGTTGCTGGATGGACAATAGTGTATGACGGGCTAACTTTTGTCACGATAAGAGGGGCTGGCCACCAAGTTCCAACATTTAAGCCCAGACAGTCCCTTAGCTTCATTAAGCGCTTCTTGGAAAATAAGAAATTGCCATCTGAAGCCTTTTAGTATTATCTTTTCTTTTTCTTTTTCTTTTTCCTAGTTGGACTGACTGGTAGCAAAATAATTATTATGACCACATCCTTATTTTCCCTCGAATAAAGGATAAGAGTTTAATGTTGATCGAAATACCCGCCTCTTCCCTTTGAGAAATTACCCCTTTGACGCCTGTCCTTAACTTTGAAATTAATTTCCCACAAAATTTCTTATTATTCTCCTGTACATCAAATACATCAAAGTTGTCAATACCGATGTTTCATTTTTTTAATTGGAATATAATATTTCTGTTTCGTAGCGTTGTTCTGAGGTTATACTATTTATGTATATATATATAATTAAATATATTAATTAAAAAAAATTGGTTCAAATCCAAGAATAAAATTATTTAGAATTGTGCAATTTAATCTAAAAAGAGACAGAATAAAATGATTTTTCTGAACAAAATTATGAACATGTATAATATTACGAGAATACCATCATCAATTTCATAAGGTCGTTACATTCTCTGACTGCTTTGAAATTTTAACATAATATATATAAACATGTCAAGAGACTCCTCTTAAAATTTCATCTTAATCTAACGGTTGAATTAAGAGATATGATTGATATTATAAAATTATTTATTATTTGAAAAACACTATTTGGCCGAACACAAAACCAAAATGTTTCAGCTAATATTTGTTCGAAAAATCCAGAACAAACCGGAATTTAAATCGAGATAAAAACAATGTTATTTTATCTAATTTTTTTAACCGGCACGAAAACGAAATTGGCAACTAAGCTATATATATAGATTAGTGAAACTGTGGAGCGGTTTTCAGAAGCACAGCACTTGTGCACGCTTGAGATTATGCGGGAGAAAACGAAAGAAAAACATGGTATGGTTGGAGGTGATAGAGCACCAAAAATTTCGAATCTTATTAATTCTAAAGATACAGCAGCCTCGCCTTCTGGCGTCTGCGGTAGAACCGATTAGTCTACTTTACTGTACTCAAACAACCAAACCTTGGTGTTACAACAAGCAAAAGCTTAAAAGAATGGATGAACATTTAAAATAGTGCTAGCCCTGTAACTGGAATGTAAGGCCTTGGTTTTGCTTTTCTTCTTGGTTAAACTATTGCTGAGGTCCTCACCGGTCGAAGAATCCAGGACCTGCCTGTGAAAGAAGTTCCTTGCCAGCATCCTTTCCCATTGCAATCATATCATCAAAAGCATATGGACCTTTTCTGGAAGTTTTGAGTACTGAAATACAGAGAAGAAAAGGCTTGATTATCATAAACGACAGAAGCTACATGAAACTGGGCAAACTCATTGTTCATTTTAATATCATACCACGAGTTCCATCGGGAGAAGCAACCAACCCTTTAAATATGCAATCACCATTTTCATCTCTTCTAGCATATCCAGCAATAGGAGTGCGGCAGGACCCGTCTAAGGTCTCAAGAAAGGCCCTCTCACATGCAACTGCTAGTCTTGTTTCCTCGTGGCTCAACAAAGCCAAATAATTAGCCTGCACACAGTAAACAAAAGAACAGGATACGATTTATGAAGCGTAGTGATTTGCCGGCAAAACCCACAACTGAATGGCCGACCATTTCAAGGGCTGACAATATATGCAATAAAGTTTCCAGGTTCTGTTATTAATATATATCCTACATTGGATATGCAGATTTTGGATCAACCATTCCATGTATTCAAGCATAGATGAGGTACACAGAGCATAACACACCATTTTGTCGTCATTGTTTCGACAAGCAATTCCAATTGCACCTTGGGCAACTGCAGGAAGCATGTCATCGATTGGAAGAATGGAAGTTACATTTTCCGTCATATTTAGGCGTTTAAGTCCAGCTAATGCCAATAGTGTTGCCTTTACAACTCCTTCATTAAGTTTTCTCAGCCTTGTCTGAACATTGCCCCTAAAATTTTCTTCCACCTACAAAACAAAATCATCCAAAACATAAATTAAAAGCTACAAAAGGAGGTCAGTGATCAAGAAATGGTAGAGAACCCTGAATGTAAGCTCATAAAGGTAACTCAACAAGCTTAAGAGAGCTAAAAATCTTAAATGATGACAACAACTGCCTCAGAATGCTAGATTTTCTAAAGTACAAAACCATTAAAGATTGACCTTTCTTTCATGAAACAACTTTAGCATTTCCACAAAAAACAAAATATTTCATTTGAAATATATTTTCATAAATCCCAATTTACTTCTCTCTTGAATTCAAACAGAGAAAGAAGGCTCACTGTCGATAGCAGTGGTTGTTTCACTTCAAACGGACCCTCAAATAGCATTTTCTCTTTCCTTGCACAAAATTTCTTATATAGAAGGTTGATGCTTGTTTTCATAGTCAGTCTCCAATGCAGTTGGAACTTACTCCTCATCAGACCTCAAATTAAAACATCTTGATTGGGTGTGAATGATACAACTTAAGTTCTACATTGTGCAATTCACACATCATGGGTCTACCTCTTCGATGGAATGGTTTTAAAAGCAAGATTGCACTTTAAGTGACGCCTATAAATGTCAGCCATTAACAGGAACTATAACTTTTGTAAGAGTACCTTTTAACTTTCATGTAAGAGTGTCTGGACAATTTAATATCATTTTCCTGGGAGAACTAAATTCAGAACATGTGTTCAATAAACTTACACTGAGTGATGGATATCTGTGGAGTATTTGTGACTTTCTTCTGAGGGAAGCAGTACCAATAATGCTACCAGCAGGAAGATCTGCTAGCGAAGCTGCACTCATTGAAATAAATGCATCTCTAACATCCTCACGAGGAAGGTTACAGGGGAGGATGGTCATCTCTGGTATATATGTAGGAACATCTTTCATTGAGTGGACAGCAATGTAAATGTCACCATTTATCAGTGCCTCGTCTATTTCTTTTGTGAACAGTCCCTTCCCACCTATGTCCGCAAGTGGTTGACTTAGTATCTTATCTCCCGTTGTCTTTATTATCACAATTTGGATAGCTCCATCTTCAGCTAGCTCCGCATTTGATGCCATGAGTTTGTCCCGTGTCTCATGAGCTTGAGCAAGTGCAAGCGGGCTACCGAACATGTGAAAAGAAAATCAACAAGCAAAGCACCATAAGAAAATATCTGGCATAGGATCATTAAAAGAAAAAAGTGATTGTATTTTTTATGGAGGTTTTGAAACTAGAGTAATTTAAACTCGAAAACGAGTTTTTTTCCAACATGGAGAGACTCGTGCAGAGACTTTTAGGGACAATTATTTTTCCTTTTTTTTGTTTTTTTTTCCTTCTTATTTAGTTTAGAGAATTAAATAATATGTTTAATAATTTCATTTTTCTTGATTAGGAATTTTATCACTTTTCCTTTATTTTCAGGTTTTCTAGTTTGTTTAACTTGGTTTTTGAGTTTATTTAAGAAATTATAAACCTCTGGCCAGACTACTGCTATTAGGGTTTTTGTGTGATCATTTCTTTTGAAGATTAGTATTTCTTGGCTTTCCTGTGTGGTTTTATTGTGCGTCAATTTTCCATTCGATGAGCATATTAAGGTCGGGTATCTACCTATATTTAAACAGAAAATGACATCAAGTGTATCATTTTATGACAAAATTGGTTGAGTTTAAGTAGAGGATTTTAGATTACTGAAACCAGAACATACAAAGATTCACGAATAAAAACAACACCAGTAACTAATGAAATGGATAAAGCTGAGGCAAATCAAAACCACATTTCACAAACAGATGTTAATCTAGAAAACAAAATTTAAGTCAAAAGTCAACACAAACCACATCAGTAATTGAATTGATCAGCTAAAGTCAGAGCTTCATCTCTTTTACCAAGTCAAAAAAACTCAAAACCACAACAGCCAATTCAAACAGAACTTCCACTTCAAGGATCATTGATTGCAATTTGCAGAGCATCCAACAATCTGCTGAAGCAAATAGACCAGCAAAGAGCAACCTTAAATCTCCCAAAAAAGAGAACCCAATTTCACTCAAACACTAAGAAAATCCAATAAGAAATAATACCAACATTATCAAACGAAACAAAACCCACAATTCAAAATTGACAACAAAAAAAAAGTACCTTCCTCTAGTGCCAATTCTAATGAGAGCAAGTTTAGCTTCCTGAGCTTGCTGTTCAACCGCAACAGAAGCCTTCACAAACCTCAATGTCTGTTTCTTTCTAAAAAAAGCTTGAGTCTTTAGAGAAGACCCAGTAAAGGAAACAGACCCACTGGTGCAAAAAATGGCTGGACTTGATGGACGGGACATTAGAGTTTGGCTTGTAGAAAGAGAAGATAGAATTCCCATTGAAGAGAGGGAGAGAGAGTTATGATTTAGCTTTGAAGGGAGGGATGGTTTTGTAGCCTGATTGAACTGTGATGTGTTGGGGTTGGGAAGAGGTAGTAGATGAGTCCCTTGCTTGACTGCCTGCTAACGGATCCTGCCTGAATTTGGATAGTGTATCCTAATGTTACTTTCATCCGGTTCTTAACGATGCTGGTCCCACCGTTTCTTGAACTTTTCGTATTTATTATAAATATTAATATTATTTTTTAAATTATTTTTTATTTAAAAATATTTTAAAAAATATTGTAAAAAAAATTAAAAAAAAAATCTCATAACCGATTTACTTGACGTTAATCTGCAAAAGCTTGACATTTGAAATATAAAATCAAGATAATTCTAAAAAAAAAAGAGTAAATGGATTACAATTTGAAGCTTATCAAATTTGGTAGACCAACAAAATATCAATTCAATGCTCAATTAAAATCAATTTGAAAGGATCAAATTAGAAGGGGGAAAAGTTGAGTGACCAACAAAAAAATAAACTTCCCTTGACTATGTAAATCATATATGATGTTAGTAAACAAAAAAGACTCTTCAAAATTGTTCTTGAAACTCTAATTATTTAAAATCATCAAAATTGAATCTTGCTTTGCCGAACCGTACTGAGAGACGATCGAGGTATTTCCCCAACATTGCGAAGCCCCCCCATGCGATCATAAAACCAAATCACAATGGCTAATCGCATAGAAAAGTAACTTTAAGGGATCAAATTAGAATACAAATAAAATTACGGGGATTATACAAGTCCATAGTGATTCTCCACACAATCACAGCGAAACACTAATGGGTATTAGGGTTTTTTTTTAATAAAAAAATAAATTAATTTTAACTGCTGATGAGGGCTTGATGAAGAGAAGATGCCTATCATGACTGAGAAGAGTCCATCTGCATAGCCAAGGAGACTGCCCAAAACAACCAAGTACGAGGTTGCAAATTGCAAACGCTCAAGATACATGTTGTGGGCAAGTCGTCCTTGGCTAACAAACAAGACTCTCATCTTCATGTAAGATCATCATCTCACTTCTGTACGTAAGATCAAGGGCCTGTCTGGTGGAAGAAAAGATGACTGCCTTGGAACCCTAATGAGGGATCAAATTTGTATATTTATCTCAGTTTGGAAGCATGCAAACGTCCTTGGCTTCTAAACAAGACCCTGTTATGTTTGAATTAGGGTTTCTCATGCTGTCCTTTTATACTTAACCAGAGAATAAAGATCATTTGGTTCCCTTCAATCCACTTGCTTCATATCGATCCATCATATTTCTCCTTCAGCTGCCCCATGATGGAATATATTCACTGACATGCACTAACCTATCTCGAAATAAGATTTTGTTCTCAGCTTAATTAGAAGCAACATAAGTATAAAATTTGCTAGCAAGATGGCTGTGACACACCTTTCTTGATTCACTTTTTATAGGACGGATGCTCTACTGTCTTAAACTTTTTCCCACGCATCACAAGAGGGTCGATATTCCAAATGCTTAACGTCAACCACTTTGAGAGGTCCCCGCCGATAAGGTAATTAAGGTCAACGCATTGATCTGTCACCACAGTATGATGGGAGAGGGGGTAGTGCTTCATTGGTTGACATCGTGTGGATTTTTGAATCTGGAAGAGCATCGTCGATCGCTGATAATGATGATTCTATATGGGCTAAAAACATAAAGCAAAGGCAAATATAGATGAAAACTTTGGATTTGGGAGTCTTTCATGGTAATTCAGAAAATGTATTATCTAACAAGCTCCTTCAAAAATTCCTAAACAAGGTTCAAAATCCAGAATCATATTTTAGAGCATCCCCAGTTACAATATTAATGGAGAAATTGAAGTTCAGTTAGCCCAAAAGCAAAATGTAGTGGCTGAAATACACTTGTTGAAGTTCTTAACGTGCAAGACTACTTATTAGCTGATGATATTACTCGCTGCTAATGTGTAGTCATCCATTCCCTATATATTTTCATTTTAGCTTTTACATGCTGTAGGTTTGGCTTTTCCCTGAATTCATCATCCGATTTTTCAGATGATCACTCTAAGAATTCCCTTGACAACACCTTTGCTTGTGTGATGATTCAAGATCTCAGATCTTAACCAGTTTCTATGCTGTATAATCTGGGTTGCTTTGAAAGACTTCCAGGTGCTAGATTGCTACTTTGGCCTTCACTGTATTTTGATGGGAATAAAAGCTTCTTCAGGCATGTCCCTCTAAGCTCACGCCTGCTTCCATAGCTCGCGATCTCCTAGTGATGGTACTTCAATGTCTTTCCTAGTTTTAGTTTGTAAAATAATTCACCCTGGACAATTCCTTTAGTGATCACTTTCTTATTTCCCTGCAACATCGTCTGTACTTTTTCAGACATTAATTTCGATGGAGTTGATAAAGAATCATGGAATTTCTAACATGTCAAGATCACAGCAATGTAATAATTCATTCAACGCTGTACAATAACCACTGCAAATTTCGACCAACCAGTAACGATTATATAGCTTACAGGCAAAATAGACATAAACATTACATAGAAAAGAATAACTGGAGTGCCTCTCAAGGTTTCTGCCGCCATGTTTTTCAAATGATGATGCTTGTGTGCTGTGAAACGTGGAAGTTAATCTGACAGGCTAGCTGATGTAAAGAGTTTATGACACTTGGAAGAAAAGAAGGCTTGACATGATAAACAAGAACCTTTCAGAACAGCCACTGGGATTTGGTGTTTGGCATTCCACTAGAACTACACTTTTAAGAAACTTTTGCATATTTTTTTATTTTAAATTAATTTTTTATATATTCCTAAATTGTTTTTATATGCTGATTTTAAAAATATTTTTTTTTAAAAAATAAATTATTTTGATATATTTTTAAGAAAAAAAACCTTTAAAAAATAACATCTACTGTACTCTTATCTAATCACTAAATAAGATCATGTGCTTCTTTTATAGTTTGATTGTACTTTTTAAGCAATAATAAAAAAATAAAAAACTGATGTCGGATGCTTGTCTTATTGTGTGTTACATATTAATATTTTATAAGTAGTATTATTTTCTTGATTTTGAACTTTTTAGTTTAATATATATTTGATTAAAAGCCTCTTAGTATATGTATGATCAGCTGCTTCCAGTAGCGCAGAATCCCATTTTGAAAAATAAAAAATGTATGATCAGCTGATAACTCATGGTCACTACTTCAATCAACTCAATATATGCTGTCCATTATCCTACTGAAAGTTTCCATCTCCATTCTCGTCGCTCAAATTATAGAGCATCATCCTTATCAGCTAGCAACACCCTCAACTGGGATTCGAAAACCTCACAAAGTCAACCAATGTAAATCGTAGAATACCTATCCTATCCTCTCTTGTGAGTGGCAAACGCGTTGACTTTAATCTACTTTAAAAGGTGAGAAGATCTCAAGTTGGTGGAATATTGACCCTATTGCGAAGCGAAGTGTGGGAGAAGGTTCAGGATAGTAGAACCCTCTGTCCACCTTATAGCAGAAGGTGTCACAGTCATCTCCTGCTGTATGATCTTGTGCTTCCTTTTTTGCTTTTAAATTGAGGTCAAAACAACTGTATTTCAAGAGAGCAGAGCATCGGTGAATATGTTCCATTATGGACAAGAGGCTTATAATTGAGAAATTAATGTTAAAGAATCATCTTATCTCAAAGTTTAAATTGTGAGATAAAACTCCAGAATATAATTCATATTATTCTCTAATACGTCTCTTTAAGTGAAAGTTCTTTGGACTTGAAACTTGCACATGCTCACGTTACCTTGTATTAGATTTTTATCAAAGAGAATGAGGGTGGTGAGATTCGAACTCATGATCGTTTGGTCAACAAGGCTCTAATACCATGTTAAAGAACTATCTTACCTAAAAATTTAAGCTGTCCCAAAATATAATTTATATATTCTCTAACAATGAACAACCGGATTGAAAAGAATCGAATACTATAATGCTACCATCAAAGTCTAATGATCATTATTCTTATCGATCGTTAACTATAAATTAACACTGTGAGAACCTGGTTTCATTACCCCATTTGAGCATGAATTTGAGAAGAGAGGTAAGAGTCTTGTCTGCTAGCCAACGACGGCTCTGCCTGTTCCCACAATGAGATGTCAAACTTTAGATGAATATATATATATATATATATATATATATATATATATATATATATATATATATATATATAGATTAGTTCACTCGATCCTCGAGGTTCCCCGGGATCATCAGAGCTTGACTGACATGACAGGCTCTAATTCATGCTAAACCTTTGTTTTCTTCCTGCAAACGTTGTTCCTTGCATGCTATCCAATGTTCTGCAAACCTTTGTACCACATAGGATATGGTTTGGAGCTAGTTTGATCGTATAAATTCGAGACAATAGTCTTGCATGAAGATAAGAGCTTGTTTGGTAGCCAAGGACGACTTGTCCACCACCATCTTAGTCGGGTCCAATATATTACTGGGCACCTTCCACTTGGTTCTGGGCAAGCGCGCACCTTGGCTAGCTGACAGACTCTTATCAATCATGCCAGGCTCTTTTTCTCTTCACCGATCCTTGTAACTCACCGTTCTGCATGATGATTTACAGTTTACATTCTGTTTACAAACGATCAGTTAAATTGTATATTCAATTTTAACTCGTATTTCATCTTCCAGGCCAGTTTCTGTTTAGTTCATGCTTTTTTCAGTTATTGATCTTTTTTATTCGCTATATATCATTATTTTCTCTTCAATTCTTGCAGGGTTACTATGATCCAGACGTTCATTTGTCTTCTCGTTTTCGGCCCGAGAAATACATGTCTGGACATTAAATTTTGATCAGTCGTGTTTGACATTTTTGTTCGAACATGTTTTTTTAAAAGGTTTTGAAATTTTTTAGATTTTACATTTATTTTTAGGTTATTTTAATTGCACGATATTAGTGCATAGTGATTTCCTTTATACAAGTTAAGTATTAAGGATATTTATTTTAATACTACTATAGAAACATGATAGGCTACATTCTTTGAAATAAGTTTTTATATAAAGAAGTACAAGAAAATCATTCATGTAAAAGAATGATTAGACTAGCTCAAGTAACTATCATAAATTAGAAGATGATGAAGTTGACATTAGAAAAAAAAAAAAAACCAAACAACATATTTTGTCTTGATTTTTTAATATACTTGTTAGAAAATAAACCTTAATTGTACTGTGAAACAATATTATGTCTGAAAACTTTCTATTAAAAAAAAACAGTAAATAATATGTAAAATAATATGTAATTAGTGGATCTTTCTTGGTCATCTTTTAATCATGCATAAACTTTAGCTAGGTTTTTGTTGTTTACTTTTTGTTTAGTATGTCTTTGCAATGATAAACTAAACATCTTTCTTATAGTCTAATATTTATTTATAAACTTTGATCTACAATTACTTGTTGTAGTTTATGGCTCATGGCCAAAGTGAAGTGGAGTGAAAAAAACATTTTATGCAACCCTATTTGGATATAGTAAAAATAAAAGGTCATCATTCTTGTGAATACAAGTATATTGTTGAACCGCGTTAAATCTTATGTTATTTCTAGTTTTTCTTCTATTGCAATATTTATCAATAATTATTGCGTTACTATTTCAAATGCATCATCTTAGTATTTTTTTCAAAAATAATTTCCAAACGCATTCCCAAACTTCCCAAGTGCGGAAATAACATTGGTCATGGGGCAAGTATGTCTCATATCATAAAATTACTAGCAATACAACCAAAAAAACATATACAGAAGCAAAGTGGTTTTGGTCAAGGTAGATCAAGACAAATATTTAGTGTTATTTGAGAAATTAATTGTTGAGGATAGGAGTTAGCAAAAACAAAAAAACTGGTCCAATCGAAAAAATAGAAGAAAAAAAGAGAGATTAAATTGATTAAGCCAGAAAAGTCCCTACGAATACTATTTTTATTTTACCAAAATTACTCTATAAATAAACCATGACGCATTTACATTTTACTCCATGGCAAGAGATCTTGTTGCTTACAAATCAATCCAAATTGGGTTGAATTGATAACATGTGACAAATATAGGGTAGATTTGATGCATGAAATTTTATATAGGGCTTGCTTCCCGAATTAAGGCTGAGTTAGAGGGTTTTCAAACAAGAAAATTAAAATCCAAATTGCAAGTCGGGTTCGGGTTCAAGAGCTTCATGTCTTGACCCGAAACAAGGACTTCTAAGAACCCTACAAGCACCTACGCTTTCTCCTTGGCAGATCTTTGGCTGCTTTTTCTAAACAGAGGGAGAGAGATCAAAGAGAGAAAGAAACTAAAAAGAAGAAGAAAAATGTCTAGACAAGCAAAAAGACTTGCATCATCTTTGTCTTCTAAGATTTCATCTTTCTCCTATTCACAGTCTCGCTCTTTCACGGCGGCTCCTCCTCCACCACCGGCAGTGTTTGTTGACAAAAATACAAGGGTCATTTGTCAAGGAATCACCGGAAAGAATGGAACTTTTCACACCGAACAAGCTATTGAGTACGGAACTAAAATGGTATATAATTTTATTTTTAATTGTGTTTGATGTGCTCTTTGATCGGCTTGTGTTGGTGGGGCATTGTTATTTTGTTACTTTGATATTGGGTTTTTTATTTTATTTTTCGGTCGCCAATGGAACAATTGGCATAGTTGGTTATATATATATATATATTTGTGATAGTTATGGAGGTGATTTGTTTTTCGTGTTTGTTAATTTGTTTCTGTTGTTTTAGCTACTGATTTGGCTGTGGTAAGGAGCAATGTGATTTGTTGAATTGAAAAATGTAATTTTGTAGTTAAGTTGCTTTTATTGCTTTGAATTTGTACGCAGTGAATGTAATTTCTTATATAAAACATTTAGGATAGATACTTTGCAATCTGTTTGTGAAGATAATGAATCAGACTGTTCTACTGTACTCTATTGTTGCTCGCTAGTATAAGTTTTCAATTGTGTAAGTTTGTTCGATGACTGGAAGTTTGAATCTTTTACTGCATGTTTAGGTTGGTGGAGTGACACCGAAGAAGGGTGGGACAGAACACTTGGGACTTCCTGTTTTCAATTCAGTCTCAGAAGCAAAGGCTGAAACTAAGGCTAATGCGTCAGCGATTTATGTTCCTCCACCCTTTGCTGCTGCGGCCATTTTGGAGGCAATTGAAGCTGAATTGGATCTTGTTGTGTGCATAACTGAAGGAATTCCTCAACATGACATGGTAAATAAAGTTTATTGTTAGCTGATCATTGAATATTGATAGCTTTTAAAGCTGGGTGGATGGCTCCAAGTTTTTCTTCTTCCCTTCTTTTGTGTTTTCTTGTTGAGTTGCTTATTGTGTCCTTGGTTGTGATTTGTCTTTTTATTTCAATTTAGCTATTGAAGAAAAAAGGCTATGATGTTGATGCATATTTTGGCATGCTGGCATGTGTAAAGCACAATTAATCTTATTTATGCTCATCTACAAACCATAAGCAGTTTGCTTATCACATGGGAAGCTTGTAATTTGCATTCGTGATTATTGAAGGCACTTCATTGTAGACTACTTGAATGTTTGTGACTATGGTGCACCATAATCCTTAACTGCCTTATTTCCTTACTCTTTCCTTGTATTAGTGATTCTGTAGTAGTTTCAAACACCCTCATGCATGTTATGTTGCACCTGAATATTTGTTAAGATAGTTGATTATGATTATGTGTAGTCTCTGCTGTAGCCGTAGATAGTTGTTAAGATATTAAAATGTGATACTGGAGTTAATTTTTGTCAACTACAGGTTCGTGTGAAGGCTGCTTTAAACAACCAATCAAAAACCAGATTAATTGGTCCTAACTGCCCTGGCATTATCAAACCAGGAGAATGCAAGATAGGAATCATGCCTGGATACATTCACAAACCAGGACGTGTAGGAATTGTTTCTCGATCTGGCACACTAACTTATGAGGCTGTAAGTCCAAAGTTTCATGGC
The DNA here is from genome assembly GCA_009078335.1 of Salix brachista. Classification (NCBI taxonomy): domain Eukaryota; kingdom Viridiplantae; phylum Streptophyta; class Magnoliopsida; order Malpighiales; family Salicaceae; genus Salix; species Salix brachista. Next base: position 6,644,744 of record CM018576.1, on the reverse strand, counting down.
ATGCTTTTGTCCATTTGCTACATATGCCTTTTTCATCAATGTTTACCACCTTGTAAATATCTCTTGCTTAAAAGAAACTGTGTCAAGCATTGGCACACTATTAATATGTTCACAATGCTATCATTCCACCTTCTCAATGACCATGCTTTTGTTCATTTTGGAGGTTTTTCTATGCTCTGTTTTCAAGGTTTACTGCCTTGAAATCTAGTTTGCTTAAAAATAAGAAAATCATGTCAAGTGTTGGCTCACCATTAATGTTTCTATAACCTTGATAGTCTGCATATGACATAAAATACTGATTACAAATAGTCCTTTTCAACTTGCGACTGACTTTATTTTTAAAATGTGTTAGGTTTTCCAAACAACTGCGGTTGGGCTAGGGCAATCTACCTGTGTAGGTATTGGTGGTGATCCTTTTAATGGGACAAATTTTGTCGACTGTGTGAAGAAGTTTCTTGCTGACCCTCAGACAGAAGGTAAATTTCTTAACTGGAAGAGGTTAATCTCAGTTTTTAAATTCCATGAAATGTTTGTTATTTTTCATTAATTTTATGGTGAAATCATGGTCTTTTATGCATGCATCGATAATTGTTATAAGTATGTTTCATGAAGAGGGCTGTAGGTAATTAGATGTATTTGGTTTGCTTTTAACAGAAGGGTATTAGAAGATAGAAGATTGTTTCACGATAATAGTATTCAATATAATCATATGAATCATATTGCAGGCATTGTTCTTATTGGTGAGATAGGAGGGACTGCAGAAGAGGATGCTGCTACTCTAATCAAGGTAAGCAATTTAGATTTAGGGAAATGTTCTAGGAAAGAAAAGAAATATTAAGGGAGAGGAGTAAACAATTTTTTCTAGCAGAGTCATCTGTATAGAGGGATAAATCTGCCTCTGAATTGCTTTGGCAAAAATATTCAGCATGAGAAATAACTTAAATAATCGTTTCTGTAAATTCTTATGTATGATGAGCATGCATCTACTAGTAACCTAATGACATGTTGAGTCTGACTGTGTTAAGAGTTCTAGTCTATCAGATTTCTAAGATAGCCTCAATTGCTGTATTTCATGGTATATGCAACTCCATGGAAACTTGTTTGGTTTACCGCGCAACTTTTTCCCCGCCTTGATTGCATTTTATGATATTTGTTGCTTGATGAATTAAACATTTGTCCGCTTTCAACTTTATATATGTTTTGTATAGAACTAAAATCCTTTTTCTTCAAGGAATATTTCCATTCTTTCATTGAGGTAATTGACAATATGATTGTGTGCAACAACTGAAACAGGAAAGTGGAACTGAAAAGCCTATTGTTGCATTTATTGCTGGCATTACAGCTCCACCTGGACGCCGCATGGGTCATGCTGGAGGTATTATCGTGTCTTCTACAATGATACTTTCACAGTTATGCTTATTATATTTTGTGCATTTCTACGCGGAAGTGATTGTTTGGGCCATTGTTTCATGAGAGATCTCAATGAAATGTGAAAAATGAATAAAAACTGCTATATGACCTGCATTGTCTCTTTATGATCTACTTTCAATCTTGATGTTAATGGAGCCCCTTTCTTCTATGATAGTCTAATAAAGAATTCATTTTGTAATAAATATAAATTCATCAGTTCTCACTTAGATAGTTTTGGCATGATCTCGTTGTTTCTTTTTTATTGGCTTTTCCTTGTGTGGTCGATGTCCACATTAAGTTTTATTTTCCTCGCGATGATATATGCTGAGAGGCATTGTTGAGTTAGGTTTCTTGAGTATTGGTACGAACAACTGAGATGCCAAACTTCAATTGGCTGAACAAATTTACCTGTTTCAACTAAAAACGTTCATTGTAAATGGTGAGCATTGCTTACTGTTGCTTCTTTATTTTTTCTGTACAGCCATTGTGTCTGGGGGGAAGGGCACTGCTCAAGACAAAATCAACACTTTAAGGGAAGCTGGGGTGATAGTGGTTGAATCTCCAGCGAAGATTGGCTCTGCCATGCTTGATGTGTTCAAAGAGAGAGGTCTCGTGAATTAGTTTTGCTTACACATCCAGCTTAAAATACATCATTTTATTTTATGCTTTTCTTTAAATCCTGAATTCAAGAAAAATATATAACCTCAATTTTTTTTTCAATGACCTGCTTGATGGGACATGCTTCAGGACAGGAAAGTTTAAAGTTTGTTATGAACTTTTCCATGTTTTTTGACAACATGTTGCCAAAATGTTTTTGTGCAATCGATAGAAAGGGCTTCCGATCACAATTTGATAATATTATTATGTTATTGTCTGTGTCCCAATCCAAGGAAGAGGCTGAACACAATTCACCAAGCCAGGTTAGGTAAAACGGTTAAACACTGAATAACTGTTTAATTTTTATAATTTATTTTCGTTGTTAAAGTTTTATTTTAGATAATTTGGTTTAATTTAAGGTGAATTGCATGGAAATGGTAGAATATGGATTGAAATGAAAAACAAATCAAATGGCGTGCTATAATTTTTGGGAAAGATATGTTTTGGTTTCTTAACTTATAAATAATGTAAATTATATGATTTTAGTGCTCTTTTTTAAAAAAAAACCGAATTAAACTATTTTTTTAGCACCATACGTTAGATTATATCTAATTTTTATGTTGTTTTTTTTTTTTTTTTTTTCATTTTATAGACTTTAGTTTTTTGTTTTTTTTTGGTTAATTAGATGAGATTATTGTTTTTAAGGAAAGGGTAATTTAAAATCATTGAATCAGGCACTTTGTTAAGCCAATGTTTTATTGCCAATGTAACTTTCACTTTGTTGATTGTCAAATTTTTTTTTCTAGTTCCACTTACATTGAATCAGGCAAAATTATGAGATAATGAGATGGTGTCGTTGGCCTCGCTAAGGCAAAAGACGTGTCGCCTTCACTGTCCATATTCTAGCGATCTTTGGTAACTAAAAAATCAGGCTGGTCTATTTCAAACTAAAAAATCCTATTTGGACCTAAAAAAAATCACAAAACACCATTAACACCTTATAGAAAATATCCATTGCCTTTATCAATCCTAAAATTATCTCTAAAACCCATAATTAGCTTAAAACTAAAAATCTTTTTGAGTTCAAATCTATAATTCCAGGCAAGTTTAAGGAAAAAGTATACAATTTACTCCTTAAAAAGGATCCATTGACACCAAAATCATTCATTTTAGTGGTTACATTCGTTCTAGACCTCAACTTTTTCTCTCTCTCTCTCAGAAGAATTCAATCGTTTTCTCTCTTCTCTATCAAATGAAAGCCAAAAAATAGAAAAAAAATAAAGTTTAGTATCAAAATTGAACTTCTTAAACTGTTAGGGATTAAGATATTATAATATGAAAAGTTAAGAGGACTAAACCGTACATTTAGCCATAATTTTAGAAAACCATTTATCATTTCGTTTGTTTCATTTTAGTTGTCAGTACTCCCATTATCTAATAAATGTGCTTAATTGGACATTAATTTAAGCATATAAAAGTGAAATAAAAAAAAGAAAAAAGGGAATAAAAAATGTTGTGTAACTTGATACTAGCATACAATTTAAAGCCTACGTTTGGTATTACAATTCAAATAGTATTGATTAAAATTTATTTATTATTATTTGAAATAAATTATATATATATTTATATTAATTTAATATACTAATTTTAAAAATACATTTTAAAAAACAACTACTAGATTATCAAAATCTCCCTATCAATCAATACATATTCCTACATCCACCGTCTTTATTGTACTTCCATATTTCCATCAACTTTAGCTCCACTTCCCTGGATTACCTCAAAAGTAGATGGGTTATCTTTCCTCCCAAAATTATTTTGAAACATATAAATCCACACTTTGTTTTTGCTCACATAAATTGGCGCCAAAACTGTTCAAGAATCCCACTCAGCACTAAATCATTTTTAATTAACGATAATATAAAAATAATATTTTTTCCTATTTTATTTCAAGTACAAAAACAGAAATTAAAATATCCCTAATCGTAAGATGAAACCCTATCTCCTTTTTCTTATATATAAAAAAATGCTTGAAAACAATTCCCGGTTTGTCTTTAAAAAATGAAAAACAGACCCTTCGTGTCCAACAACTGTAAAAATAAAACCGAAAAAGTCTCTCCTTTTATTTTTCTCTGCTAATAAAAGCTTCAATCTTTTGTGATGGGGAGAGTGAGGAAGAGGCAGAAACAGGCGCAATCGGCGGCGGGGATGGAGGAAGTGGTGGAGAATGGCAGGTCGGAGGAGGTTAAGGAAAATGGAGGGTTAGATCAAAGTAGTGAAATTGTTCAAGGGAAAGTAGAGGAAAGTCGTGATAATGATAAAGGAAAGAGGGCCTCAAAGATGGGAAATAGGAAGAGGAAGTTAAAGAAGAGTGAGATTGGAGCTAGTGAAGAGGAAATGAATGGTAATGGTGCGGATAAAGGGGAAGAAGGTGATTTGGAGGGGGATGTGAGAAGGGGTAGAAAAAATAAAAAGGGAATGAAGAAAGAAAGTGATCGCGAGGAGGAAAAGGTGAAAGAAGAGAGTGTGGAGAATGATGAAATGGGGGTTTCTTTAGCTGTGGAAGGGAAGAAAAGGGTTCACTTTGTTGGGAATGAAGGAGAGAAAGAGGTGGAGAGGGGGGACGAAGATGAATTGGGTGAGAAAAGTGAAGTGGGTTTCGTGAAGAAGGAAGAGAGAGGGGTTTATGGAAAGAAGGGCGGGAAGTCTAGGAAGGCAAAACAGGAGGTGGATACTGTGGAAGGAGAGAAAGAGGTAGAAAATGGCAAAGAAGAAAAAATGGATGGGAGAAGGGAAGATAAAGGGGCAGAGAAGAGGGGCCGGGAGGGAGGTAAATTCAGTGTGGATAACGAGGAAAGGAAAGAGACTGGAGAAGTGGGTGTTGAAGAAAAGGAGAAGGTGAGATTTGTTGAACATGAGGAAGAAAGCGAGGGGGTTAGGGAAAGTGAAGGGGTTGTTAGAGAGGATAAGAGCGGGAAGAAGGAAAGTGAATCGGGGAATGAGGTGGAGAGCGAGGTAGGCAAGGAGAATGGTGGTGATGTGGAAGATAATGGAGGCTCATTAAAGAAGAGGCCGAGGAGAACTAATAAAAAGGTAAACTATGCTGAGCTTGATGCTGGATTAGATGAGGTAGTGCTAGGGGAGAAGCGCAGGAGGAAGAAGAATGGAGTCTCAGAGAGTGAAGGATTGGAAAGTGTGCAAAATAGTGAAAATGGTGATGTGAATCGTGGAAAAAAGAAAGCTAGTCGAAAAAAGAATCAGGAGGAGAATATCGAGGGAGAAGATGAGAAGGATGGTAGTGGAGAAGGAGAAGGAGATTGCTTGATGATGAGCTCTGGAACAGGTTATGAGCTCAGGACTCGGAAAGAGCAAGTTGATCAGGGAAGCAAACCCAGGCGTGATAGTGAGGTAACTAATTATCCTCGATTTGTTATTGATATTGTCTGTTTGGTTATTGATGGTTGTTTACGTTCCTGATTTTTTTTGGCAGTTTATTGAGAAGGTGTGTTTAATGTGTCATCAATGCCAGAGAAATGATAAGGGCCGTGTTGTTCGGTGTCTGAAATGTAAAAGGAAGCGCTATTGCATACCATGCTTGATGAAATGGTATATTGTAGAATTATTTGCATTAAACCATTCAGTTCCTGTTTTCTCATTGTGTTTTTCTGTTAGGATTGGCATTATGGAATTTAAATTATGTTTGATTTATCTCTTTGGTGAATTATACTGATTCTGCTATTAATTATATAATTTGCTGTGAATCTCATGACCTTAGGTGTAATCACTATGATGGTTTTGTTTTAACAAAGATATATGTTGTTTCTAAATATAAATGTTATATAAAACAGTTAACTGTTGGAACAGGTGATATCTTACATGATAATGGACCAATAAATATGGTCTCAATTTTATTGCGAATCACGAGCAACATTACATTGTTAATATAAGTAAATTAGCATATGATATACTGCTTTGGATTTTTAGGACTGGCTTTTATCATTTACAAGACAATGGCATAGCTTAGACTTGTTTTAGTGGTTTTTTGAATCATCTTATACATTCCTATAGTTTAATTTCGCCACAATTGATTTTGTTACTTGAAGAATTCTTTGTTCATGTTGTAGGTATCCCAAGATGACAGAGGATGAAATTGCCAATGCTTGTCCTGTCTGTCTTGGAAATTGCAACTGTAAATCTTGTTTGCGTCTGGATGCACCAATAAAGGTATGTAATCCAACCTTGCAACGCATGCTTCAATGTGTATTTGTTAATTGCTTTAAATGCACGTGTGAGATATAATAATTTTACCTCTTCTATTTTACTGCAGGAACTGAAAAATTTAAACCTGAAAGTAAGCAAAGAAGAAGAAGTGTGGTACTCTAAGTTCTTACTTTGTGCACTTCTTCCATTTCTGAAGCTGTTAGATGAAGAACAAATGATGGAGAGAGAGATAGAGGCCAGGAGAAAAGGTAAACACTTCTTTTTGCCCCAAATATATGGAATTTATTTAATAAAAAACTATGTTTTGCCTTGTTTTTTTTTATGTAATTGCAAGACATTCTGCTTTAGGTATGTTTGAGATTGAGAAAAAAGGAATTTTGTAGACACAAAAGGTGTTGCTTTTATAGGATGAAACAGTTTTCTATTGGTTTAAAGGACAAATTTCCAAGTCCTCCATTTTTCCCATTATTTGTAATGATTTTTATTCTAACAACAAATCTTCTCTTTATTTTTTATGATTTGTGCTTCCCTTCTTGTTTGGACATCGAAGGCCTTTCTATTAGTTGCACTTGCAGTTGCTTCCAAGTAATGGTCACATCAATAAAAGATTTGCTCTTATATTCTGTTAAATAAATTATTGCGGAGCATGTATTTTATGCATGTCTTTTATTGGTGCAGATAAATGTCTGCTTATCTATGTGTTATAAAACATTATGAGTACGAGTGGGTGACCAATGAGTGTTTGTGCATATGTCTTAAGAGAGTTGGCCTTGCTATTTGTCAGATCACTAATAGTTTATTTATGCAGGTGTCCCACTTGCAGACTTACAAATAGAAAATGCTGAATGCCCTGCAGATGAGCGCATGTTCTGGCAAGTTATCTAGTTATTGGAGTTTCCCACCTTTTCATTTTCTTAGTTTTGATAATAATCCATAATTGTTTTTCAGTGATAATTGCAGAACTTCTATTTTTGATTATCACAGAAGTTGCTCAAATTGCTCTTCTGATCTTTGTCTTGCCTGTTGTCGGGAGATCCGTGCTGGACACTTGCAAGGTGGTGGTCCGGATGTGGTTATGGAATATATTAACAGAGGGTATGAATATTTGCATGGTGGGGAAGACAAACCAAAGGTTGAATCACAAGCTGAGTTACCTCAAAAGACTGAATCTGAGAATTTTATGGGGCCAAAGTCTGGATGGAAAGCAAATGAAGATGGAAGCATTCGTTGTGCTTGTGATAGTGGCAATTTAGAACTAAATTGTTTGTTCCCAAACAAAAAAGTCAATTTTGCAGTTTCAGTGTCAGAGTTGGTAAAGAAAGTTGAAGAAATGTCCAAAAATTGGGAAACTGACTCTGCTAATGCTCCTGATGAACGATGTGCTTGCTTTAATTCCAATGGTGATCTTGATATCAGTAATGGTAACAGGTTATTGAAAGCAGCATGTCGAGAAGATTCTGATGATAACTATTTATTCTATCCAATAGCTGAAAATATCAGAGAGGATGATTTGAAGCATTTTCAATTTCATTGGAAGAGAGCTGAGCCTGTGATTGTTCGCAATGTGCTTGAAACTGCATCTGGTTTGAGTTGGGAGCCAATGGTCATGTGGCGTGCCTTCCGCCAGATCAAAAATGAAAAACACGACACACTTTTGGATGTAAAGGCAATTGAGTGTCTGGATAACTGTGAGGTCAGTATACTCGCCTTTTTTTTTGCGTGCATTGAAGATGAAGTGTAGCTGGCTTTTATTGCTATTTTTTGTTATATTCTCCATTTGTCTTGATAATGATGGTTTCAATCCTATTGATATGCTATCAACTGTTGTGATGCTTGATGAATGCAGGTAGATATTAATGTCCATCAATTCTTCATTGGTTACACAGAGGGAAGGTTTGATGATAAAAATTGGCCTCAGATACTGAAGCTGAAAGACTGGCCCCCATCTAAAACATTTGGTGAAAGTCTTCCACGACATGATGCTGAATTTACCTGTTGTTTGCCGTTTAAGGAGTATACACATCCACGCAATGGACCTTTAAACCTTGCTGTCAGATTGCCTAAGAATTCTTTGAAGCCAGATATGGGGCCGAAGACATATATTGCCTATGGATATCCTGAAGAGCTTGGGCGTGGAGATTCAGTAACTAAACTTCACTGTGACATGTCTGATGCGGTATGTTTGGTTTCCTTTTCTTTTATTGTTCAGGTAAAAAGAAGATATATGGTGATAGAAAGAGAATTGAAGGTTAGAAATCAATAAAGCACCTTCTAGAAAAGGTGAAAACTGAACTCTAAAATAGAAGTTGAGACAACTTGGTTTTCCAAACTCAAAGTGTTACAGGGTTGCATTTAGTTGTTGGCTTATAGACCGATGCTTTAATGGCTTCTATTCTGCTGATACCACATGCTTAGGTTGGTTATCTTCCTAAACTTTTTAGATGGATCTGTATGGTACCTTCTTCCAAATGCTGCATAAAAACTTAAGTGAACTTAAATGCTTCTATGTAGTGATATTTACTAGCTGCTGTATTATACTCTGTTGTATGAGAGTTTTATTTGATTACTTTTGTTGAAATTCAAAGGGTTGCAATGGTAAGAATTTTTTGGAAATCATTTAGTGAGAAGACTGTTGAAGGAAGATTTCTTTTTAGAATTCCCTTGCGGGAACTCTACTGGGATTAGCCAATATGCTCTTTATAATGGCTGTTCTGCTAATAATCAACTGTCATATGTTATGATATGCAAAGTGTTAAAATACTAGAAATTTGGAAATTTTCTCACATAAACAGTGAATCTTTAGTATCTATATGTGCTGTGGCTATTGGGATCAGGATCTGACATCATTCCTAAACCTCATAATTTTAATAATAATTAATTTGTGCATATTAAATCTGTTTGTTTCAGGTTAATGTCTTGGCGCATACTGTTGATGTGTCCAATAAAAACCATTATACTGAAATACAAAAGTTGAAGCTAAAGCACTTTGAACAAGACCAAAGAGAGCTTTTTGGAAATAATCAGAATGTGGATGAAGTTGATAACATGCATGGTGTTGATCCTGGTAGGTCTTTTACTAATAATAATGGATTATCTAGTAAAGCTGATGACCAGAATGAAAACTCTGCTGCATGATTCTGCTTAATAATCTAGGGAAATGTAATGAGGAGGCCGGAGTGGTTCAAGGCAGAAGTACCGATGATGGACCTTTTAAGTGTGGAAATGAGTCCGAATGGTTGGATGCTTTAGATGGAGGTGCTGTTTGGGACATTTTCCGGAGAAAAGATGTTCCTAAGTTGCAGGAGTATCTCAACAAACACTTCAAGGAATTTAGGCATATCCACTGTTGCCCATTACCAAAGGTAATTGTGTATTGCTTGAAAAATCCGGCTCTCCTATCACCTTTTCGCTGTGGTTACACTTCACAAATTGGTGTTTGTTTAAATGAAGGACGTGGTAGAAAGAATATAGGTCCCATACTAGAAAGAAAATGCCGTGCAAATCAGACCAAGATGGACCAATAAATTGGGTTCATTGTGGCTTGTCTGAATTTTTAGCTGAAGTGCATCCTGAAATTATCTCTCAATAAACTAGTGTTATTTCTGGTGCTGTAGGTGGTTCACCCCATCCATGACCAGACATTTTTTTTGACTCTAGAGCACAAGAGGAAGCTAAAAGAGGAATATGGTTAGTTCTGTGATCTATTTCATTGGTTCAGATCAAATTTTTTCCTCTCAATTTTTATGTTTTTGACACCATCATGCAGGCATTGAACCATGGACATTTGTCCAGAAACTTGGAGATGCTGTCTTCATTCCTGCAGGCTGTCCTCATCAAGTGAGAAACTTGAAGGTAAAATATATCTGCATTTCAAAACCTATTCAAGACTTGCTCCAAAAAAGTGGATTGCCTGGTAATTGCTGTTGGTTATTCTTTAGATGTTGAAATTGAAGGGAGTGACATTTATTAAGGATTAAGCAATATCTGAAATTAACACGTCCTGTTTTCCTTATTCTTACTTAACTGTTAATACAATTATTGCTAATTCATTTATCAGGCACTTTCTATGGTTGCCTGTGGCTGCAATCATGGCAATAATCTTAATGGCCCACCTGTGGAAGTTTTTTTCTTTCTTTTTTCAGGGGTAGTGAATTTCAGAACAACATAAGCTGATTATGTTTATTGACTCTGGGTTCACTGTCCAACCTTAATCCTTGTGCCTTTTCAGTACATTCATGGTCTGATGGTGTTCCTGGTGCACAATGGCCTAGTTTCTGAAATTTTAGGACACTACATTAATGAACAGTTCTGATCTCTTTAGATCTGATATGGCTGTGGTGTCTGTCTTTATTACAATGTGTGATATTGTGATGATTTAGCTGTATGATTGATAAGGTTTCTACTAGAACCACGCAATATGCTTCTATTTTACTTTCGTATTTTTAAAAAATGAACCTTGTATCTTAGATTTTAAATGCATCTATTAAGATGGGATCTTTGTTATTTTAATCCGTTGGTGTGCCCCAGGGGCATGTGCAAATACAAAAAGTAACATAGGCTGAATCTCTGTGGTAACTAGCTTCTATCTCTTACAGTCTTGCATTAAGGTAGCACTGGACTTTGTCTCACCTGAAAATGTAGGTGAGTGCATACGTCTGACAGAGGAATTTCGTGTGCTTCCTCCAAATCATCGGGCTAAAGAGGACAAGTTGGAGGTATATCTAATTTTACTTTCATGTCTATATAATGATTGAAGGTGCTGAAACATATATTATCTAAAAGTAACATGTCTTTGGTAATAAGAATGTTTTCCTTAAGAAATTATTTTGTGCATAGAGAATGGAATCTCTCTGCAAGAAGTTGGCCAGATTTTGTTTGTTGTCGATGTTTATTTTTTCTGCATATCTCTTTTCTTAAGGGTCCAGTGGGTTTCTAGATCTAGATCAATATTAGAACATGTATTAAGTAGGACATTCTTGCATCAATATTTAGAGTTACTCCATGATCATATTTTGGTTAATTCTAAAAAACTTAAAAGGATCATGTCATAAGAGAAATTGCATTAACATCTGTATTAATTAGTAGAAAGAGTTGATCTGGACTTGAAAAGGTCTGGTGCAGTCTTGCCCTGTGAATGCTAGGGGGAGTTTTAATTGCTATAGTATTTCAAACCCTTGGAGTTTCATTGAGTTCTACCAGGCTATTGCTTGTTATATATATGCAGAACTTATACTAAAAGGCACTGGAGATTATTCTATTATTGTATTGTGAAACAAGCAATATATATAGTACCAAGACCCTCAAAATAATGAATTACATTGTCATATCTTAAACTGTCCTGTACCAAACATCATTTGAACTGTAATTGCATCAAAGTTGCCCATGTTATTGTCACTAGTCAATGCAACTCTTGATTCCTTGCATCATGATGGGAACATTATCTTCACTTTGTGGCACCATGAATCCCAATAACTGATGTGACATAAGTTTTTTTTTTTTTATTGTAGCATTTACTCCAAGTTTACTTGTTTATGATTCATTGGCTAAATCTAACCTGGGTGGGTATTTGATGCAGATAAAGAAAATGTATCTCCATGCTGCTAGATGGGCTCTTGATGTCTTAACAAATGGTGGAAAGTGAGTCTATTCATTCATATTTCATTTATAAACTAGTATTTTTAGCAATATCCATCCCCACTCTAATTCTGTTTTCATCTTTGCCATCAAATCATTGCCAAAATGTTTTTGCAAAATATGCTTATTTTATCAGTTTGGCATGATGCAATCCTGTATATATGGCGCATTTTGATATTTCTATGATAGGGCATGATGTATGATGAATGGAAAATGATTTTTTTTGTCCATAAAAGATTTTGCTGTATTTCAGTTGCTTTACACATTTCCACCAAACATAACAGTGAAGCGATATGTTTGATTTTAATTGATTAGCAGGACACTGGTAAAACGAAGGTTGTAAGGAACATAGATAAAATGTATTGAACATTTTCCGTTGAACTTCATTAAGATATGTTAGTTTTAGGTCAGGCTTGGCTGTGAATGAAGTGCATTACTCTTTTAAAGCTCATAGAATTGTACTGTGAATTTAAACATGAAATGCGTTTGTTTCCCATGCTGTTTACGGACACTCACGCCCCCAAGGAGAAGATTACGTTTTGCAGTATTGTGAATTTAAATGCATATCTTTGGTAATTTGATCAGAGCAACCAGGTGTTCATGTTTCTTGATTTCAGAGTGGACGAACCTGAGAAGGTCAAGAAAAAGCAAGGTAGGAGGAGTAAGAAGAGGTCATAGGCAGGGCCATTTCCAGTCCTGCATCCTATATGAACACCTTAAGCAGGAGTTTTTGGTCACGTGCTACTCATGCTTCTGGCACCTATTTAGCCACTGTAAAAAAATCCCCCCTGTTCTCATGGGCAGATCTAAACTTTCATCTGGCTTAGCTAGCTGCTAATCAAACATGCGAGTATTTATTGTAGAAACTGTTCCTGAATGAGATCGGCACACAGGAAGATGCACAAAGCTTCAATGCTGCAGAATCATTTTGGCAAGCACAGTATTTAGTGTGCATGATTCTAATTTATCATGTAGCAGCATTAGGGCACCCTCATGTGAATATTTTGTATGATAAGAGCAACTGCAATGGAGAGCAACTTTTCTAAATAGCTTTTTCCCATGGAATGCTCTAACGAGACCTCAAGCTGTACCGAAGCTTAGGTTTAACAGGATATGGAATTGTTGATGGCTTGGTGATCTTTTGCAAGTATCTTAATATTTATAACAGTAAACTTTGATAAATATGGCTAGCTAGATGGGAATCAAAGACTAGGTAGGCCAAGCATTAATAGGGCAGTAGATACAGGCCAAGTGGGGTGTTATGGATATAAACACACATCGATACAAGAAAGACAACATGGGGTGGGGGGCAAACAAAGTAGCTCACCCAAAGACTTTTAAGTTCTCCATTTTTAGAACTGATAACGTGTGTTTTCTGACTAGGGATTGCCAGAAACGAATCAATGATGATCACAGTCACACAGCTTTTCCTTACTTTGCACAGAAAGTAGACGAAGCAAGCAGAGCAGCACTTCACTAATTAAAATTAACGTATTTTAAGAGCTCACATTTGCACTTTGGAAGTGCTCTGTTATTTTCTTCAAACAATGTGTTGTGTACAAGAATTATCTATTTTTTTATGCTCGAAATTCATATGAAGTGGTTATTTGTATCATCTTTAATGCCACATATGATGTAGTGACCTTGATCTCGATTAGCTAATGAGCAATAAAGTAAAATTGTGAATGGAGTATTCATATAAATTACCCCCATCAGATATAATAATCCGCTGCAACACATCATATGTTAATATAAAATTGTGAATTGAGAAAATGAAAGAATAAATGAATTTGAAAGACTAGTGATATTCAAAGACTAGCTATCTAACCAAAAAGGAACCAAAATGAAAAAAGAAGAAGATGAGAAATTGTAATTGAAGGGCTAAATCAACAAAAAGAAATTCTATAAAAAATAAGAACAAAACAAGAAATCAAAAAAATGGTGATTGAAATCGAAAAGTCAATAACAAAGAGTTTTAATTAAAAGAATGAGGGTAAAAATAAAATAAAATAATTAATTAGGGGGGCAAAAAATTAATTGAAACATATGAGAAATTGTAATTGAAGTACTAAATTGAAAAAAAGAAATTATAAAAGAAATAAAAAATCAAAAGAATAAAGATTAAATTAAAAAAAAAACTAAAAACAAAAAAGACAATCATGCATTTTAGTTGAAAGCCAAAAAAACTTTAACCCACTTAATAGTTAATACATCTGGCTTGACCATTGGGTTGGATCAAACGTGCCATTTGAATAGGGTGGACGCTACGTCGCTACCCACTTAGCACACACTAACAGCTTTTTTTTTATTAAAATATTAAAAAATCAACGTAAAAAATACCAAAACACTCAATGACCATGCGAATTACCCCCCAAAAAAACCCTTGTTAAGGTATAAAATTCCTCCGGTACAAACCCTAATTTTGTTTTTTCTAAGCCCAAATACATATTCTATCTAAACAAAAAAAATCATTGTCTAACAACCCAAAAGTATTTTTATTGTTTAAGAAGTGAAAAAAAAAATCTTGCTAACAACTCTAAACTTTTTTAACTTGTAAGAACGTATTTTTATTATGCAAAAAACTTGAAAGTATTTAGCTACTCTCAAACTATTTTTTAATAACCAATAAGCTAGTAAAAAAAGATTAAAACACCTCCCTTCTATTTCTTTCCACTTAAAAAGAAAATTGCATTTTGCTATAGTAATTCATAATAAGATATGTATACTGCTACAATAAAACAGTCACCACCGATATATTATTATGTTTAATATAATTAAATTTCGTTATCATACAAATAATCACCTAGCCAGCTAGGGTTCATCAAGTGTACAAAACCAGTTTCACTTCACCATCTATAGACATGAAAACGAATTACCATGCAAGCAAGCCTGTTTAAGGGTTCTTCAAGTAGCGTGACGTGATGATAAAAAGCTTGTGATTTGTACAACAAGTTTTAAGTTCGAGTCAAAGCGTGCACTCTTTGTAAGCATTTAGGATAACCGGGATTTTACCCACTCACCTGGATCTACAAAATATATTTTCTAGAGAGTGAGTTTATCGCATCAAAAAAACAAAAATCTGTCTCAAGGGATTGTTTAAGGTCTTGGGTTTTGGGCAACCCCTTTTGCCCTTCTTTTCTTAGTAAACCTAGTTTTCTTCTAACCTTTATTTAAAAACAATCCCAGATTGGCAAAGTTCAGGTAGCTTGGCAGATCAGACTCAGAGAGTGGTTAAATGTCACAGCAACCTTTTGTCCACGATCCCATTACAGGACAATAAAGGATAGAAAATGCTTTTTCATCAAATTACAATCCATGTCACACAGTATATGCCCTCGGTGATGGCCATCTATACCAGTGAATTATTGCATCTCCACATTACATAACCAGAATTTGATTTTTTTAAAGAAGAGAGAGAGGTCCTTTTCAGCTATTGTCTGTCATGGATTGTGTAGTAGAAGTTCATGCATGGAGTGCATTTTGGTAGTTTTTCCAAGGTAGAAGGGCTAGTTAGAAAGCTATCTGCTGCTTATAGACTAATAAATTCTCTCTCAACACTGTGAAAACAAGCTCACCATTTCTACAAGCAGAAGAAAGGAAGAAAGAAAGATAGGTAATGGAAAGTTTTCTTTCTTATATGAACATCATCATCTTGGCTTTTGTGATCATTATGCCAAGTTTTAATTTACATTTGTCATTTCTTTGTGTCTTCTAGCTTAAGTCCCTCATCTTTATTAGAAATCACTTTTCATTCAATTTCCATTATTTGTAACCTTAATTTTCATGCCTTTTTTGTGGTTTTTGGAACTAATCACTGTGAGCTAATTCTTGCAAAATTAACCAGAAAACCAGGCTTGTGAGAAAAAGAGGGTTACTGACTTGTTTACTCCTGTTCTTTCCCCAAGTAGAAGGCAAACAAATTATGGGGCGTGGAAAGATAGCCATTAGGAGGATTGAGAACCAGACAACAAGGCAAGTCACCTTTTCAAAGCGTCGAGCCGGGCTTTTGAAGAAGACTCATGAACTTTCAGTTCTTTGTGATGCTCAAATTGGGCTCATCGTCTTCTCTAGCACTGGGAAGTTGTGTCAATACTGCACTGAGGGTTTGAGGTCTACATTAAATCACTATTCTCTTGCATTCCGAAATTTATTTTTCTCGGCTTTTGATCTGTGTTTTAGCACTTGTTTACGCTGTTCTATTTGATTTTTCTTACAACGTTGGACCCCTTTTGCTTCCATACAGAAGGGACATTTCTGTGAGAAAATCTTAAATTTTTTGGTACATGATCTTCATGATTTTCCAATTCTTGGCTGACATGGACCTGTTTCATAGAAGATCCTTTTATGTGCTCAGCATTCTGATTCAGCTGATGGATATTTAAAGCTCCACCACCTTCGTTCATAATTCAATATTTGACCAACTTGAGTGATTTGACTGTTCTTTTTATGACAAACTAGGGTTTTGCTTAGTCAAAATATTTTCTTTTTTTCTTTTCTTTTTTCCCTCATGGGAAGCTCAACTTTTATTTCAGTTTCTCCCTCTAAATTCTCGTTCAAGATCTCTACCCCATGAAAGCTTTACTAGACCTCAATCATTTTATGGCATAATTTGGGTTTCTCTTCTAAATCTGTGCTTGCTACTTAAATCCATGACCAAGCGACTAGCCTTAAGAAGTAGAAATTAAACCAATTAATTTCAGTCTCAGAACATCATTTTGTTGGCAATGATTGCAGTCCTTGATCAGGTCATTAATATACAAGGAGGAAAAAAGAAACTTGGGGTCTGCCTTGGATTTAGAGTCATTTCATGTCCCATTTTTGATAAATGTCCTTCAAACCCAATGCAATATTGTTAATTAGACTATGGTATTTGACTGGAATTTGAGATTATTGAAGAGTTAATTTACAGTGATTAATATGGAAAATGATAATTAAAGTTATAGTATAAAGGTAGTCTGAAGTTTCTTGGTCTACATAAAATGATTAATTAATCAAGTTTGAATCTACTCTTGTCCTGAGAGTTTGCTTTAAAGAAATTTAATTGCTCACAGTCAGAAAGCAAGAATAGATTTAGCCCTAGTACTTCTTCATGTTGGCGATGTCTTGCTATGTCCTCAAGTTACGTGGCGTGATATGATGACAAAAAGCTTGAGATTTATATAGTAAGTCTCGAGTTCGAGTTAGGATGTGCACGTCCTGTAAAAGCCTGGGACAATCGAGATTTTACTCGCTCATCTAGACCCACAAAATACTCTTTTCGGGTTCTTCGAACCCAAAAAAGAAAAAGATGTCTTGCTATCATTTATCATGAAATCAGGCATGTACATTTGTCATATAGCAAGCATGTAATGTGTTACAGGATGGAGCAAATCATAGAAAGGTATCAGAAGATGACAGGAACCTGCATTCCCGAGCATGATAGCCGGGTAAAAAGAAATCTCAGCAGGCACCATTAATTATTCATGAAATCCGAGAGTGAATTCTGTATTTGATGATCTTTTCCTTCTTTTTTCGCAGGAACAACTGTTTGGAGAATTGGCTATGCTGAGAAAAGAGACGCTGCTTCTTCAATCAAACATGCGCCGCTACACTTGTGAAGACATGAGCCCTATTCCTTTCGAGGAGCTGGATGCGATAGAACAACAGCTAGAACGCTCGGTTAACAAGGTTCGAGATAGGAAGGTACGTAACTCAACAATCCAGCAATGGTGATAGAAAAAGCATGCCTGGAATTTGTTTTAACGCAGCTCTTGTGATCTGAATGTATCCTTCTGAGGTTGTTTATATATGTTTCTTTCTTTGTTCATGTACGTAGAATCAGCTCTTGCACCAGCAGCTGGAAAATCTGCGCAGGAAGGTGAATCTCTTAACTAGTCTCAAATAGACAAATTCCACTTTCATGCACACATTCTACAGAAGGATCTGATTTTTCTTTTGCTGTAAAATTTAGGAGCGTATGTTGGAGGAGGAAAACAGCAATATGTACCGCTGGGCAAGGGTTCCCCCCCTTATATTTCATTCGGAGACTTAATTTTAGCTGCTTGAACCATATGGATTATAGAATTTACACCATCTAATGTTTTTACTTTTGATCGTATAATCTTTTCCTTTGGTGGGTGGATGATATTTCAGATTCAGGAGCATCGTGACGCGCTGGGATATCAGCAGGCGGCGATAGAAGTAAAGCCGGCGGAGCATCAGCAGGTCCTGGATCAATTCCCATTCTGTGGAGAACCCAGTAGCGTGCTTCAGCTTTCAAACATCACTCATCAAATTGATCCATACCATCTCCAGCTTGCAACCCAGCCTTCAAGGCTCTAACGTCTAGAATTCAGGTGAGCAAAGAATGAAAAGCGAGAGTAGCAATATCGGTCTCTGCTGCTGCTGCTTGCCTCTCTATAACTCAGTTATTTTGTGGTGTGTGCAGCAGAATTATCAGATTTGGAGAACGTCTTCTCACATGGAAGTACTGGGGGGTAGTGGCTATATATATTTATTTTTTAACACGGACTTGATTTCTGCTAAATATTGCCTTGTGTGTGTGCATGACCGTACGTATTAAGGTATGCTTTTTATGTTGAAGCAACGCTTTGATCTGTTTTTTATAAAAACCAGTAGTGTGTTTCTGTTTTTCATACAACTCTTCTTTTATGGCCCTATAATGAGCTGAATGCATTCTATAATTTGAAGCTTTGTTAAATTATTAATGCAATTATAGATCAATTCTAGAAAATACTACAGACTATAGGTTAGTTAGTGATAAGATAAGTTAGGAAAGTTCTAGGAAAATTAAACAAACACTAGGAATCTTCTAGAAAAAAAAATCAAAAAATTATGTTTATCTCACTTTCTTCAACTATTTTCATACTATAAATCATAGTTGTAGATAAACACGAGTAGATCGGTAAGCGAAAAGGCTGAGCCTGGTGAGACTAGACTGTCAGTCGAAATTTTCAACAAGAAAATTGACCCTGGGACATCAAGTCTCTTTACTAAACTACTTCAACTAAAAAATCACTTTCATTTTAATCATCATGCAAATCCTCTGAACTACATTATAAACTACCATCACCCTCTAATAGTGGTATCTAAGTGGGCATTAGAGTCATTATGGCCACAACAAATTCATCACAATCTATCTCTGTGTCATTTTTTTATGGGAGTAACTATGATTTGTGGCAAATTAATAAAAATAATGACACCCTTTACATCTTGAAAGCTTGGGACATTGTTGTAGAGGAACTTATCATCCCTGAAAATATCTTTACTCTAGAAGAAGCACAGCAAAAGGAGCTAGGGGCGAAAGAGAAAAATGATGTCTTTGACTTCTACGTGATTCAACAATCATTAGCTAATACACTTTTTCTAAGTTTTAACAACAAATCAAGTGTGGGATATGTTATAGAAAGAGCTTCTCGGCGATTCTAAGGTACGCATCATTAGACTCTAACCACTATGAAAGATTTTGAGGCCATTAAAGATAATTATGGATGAATTAAAGCAGTAGTAAATCAAATGAGATCTCTAATATTACTCCAAAAAGACTTGTTGAAATTTTTTTAGTTAATTTTACAAAAAAAATGACACTGCAATTACTGTTATAAAACAGTAAAAATATTTAGCAGTAGCTGAACTAATAGGTTCTTTATAAGAACATGAGAAAAGACTTAGTATCTGCAGTCAAGACTCTATTGAGAGTTCTTTTTAGTCTAAGCTTAGAATAAGATCTTAAGAATCTAGATATAATACAGGGAGATTTATGAATAATTCTAAAAGATAAAATTTTAGAAGAAAAGAAGATTTTAAAAGAAAAACTAGCCATCTAAGAAGAAAATATCCTTCCCTTGACATTTGTAAAAATACAAATCATCTGGAGAAATATAGCTGGAAATGTGGCAAACCACAATGTCACTTTTTATAGATGGTCCAAACATCTAGAAAAGGATTATCTCATCAAGAAAAATTTTGCAAGAAGAGAGATGATGAAGAGCAATTATACCATTGCTGCCATGTTGCTACTGAAGATAAGAAAACATGTGGTATATTAATGGTGTGTGCAGCAACCACATGATGAACGAGGATACCATATTTTACAATCTAGACTCATCAATAAATCTCGAAGTTTGATTTGGAAGTAAGGCAGCGTTTGAGGCTAAAAGAAAAGAAAACATCATTGTGGAGACCAAGGAAGGTGTGTAATTTGTTGACTGTGTATTGCTCGTCCTAAATTTAAAGCACTTGAGGTTGAGGCCTAGCGGAGGATAGGACTTGTTCCTTTTCTTTGCACCCAGATTCGATCCTCTTTGTGCATGTCTATTATCTTCGAGGTACCTTACTTTGTTCATTGGGTCTATAGGGTGTTCAGTGGATCCGAGGATTAGTTGTTATGAAAGTAAATTGACCCGGACATCACAGCTATAAAAAAAATTGATCTTAAATTTATAAAATAATTTATTATATATGGACCATATGATGGAAAAAGGTTATGCATATATGTTATTATATATATCACTAAAAGGATAGGTGGAGGAAGCTTATCACAGTAAAGATAGAAAACAAATGTTTTCTTATCAGATGGCAATATATCCAAAATACTGCCATAAAGGCACAATTTAATTATTCCTAGCTATGACACCAACAATTTAGCCACTTTAGCTTCAAGAAATTAAACCTTCCAAAAAGAACACAAGTAAATGATGTATGCGAAGGTTGATTCCTAGGCAAGCAACCAAGAAGGTCATTTCCTAGCAAATAAAACACTAGTTAAAGTATGGTAAAAAAGAAAGCCTTCGTCAAAACATCTCAAAAGTTTTTGGTAGTATATGCAATATTCATATTCCATATGCAAGAAGGGACTAAGTTGGATGATAAGAATGACCGAGGAATATATATATATTAAATAGATGTCGGTCAAAACATTTTCTTGTGATCAAATTTAGATATGAAGATGACCTCGGTTACAACAAATCTGTAAAATATATTTCAATCCAATTCAATGTACGTTTTTGTTAGTAAGTTTGTGAGTTGACAGGAGAAAGATTGTCGGGGTTAAGAAAGGAGAGAAAATTGAAGTGGCAAGAATCCACTAAAACAATACTAGCAACTCAAGTTTACCCTTTAATTATTCTATACAAACAATGCTCTTGATCTTCAGGAAGTATAGATCTGATTACAATAAAACCTGGCATTGTATAAATTTGATCTGAGTTTACCCTTTGGATGGGAGCAATGAATCTATGACAAGCTCCATGGATTCTCTCGTGCGATTTGCATCACAGAGTCTGCCAGTGGCATAAACATTTGACACGCCAATGTATCTACCGCCAATGTATCTACCATCAGGATCTGGATCTTACTCAACAAGCTTCTCCCAACCATTTCTGCAAGATAATCTTCGGTATTTCATGCATCCGACAAGTAGAGCACAACCAGATTTAGTTCGAGATTATCTGCCAGAAACTGACGCATCATCCTCCCTTTATCAAGAGCACCCAGATGAGCACAAACACACAGCACATAACCAAAGCAACCTCATTAGCCTTCGGATCCGAAACTCTTATCTTCACAAGAATTCCAACTTTTAACATACCCATCCAAGTTCATAACATACATGACAGGAAGAAGGTGGCCGATCTATCATGGAAGGTGATTAAGGTTTTGTTTAAATTTAGACCAAAATTTCTACACAACATGATGGATTCAAGATTTACAAGGCAGTCAAGGCCTGAAATGTCTAGTTTGTAAGAACACTCTCAAAAGCTTAGAGGTGAAGGAAGGAGAGTTTATGTTTACTACACGATGAGACCGGCCTTTGCCTTGTACTAGTAATCCAATCCAAGATATCTTCGTCCAACCTGTATGTTGGATACCTATTCGGACTTACCTATCCAGAAGAATCCGATCTCTGCCCGTGAGAGATTAACTCGGAGGACATCTTGATTTCTCCAACCTCTACGCGTCTAATCCTGCGCTCAAATTTACTAATTAAACTCCATAATTTAATTTAATTTTAATTTATATAGATATTGGTAAATCATTATTCAATTTTATTAGACACTAATTTCTACTACACATAAAATCTCTTTAAATCTTATATAAACATATAAAAATTGAAGCTGAAAACATGAAAAGAAGAGCGGAAGAAAATCCCAAAGAAACACATGTATAATATATATTTGTTATTTGATTTGGCAGGTGAGACCCTATTCATTTGAAGGGAAGATTCTGAGAAAAATAAACAGAATGCGGGCACCATCCATAGAGTATTACAATAAACCAATTTGCAGTGATGGTTTCTTATACATGGAGTGATAAAGAAGAATCAATACAAGGATGCACACTCCGGGCATTTCCCCTATTGGGAAAAGCAGACTACACAGTCAGCGCAACATAACAACAGTTGCTGTTCAGCCAACTTATGCAAGTAGTGCATGCATCGGTCTTTTTTTCTTTCTTAATTCAGATGGTTTTGACTAGTAGATGAGGAAGGTCCGACAAATGCTAGTTGTTCGCAGAAGAGGAGACCTCGGTGTTACAAACAGGACAGGCCTGCAATCATAACGAAAATATTAAGCAATAGTTTCAGAAGATCCCCCAAGCCGTAAGAAAAAACCAAATGCTGTTGGTCTAAAGCAACTATGAATTGAAAGCAACAAGATCCCTTGAGCAAATGGATTTGGCACCCGCATCACTTTAAAATAGAACCCTTAACCAATTCACTACAAGTGTGACTGAAAAGGAAAAGGTTTATTTCTTCTTTAACTGTAGCTAATAAATTATGCACCGCTTAGTCAATAATGAAAACTATGAAATTAGCTGAATAACAATGACAAGAACAACAGGGTGAAAGCAAAAATACAGTTGAGCAATGCCAAGAAAACCGTGTTGTTAGGTTGGAGGGTAAGAATTCAAGTCACCAGAAAGAAGTCAAGTTTCAAGCAAAACAAGAACGGAAAAAATGGACTGGGGCAAGCAACTAAAACTAAGAGATTACACTGCAAATGGATTATACCTTGTTTATTTTCAACCAATTGTTTATGCACTCTGAATGGTAAGAATGCTTGCAAGAAAGCAGAGTCAGAGTTTCACCATCCTCATAATCCAAACGACATATGACACAGCTGAAACATAAGCACACATTTCAATCATCATATTAGCACGGTTGGGATAAGGTTAGGCATTTATGCTTACGAATCATTGCTCCCATTCTGACTGCTTCCTGTCTTGTAGTTTATTGAAGGCAAAGAAGCAATTGTAGCTGCTGAAAGGCCTCTACTTTCGGTTCCGACAACTTCACCCAATGCGAGCAACTCCTGAGATGAATGATACTATAAGGAATAAAGTTAAGTAGATGCATCATGGGAAGTCCAAGCCAGCTCACCTCATATGAGAGTTCATCGGGATCAACCTCCTCCCATGTATCCTGGATAATAAGGAGCAAATTAAGGTGCATAGGAGACAACATAATTAATTTGAAAAGAAAAATTTTAGGACTCAAAATAAACATTTGAATTCACATACCACTCCACAAATAATAACTGGAGGTAAAGATAAAACAAGTAACAAACCTAAAACAATAGCATCCTTCCAGTGAGAGCAAAACATTCACATTAAAGTTGTGAGCTAGAGATCACCACTAGATAGACTGGGAATTATTTTTGTATGTACATTAACTAGCTAGAAAAGAAATGGCTAATAAAACACCTCTAGATTTGCTAGACACTTGGATATTATAAACACATTTGTGGCCTGTGGCTAAAATGAAAACTAGAGCAAGGCAATAGCCAAAATTAAGCAAACTACTGAAACATATTATCTTTCCTAGAGAGAAGGAAAAAAGACATTTACAGAGCTCCATGATTATTTGCTTCAACAAAAAGGAACATGTCAGAACTAAAAGTCTTTTGGTAGCAGCAAGCAAGCAACCTTGGCTGGACTGTTGCACGGTTCCTAGTTCATCAAGTAGCTCTGCACCACAATGATATATCTACCCTTCTCCTCTTGTTAGACCTAACCTTTTACTTCATTGACAACAACCCCCAAAAGTGTCAGTGCCCCAAGCCCCTGTACTATAGTAACAACCTATGTTGTTGTAAGCCTAGCTTTTGATTACATTTCAATTATGTAAATATTTCAGTCTTATTGGTTTGCGCTAGATTAATGTGGTTCTTCTGTGCTCTATAATGTATGGAAATTTGTAATAGCATGTCATAATGTGGAGCCGAATTGTTGAATCAAAATCCTCACTAAGCCAAAACCGAGGAAGAAAATAATATACTCAGTTACAGAGATTGATACCTGAGAATTACCCCCATGATCTTCTTCAGTATCCTCCTCAGCTTCTCCTGTAACTACAAACTATTAGCAAAAGATTTAAAGGTTGCATAACACAAAACACAGAAAGAGGCAACCTTGCATAATAAACAGTATTCATTCATCCAGGAAAGAAAGAAAGACAATTAATACCAACAAATGGACATGCAAAAACAATAGTTCCATAGTAATTTTCAACACTTACTACCATTTAAGCCGGCAAGGGCCAGCAGTCTTGCAGCCACCTCCCTTTCTTCAGCTTCCTGCAAGGCTCGGGCATAAGCCTCATCACTGGTATACACAGAAGGGTCAATTTCAACTTCAGTATTATCATGATCTCCAGCATCAGCATGAGCATGCACATCAAATGCATCTGCATCATCATCCACATCTGTGTCATTGTATCCATCCTCATCATCAGTCTCGTCATCAGGATCACCAAAATCATCCTCATCATCATGTAAATAACTTCCATAATTACTCCCATCATTATTCATTCTTAGCATCATGTATGCCCTTTCCTACTCCATGACCAAGCACATCAAATCTCTTGGTTAGACAAACCAAATGTTAAGATTTGATAATAACAAATACTCTATGGAGAAACAGAATCAACTGAGCCAATTCATCACATTAGAGAACTTAACTAAATGCTCCGCTCATTGAAGCTTGAGTGCATTTGCTTAAATAACATAACCAAGGCAAATAATTATATTTCTACCCAATTCAGATCATTTTTTACTCCATTTGGGTTCTCAATCATATTTCCCCCTCATCTATCAAACAACTGGAAACCCATTAAAACTCAACTTCTGTTGAAACTGAAACACGCTATTCAAGAGATTATAACACCAATTAAAATCCACCAATTATTGAGACCCAATAACCTAAAAAATGAAAGTGATTATAGCACCAAATAAAACTCCAATTGAAAATCCAAACTTTCACTCGATTCTCTAATTAAAACCAAAATTAACAAAAACCCACCAGTCACTCATACCTAAGAAACTATTTCACTCCCTTAACTGAAACTAAATTCCACGCTTTAGCCAAAAACTGACAGAGATCAAAAAACAACAACAGCCCACTAATTATAGAGACCCAATAAGCCAAAAATATAAATCCATTTCAATAAAAAGATGGGGATAGAGAAAAAAGAAAAGAAGGAGACCTGTTCTTGAAGGGTCCTGGCAAGAGCAAGGTCAGCATCTTCTTGGCTAAGATTAGTGAATGGAGTTCTTGAAGTCTGACGTTGAGGACCACCACCACGACCCTCCCTCTCTCCATCTCCTTCTTGCTGTTCTCCATTAGAGCTCAAATTTGGGTTCTCTTCTTGTTCACTGTTGTTGTTTTTTGATTCTCCTGAATCTAATTTTGTGTTGTTGTCGTCCATTATTGTTGTTTCGAGGTTCGATTTTAAAAGCCTTGTCGTTGTTGCTTTGGGTTAATCAGAGGTTTGGGATTGAAGGGAAAGTTGGAATTGATGGGATCAAATATTATTCAAGAATCTCATCTCTCAAATTTTGTTTTTGTTAGAGAGAGAGAGAGAAAATTTGAGGTGCTTTTTTGACGTGGAATTTGTTCATGGCAACTGAAATATATAAAGTTTAAGGGACTGTTTGGCGTTGTATTTGGGACTGTTTGTTACATAGTTGTAAAATCTGTTCCGGGTACCGTTCCGGGTTTTTGTTTGGAACGGAACGTTCTGGTTTCTGTGCATTCCAGCGTTCCGTTCCGGTTTTGTATTGTTCATATTTATTTAAAATATATATATAAAAAAATAAAATATTAATTTAACAAGTATAATTTAAATTCAAGATAAATGAAATTTAAATTATACAATACAAACATAATCTCAAAATTAGAAACATCTCTAAAATTCCAACAATAAAATTATTTTTTAAAAAATAAAAAATAAAAAATAAAAAAATGAATTTAATTATAATTAAAAGATCCAGAATATTTGAAATTTAAGCTACTTATTGTATGTTTTTCAAGTAATTCTATATTTTTTTATGGTTGTTGTATTTGAAATTAATTAATGTTACTTATTTTTTTTAATGTTAGAAAAACTTAAAAAAACAAAATGAACACATTAAGAAATAATCAATAAGTTCAAACATAATTAATTAAAATACATTCCATTACAAATAATTCAATCAAATTAATTACAAATTAATACCCCTATTTTTTATGTTAACTATTATTATAGTAATTAATAATTAATTAATATAATAATTTATTATTATTATTATATAATAATTAGTATAAAAACCAATAATTACTATAAAAACTACCCCACCCGTTTGTCCCCTTCATTTGAATAAACAAAACCCTACCCATCCCTTCTTCCTCCCCCCCTCCCCCTCCCCCCCTCCCCCTCCACACCAAACACATCCAGCCAGCCTCTCTTTCTCAGAAAAGAATGGTCACCATCACCTCTACAACTACTCTTTCCTTTCACTCCCATAACCCCATCAAAACTCTGCCATCATTCTCTCTCTTTTTCAAAGTTTTTTTTCTTCATAAACCAAAAAATACTCCTATGATAAATGTCAATGCCTCCATGAAGTTTACATGATTCGTTCTGGTCATTGTTAATGGCTGCTTAAAGCATACGGGCTGAGCAAAAATGCAAGAAACATCTCTCGGACAGTAAAAGAGAGCATCAAAAGTTTCCTTTACCTTAGAGAAACCTCCACGCATGACAATGGTTTTAAGGAAACTAATTAAGTAACATATTCTCACTACCTCTTCCTACACTGATGCCAGACTTTATCTCTTGATTTTTATTTTTTATTTTTACTAATATATAATTTATGGGTTGAGTTTTTCTTTTTTGTTTTTGAATTTTATTTTATTTTGAACACGGAACAAAACGCCCGGTACGGAACCGGGGCGTTCCGGCCGGATTTGCCGGATCTGGCCGGGATTTTTACCGGGACAAAAACGTCGTCGTTTTGTCCCGGATTTTGAAGTGGAACGGAACGGGATTCACAACTATGATTTGTTATTGTGCTAACAAATGTTTTTAAAAAGAAATAAAAAATAATAATTTTTATTTTTTATTTAAAATTAATTTTTTTATATTTTTATGCACACGGATAACCTCATGTTTCTTATGAAGCCATGTTAGAAATTATGATTAATTTCTAATTCTAGATGCTTTCATTAGTTTATAAATGATAATTATTGTGCACACCTCACAATAAATTATTGATTATTTTCATGATTATTTACTATCAAGTTAGATTATTGGTTGAGTGAAGTTGATTATGATAGGATTCTCAAATTGACGAAGAACATGATGACGAAGATACATTTTTTTTTACGGCAAACCTTGAGCGCAGTTTAATAATATACATCTTTAATTTTTAATGGAACCATAAAATATACATCTTGGCTTTTATATAGATGAATCTAGTCTGTATTTTTTAAAATCATTTGCTTCATCTTATTCTTGTTAATTGATTATATTAATAGTTTCTAACTTGGCCCTAACAATATGTATGAAGTCAGGTTTTATGTTCTTGAACATGGTTATACTTGGTCTTTATAATCCAGCTGACCGATGTATCTATAATCGGAGATTTGGCCACTCTGAAGCAGTGATCACTGCGAAATCTTGAACCCAATTCACTTTCCCGGAATTCACTTTCCAAAAGGAAACTACTTTCCAGCAAACAAACAGGGCCTTAATGTATGTGCAAATGCTGAAGAAAGAGCCCTTCGATTGACTTCTGCAAGTTCCATATGGCCGTTTGAGATGTTCCCGTCCATAATCTTGTCAGCCATTGCCAATGCAAACTGTTATTTACTTGATGTTACTGGGTCAAAAAATTATTTTATCTAAAAATTTAAGTTATTAGATAAGGTTATTGAATATAATTTATATTATTCTCTAACACATACTCTCAGCTGAAAATCTTTTGGGCTTGAAATTTGGACAGACCCACATTACACCGTGCTTGATTTTTATCAAGTAGAATAAGGGTGGTGAGATCAAACTAACTCGTGACCACTAGATTAACAAGGTTCTGATACCATATCAAGGAACAATCTCATCTAAAAACTTAAATTATTAAGTAATTTATATTATTCTCTAACATACTGGTATCTCATTCATCAATGCTTTTAAGATACGTGACGCGGAGTTCGAGTTCTTTTTTTTCTTCAAATATTTGAAAAAATAAGATATGACTCTTCAACTCTAAACCTTATAACTCGCACTAGATGGACCACTTTGATTTAAGTATAAGAGTTTTTGTTTTGCAGGTAACCCCAATAATAAAAATATAAGAGATTCATTAAGGTTCTTGTCGACATCATCAACTACTATATACCAAAAATATCAAGGTATACATAATGTGTGCGGCTATATATACTTGTTTATTTTCAGATCCCATCATTCGGGTTAGATTAAAAAAATTGGAATGTAAAAAATGTAGTATATATTATAGATCATAAAAAAATTAGTATTATTATTAAACTCGATATAACAATTCAAACTTAGAAAATAAGCTCAACTTTTTTATTTAGTCTGAGTTTTAAATTAAATTGAGTGGGAGTTTCTTTGACCTAGCCTTGTTGACTAACCAAATTCAAAAAAAAATATGAGGCAAAAAAGAAACACGTTAACCTCAGTCAACTCGTCAATCCCATAACTTGACTTATGAATTATATTTTAAACTTAGAAATTATCAACTCAACTTTTAATTTAGTCTGAATTTTAAATTAAATTGAGTGAGAGTTTCTTTGACTTTACCTAAAATGACTTTGTTGACTAAGCAAATTCAAAAAAAGTGAAAGGCAAAAAAATAAACAAGTCAAGTTAACCTTAATTAACTCGTCAATCTCATGACTTGAGTTGTGAATTATATTGAATCGAATTAATTTATTTTAAATAAAATATATAAAAATTGATTTATCATCAATTTAATATTGAATTATTAAATAAAATTTTCATATTAAATAATAAAATTAGAAAAAGATAAGATAGAAAAGGGGTTAAAGGGCTAATGTAACCCTATGGTTGGAATTTTGAAATGTTAACTACGGAGATAAAGTTTGGATTTCATTGGGACTTGCATGGAGTGAAAAGGAGCTGTTTGTTTTTATATTTTAAAAGTATATTTTTTTAGCATTTACAAGTAAAATATACTTTAAAAATAATAATTGCAGCAACACCAACAAACTCGAAGATTGCAAGATAATAAACATCAGAGACTTTATTTGATTTTTTTTTTTTATTGTTTTGTTGGAGGTATTTGTCATCAGATTACATGTATATGTATCTCTTAATGCAAATGTACAGGGCAATCGTTGTCGTTTCACGCAGAAGTGTAAGTTTGGCCTCCAATGACAGCTTCATCGGGGATATATTTGCCCCAGAACCAGTGAGCCTTCCACACTCTGTTCATCTCTTCAATGGGGACGTTCTTTGTCTCGGGCAAGAAGAAGTAGACGAAGATGGTCATGAGAACAACAAATCCAGCAAAGAACAAGAAGAGACCGAACTTCATGTGGCAAAGCATGCTTAGGAAGAACTGGCCGATGACAAAAGTGAAGAACATGTTGACCGAGACATTGATGGCTTGCCCTGCTGATCTGATCTCGAGAGGGCAGATTTCACTCGGAACCAGCCATCCCAATGGACCCCAAGACCAGGCAAATGCTGCAACGTATGCACAGATGAAGAACAGTACGAGGTTGGCCGATCCCTTTGGCAATTCTCCTACACCTTGTGTTCCGAAGTTGACGGCTATCATGATCCCGACAAGTATCTGCAATCATGTAAACATGTTCATGGAATCAGCAGCATCCCTGTTAATCACAGGAGTTTTTGTAAACCAAGAAACTTAATTTGTATGATTATGTACCTGGCTAATAATCATTTGAACCCCTCCTTCTAAGAACAAGATTCTTCTCCCGAACCTATCAGCTGAGTGGACGGAAACAAGTGTACTGACGAGATTTACGACGCCGGTAATAACTGCAGACATAAGCGCGGCATCATCGCCGAAACCCAGGGTCTTAAAGAGAACAGGTGCGTAAAACATGATGACATTAATTCCAGTAAGCTGCTGGAAGAATGGGATCATTGTGCAGATGACAAGCTGAGGCCTGTATTTTGGCTGCAGGATGTTTTTCCATGGGTGGTCAACTTTCTTTGCAGCCTCGGTTGCGTCGACAAGGTCCTGGAATTCTGCTTCAACGTTGTCTGTGCCACGAATCTTCTGCAGCATTCTCTTTGCCTCCTCGGGGTGGCCTCTCTCCATAATGGAGTTTGGAGTGTCTGGAAGGAAGAACGATCCAATTGTGATCATCAAAGCAGGGACAGCGGCAAGACCCAAAGAAATTCTCCATCCATATCCCTCCTTGATCTGGGCTGTTCCGTAGTTGATGAGATTTGCGGCCAGGATACCGATTGTGATGGCCATCTGGAAACCAATGTTAAGTGCTCCTCTGATCTGGGCTGGCGCCATTTCAGATAGATAGATCGGAACAGACTGTACAGAACCCAGAAAATCAAAATCAATGTCAAGCAAGCGTCATCAGCATTTCAAAGAGACAACGAGAGAGTAAATAATGCAGGAAACCTGATTGGCGAAGCCAACACCAATACCAAGCAACAAACGACCAATGATAAGCATGGCTACATTGACTGCAGCACCATTAATAATGGCACCGAGAAGGAAAACCAGGCCTCCAAACAACATTGAGATTTTACGGCCGAATAATCTAGTCACAGTAGATGAAAAGAAGGAAGCTACCAGAGCCGCAAGGTAGAGGGAAGATGTGAACAATGTCAACAAATGACTGTTAAATTTGCAGTACATGTTGCCATCATCACGAATTTCATGCTCTTTGCGGTACACAGATGGGAAGAATTGTTTTAGAAATGTGTCCATGGAAGTAACACCACCTGCAAAATTGTACAAGATCATCGAATTATCAGCACCTTAAGAGATCGATAATATACAGTAGCTAGCCACTCCAATGAGACGGAAGGTCTTCCATTCTTACCTGAGATACCGATGTCGTAACCGAAAATGAGACCACCCATGGCAGCCACCAAACAGGTGATGATAACAAAGCTTGTGACACCACCTTCATATTTCCTCCCGGCACCCTGCGCCACGAAAGCTCCTCCTGCCATCTCTCAGCAACTGAGTCTGATGTTTATTATCTTTTGCCCTTTAGTTTGACAAAAGAAATAATGTATCTCATATGCTTGATCCTAACGATGAATCAAGCTAGCTTTATAGTGCTCCCAGCAGAAAAAGGTGGAGAATTCATCGGAGTCCTGGTCGTAGAAACAGGATAAATTTTCGACAATTTTGATTGACCTCCATCCATTTTGGCTTTCCTGGTGCCATCTCCTTAAATGATAGCTTCAATTGCGGAATAGT
Source organism: Salix brachista (assembly GCA_009078335.1). Classification (NCBI taxonomy): domain Eukaryota; kingdom Viridiplantae; phylum Streptophyta; class Magnoliopsida; order Malpighiales; family Salicaceae; genus Salix; species Salix brachista. The sequence continues at coordinate 6,613,158 of CM018576.1, read as the reverse complement.
CTTTAATTACCGGCACAAAATCATAGCCAATGGATGACAACTAACAATAATAATAATAATAATAATAGTTAAAAAAAACAGCGACGTCTAATTAGAATCTTTATATGGGCTATATTTGGCGCGCATTGTGCTTAATCCTTTATGGCTATGATTAATAAGGTTTGGATAGAAGTTGCATGGTGATAAGAGAGACTATTTTTTTACTTTTGTTAGCAACTCCATCTTGGAACAGCCTGTTTGTTTACTTGTAATTCCAACACTCAGTTTCATTACAATTTACATGGGAAAACTTGATGTCTTGTTCTTCTTTGAAAACAGAAAATAAAATATGGGATATTGATTCCGGATGAGCTACAGCTCATTAGGTGGATGCTTGCTTGAACCGTTGACAAATCAGGCGAAAAACGAGGTTCTTCTTCTTGACCTTGTCAAAGCTCTATGTCTGTAACAAAATTTGACAGACCCTCGCTCAAAAGATTAAAGGCATCGCCAATGCCTTTCAAAGCCACATAACTCTATTTTATAAACCAGTTCGTCAATAACAGGCACAGACAAAAACAAGGAAAATCATACAAATCATGTGAAAATGAAGAAAAGGTATCGCAATATGTTGGGGGTGATGTCTTGCTGTAGCAAGAAAAGGTTGAGGACAAAATCCTGGCAAGATATACAAGAAATACTCAAATCCAAGCTCGAGACTATTGAAGAAGATCCTGGTGAGACAGTATGGAAGGAGAACCGAACAACAACAAAAAAAGATCCAACAATGTCTAAGAGAATTAGGAAGGTGGCCGAGATCAAAAGAAGAAGCAGCTTTTCCGACTTCACAGATTCTTATATGGAGTTCACGACTATGCTTGCCTCCAAACTCAAGGAAGCTTGATTGTAAATGTCATATATATATATATATATATATATATAAAGAATTGCATTCATATATTCAAACACTTGTATGTAATTAGCGAAGCCCTAAAATAAGATGGCGTTGAAGGTTCGTGCTTGTATGTAATCTTGAATGAACTTTGGTTTGTGGGATTTTTGCTGTCGCGCTGTACACTAACATTGAATTACTGAATGAAACTACTCTTGCTCCTGCACTAAAAAATATAAACTCAGGATTTGGGGTGGAGTAGTTTTTTCATAGGAATTCACTGGTTATTGTTGATTTGAGAGAGACAAGATAGTTTTTTAGTTTACAAAACCAGTTGAATAATTATATTATCTAGCATATGGAGGATTCTTTTTTCTTCTTTTTTTATACATGGTGTAATTATTTCATTGCCATTATTTGGACCGTTTACTCTGGTTTTTTTTAATAACATGGCGTGCACTTTAATTAATCCCATAAACCGTAAAATTAACAATCATGTAAGTCTCTAGTGACCATTATATTAGCAATTATATGGCTCGAACCTGGGATCACAACAGGAACAAACTCCTCCTATAATTGATTTTGATTTTTCGTTTAAGATATTTTCACCCCAAGGAAGAAAACTTTACATAAATCTAAAATCTCAATAAACCCAATTTACCATTAATAAACCGTATTTCCATCTATAAATTGATTGAGTCACTTTGATGAAAAATGTTTTTTAATAAAAAATCACATTAAAATAATTTATTTTAGATTGATTTTTATATTTTTAACATTAGAATATTTTGAAATCATAATTTAATATATTTTCAAGTGTAAGATATTTTGAAAAAAATTATAATGCTATTAATATGGTTATTCCGTCCTTTTCTTCTTTCTCTTTTGGATGAAGCTCCATTGATACTTCCTTTTTCTCCTTCTCTTGTTTTTTATTTTCAGGACCATTATTCCATCCTTGAATTTCGCCTTTAGAGAAAAAAGAGGGACAAAACAAGTGTGCAAATTATACGTATTAATTTTAATTTTCCTAAAGTCAAAATATTCCAATCTAGATCATTAGCCCACGAGAGAATTAAGACTTTATAATATATTTTTATTTATATTTTATGAGGTTATTCTAATCTTAATCCAATTCACTAGTTTAGTTAGTAGACTCAGATGATTTTTTATGTTCTTTTTTAATTGAGTTTTATTTTATTTTATCATTCAACATTGGATTGATTGAAAATTGAGCTTCATAATTATTATTTTTGAGTTGCTTTATATAATCTAGGTCTCATAACTCATGTTTACTAGGTTGACTCAGATTGACTCAACTCATTATTTTCGTTGAATTTTTTTTTCAATTATATTCTTTAATGTTGAGTTGATTGAGAATTGAGTTTAATAATTTATTTTTTATTTACTTTCTATTGAGTTATTAGAGTTTTGTGACATGGATAACAAATTGGACAGGTTAACTCGAGTTTCTTCGAGTTGATCTAGTATATTGATATTTCAATATTTAAAAAAAGATGTTGTCTTAGTTTTTCTTAAATCAAACTATATTTTTATTAGTTGTCCAGTTTATCTTTGAATTTTTCAAGTCAACTAGATTACATTAGGTTAATCCTTATATAATTAATTTAAAATATAGTTTCAACTAGTAATGTTGTTTAAATTCAAATTCTCTCATATTCTACCGCTTACTTTTAAATGATGAACTAGTTAGAGTTCTAGAAAACTAGTTGTGTTACAAATAATCTCAAAATCAATTTCAATTCATTTCATCATGAAACTAGTTTGATTTTTTGTGCTACGTTGCAAGATAACATTTTTCTTCAATGTTAAAAAAGGTATGGGAGTTGTTAATTCTTGTTTATCACCAATAGAAACTTTAATTGCAAAGTTTATATAAACATTTAATAAAGTAAATTGCGAATTATATATGCTAATTAATAATAATAAATTAAAATTTTTAATTTCAATCAAAGATTGACTTGAAAAGCTAGGATAAATATGTTATTTTTAAAAGGAAAGAAAGGTTTAATGTTTGTTTTAGTTTGAAATTGGGTCCCTAAATTTTTAATTTATTTGAAGAAAAAAAATTATTTTGCCAAATTGGCCTTAACTTAATATTGAAACCTATTTTTAACATTGTGAGAGCCTCTTATAAAGCCAACAAAAATAAAAATAGATTTCAACATTAGTGCTCAATTTGTCCATAGCAATAGCCTTGTATAAAACCAATTAAAATAAAATAAAACTAAAGTAAATTAAAAAAAGTTAAGTGTCAAAAACTAAAAAAAAAAATGTGGATGATTATTGCAACCCATAGTCAGTTGTGTAATTCTCATATATTGTATTTTCATCATTTTTTTATATTTATTTAATCTTATATTGTCTCACATGTCCTTGATTTCAAATTTCATTTCATGGTTTATCAATTATCAATTTTGCAAAATTAAACTAAAGAGAAAGCAAAATGGCACAATAAAAAAAAGATATGAATGAAGAAAAAGAGTTTAAGTACCCAATAAAAAAACATTGCAAATTAAAAAAATATTTGAGATGGTAAAATTCTTTGAAGGAAGAAATAAAAAAAGATGAAAAATAAAAAATAAAAAACTTAAAGTGGTTCGCTGTTCATATAAACATAGTAGAATAGTTGTATTCGGTTGAAATCCTTAATTGCCCAGAGTATAAAAGCATGGGTAAACTTCATTTGCCCTTGTATATTTGTAAGTTTACATATACACTCTTGTAGTTTAAGATTCTCTAATGCTACCCTTTTAATTTCAAAATGTTCCGATGTTGTAAATTTTAAAAGTATAGGGGTACAGATAAAGCAATAGTGAATCTTTAAGGTCCGAAATAGAGGTTACCCCGAAAGTATTACCTATAATATAATTGCTGTGGGTGTTTTACTGTAGCACAGTGCACTGTGCACACAGACACAGTGTACTGTGGATTGCGACAGTGTTTTTTTTTTTTTTTTTTTTTTGCTTTTTTTTTTTTCTACTTGCGTTTTTTTTCTCTTTTTTTTTCGTTTCTTCTTCTTTTTTTTTTTTGCTTTTTTTTCCTAATTATTCTTTTTCTTCTTTATTCCTCCGTTTTTTGCTTCTTCTTTTTTTGCCTTTTTTTTTGTATTTTTTACTTATTATTTTTTGTATTTATTATTATTATATTTTTTTTTTCTACTTATATATTTTTTTGGTTTTTTGTTTTTTAATAATCAGGGTGTCCGAGCTCGCTTAAATGCACCACGATTAATCTTCATATCCAAATTTTTTTGATAACCAGGGTGTCCATGCCAACTTATGATTACCACGACAATCCTCGGACCCACATTTTTTTTTCTAAAATGCTTTCCTGCTGGTACATTTTTTTTATAGCCAGGATCTCCGACCTGCTTAAGCACACCACTACTAATTCTTTGGCCAAATTTTTTTAAAAACAATATGGATTGCTACAGTGCTTTCACGCTTATACTTTTTTTTCCTTTCGCTTATATATTTTTTTGTAACCATGGTCTCTCAGCCAGCTTAAGCTCTTTTTTTCACTTATATATTTTTTTTTACTTATATATTTTTTTTTATAACCACGATCTCCGGGCCAGCTCAAGTGCACCACTACTACTCCTTGGACCAAATCTGTTTTTTGATAATCGGTGTGTCCAGGCCAGCGTGGACACACCATGACTAATCTCCGAACCAATTTATTATTTTTTTTTATTTTTTTTCCTTATACGTTTTTTTGTTCACTAATCTCCGAACCAATAATAATGATAATTTTAGTGATTATTTTTTTATAAAAATCTTTTGATTTTTTTAAAGATTTTCCTGAAATTTTAATTTATATCGGTGATCATTTTAAATGTAATATTACTTTGTTTTTCCCTTTATTCATTTTTTTTTTATTTCTGTTTCTTTATTTGTTCTTTAGATTATATGATTTTTATGATTTTATTATTTATGCAATAATAATGATAATTTTAGTTATTGTTTTTTTATAAAAAATCTTTTGGTTTTTTTTTATTTTTCATTGAAATTTAATTATTTTAATTGTTTTGGCAGTAATGTTAGTAATAATTTTAGCTTTAATAGCAATGATAATGGCAATAACATCAGGATGAATTTTTAATCTATGTTTTCATCTTTTTGTTGATAGAAAATTAACAACTTATTTTTTTTTATTTGATTATTGTATGTATTTTCACAATTTATATTTTATTTTTGTTTAATTTAAATTGAATTATAAAATGAACTAATCTTAATACAGTGAACTTAATAATTCAGATATCCGAGTTTTCTTGCTTTTTTAATGATGATGATAAATTTATGTTGGTTATTTCGTTTGAAACTACTAAACAGATAAATTTATATCGATTATAAATTCATATATTTTATAAAAAACTTGCACTTGACATGAATTCTGCACAGATTTATTATTTTAGCTAAATTTATATTATAATAAAAAATACACAGAATTAATATTTTTTCATTGAAAAAAATATTGTGCCGCCCGCGGCGAAGCGCGGGGGCATTGTCTAGTCCTATATAGAGTAAGTTGCCTCCTTTCAAGCTAGCCGTTGAAAATTGAAAAACCTTGAACACTCATAGCCTTGTCAAAACTCACCATGAAACCCTTCCAAAACCTCTCCAAATCAATAAAAGCCAAAAACCCAATTTCCATTTTCACCAAGAACCTGTCTAACTTTCCCTTAGACTCCAGAAACATCACAAACGACCTCATTTCCATCTTCACAAAACAGCCTTTTTCCTCAAACAACCCTGAACTGGAGAGTCTTGCACCATTACTAAACACTAAAGTAGTTGAAACCGTTTTGAATGGTTTAAAGAACTGGAAAATAGCTCTACATTTCTTTACTTGGGCATCAAATCAAGGTCCATATAAGCACAATGTGTATGCTTATAATGCCATGGCTTCAATTCTATCACATGCTCGACAAAAAGCCCCACTGAGAGCTTTATCTATGGATGTTGTGAATTCCAGATGCTTGATGAGTCCTGGAGCCTTGGGGTTCTTGATTAGGTGCTTAGGAAATGCAGGGTTGGTTGTCGAAGCCAATTTGTTGTTTGATCAAGTTCAAAAGATGGGTCTTTGCGTGCCGAATAGCTATAGTTATACTTGTTTGCTGGAGGTTCTTTCTAAGTCCAGTTGCATTGATTTGATTGAGATGAGATTGAAGGAAATGAATGATCACGGATGGGGTTTTGATAAGTATACTTTGACGCCGGTGCTGCAGGTGTATTGTAACACGGCCGAGTTTGATAAAGCTTTAGATGTTTTTAATGAGATTCACAATCGTGGTTGGGTTGATGAGTATGTGTTTTCCATCTTGGTGTTGGCTTTTAGCAAGTGGGGTAAGGTGGATAAGGCATGTGAGTTGATTGAAACAATGCAAGAAAAAAATGTAAGATTGAATAAGAAGACTTTTTGTTCTTTGATTTATGGATTTGTGAAGGAGTCTAGAGTGGATAAGGCCCTACATTTATTTGATAAGATGAAGAAATCTGGTTTTGCTCCTGATATTTCACTTTATGATGTGATAATTGGAGGGCTGTGTGTGGATAAAGATGTTAAGAAAGCTTTGTGTTTGTATTCTGAAATGAAGGAATTTAAAATCCAGCCTGATGCGAAAATTGTTACTAAGCTCATATCTTCTTTTTCTAAAGAAGAAGAATTGACGTGCTTTTTTGAGGAAATGCATGAAGATATTGATCCAAAAGCTTCGACTTCGCTTTACAATTCTGTTCTGACTTCTCTTGTGGATAACGGTTCTGCACATAAAGCATACCATCTTCTTCAGGCAATTATGACAGGTAACTGCATTGGTGATGGTGAGATAGGTAGGTTGTTCAGGGGTAAAGCAATGGTCCCCCCTAACACTACCACATTTTCTATTGTTATTAATGGCCTGATCAAGACTGGTAATTTGGACTTAGCTGTTGGTCTATTTCGAGATATGGCTCGAATTGGTTGTAAACCTGGTTTGCTACTTTATAATAATTTAATTGATGCACTTTGCACTTCAGATAGATTGCAGGAAAGCTGTGGGCTTCTGCAAGAGATGGAGGATTCAGGGGTTGAACCAACCTCTTTCACTAACAACTGTATATTTGGGTGCCTATGCAGGAGACATGACATTTCTGGAGCCCTTCATCTATTAAAGAAGATGCGTATTCATGGCCACGTGCCATGGATAAAACATTCTACCTCCCTGGTAAAAGAATTGTGCAAGCACAGAAAGGAAGTAGAAGCTTGCAAATTTCTTGCGGATATGGCTGAAGAAGGTTTCCAACCTGATATAGTTGCTTATTCTGCATGCTTAGATGGTTTGATCAAGATTCAAGAAGTTGATCAAGCTTTGAAGCTATTTCAGGACATGTGTGCTCAGGGTTACCGTCCTGATGTGATTGCTTATAACATATTGATAAAAGGGCTTTGTAAGACCCAAAGAATTGCAGAAGCTCAAAATCTTTTGCATGAGATGGAGGAGAAGGGTCTTGTTCCTTCAGCTGTTACCTACAACACGCTTATAGATGGATTGTGCAAAACCGATCACCTTGAAGAAGCTATGCTTTTTCTCTCCATGATGATTGAAAAAGAAAGGGAGCCCAATGCCATTACGTACTCTACTCTAATAAATGGGTTATGCAATGCTGGAAGACCTGATGATGCTCTTGTGCTTTGGAATGAAATGGGGAGAAAAGGGTGCACTCCTAGTAGTATTGCTTACATGGCCTTCATCCATGGCCTTAGTAATTGTGGGAGGCCAAATGAGGCTCTGGTTTATCTCCGTGAGATGGAAGAGAGAGAGATGAAACCTGACACATATGTTTATGTAGCATTATTAAGTGCTTTTCTTGTGGACTCAAACCCACCCTTGGCTTTTGAGATATTACAAGAGATGGTTGACAAGGGAAAATTCCCTGATCTGCATGATAAGAACCATATTAGTGTAAGAAATGCAATACTCAAATTATCAGAAGATGCCAGGACTTGTTCGAGCATTAAAAATCTCCTTGCAAAGGGCAGCATTCCATCAGCGAGCCTTTCTGTCACCGGAATTAAAGATGGAGATGGGGCTGCTATTTAATTGGAACTGGTCAATTACCTGTAACCAAGTTGCTGTTTGTATAAATGAAGTTTTGGGTTGAAGAACACATCTTGCTTGCGATATCATCTTTGCCAGAATGAGGCTAGAATCCTGCCATTATTCATGCCATCAAACATCTGGGTTTTTGGTGTTGTCTGCGACAATGAGATATCTTGAGAGTTGAGACTTTGAGCCATTCTTTTTACTCGTATACGAACTTGATTAATCTGCTGCAGCATTGTACATAAAGAGGAATAGTTCATGTGTATTTCCATGGGATTGAAGAGAGCTGAACAAAGCAAATTCATGTAGCCAATAGCAGCCAGTTTCTTATCCATGTTTAATTAAATCGATTGAAGTAGCAGTTTTTGTGATTACTTGTAATTAGAAAAGAGCCACCAAATCTGGATTTCTTGTTTAATTCTAAAGAAATCATTTTGGATTGGTTAGAGTATTGGGATGGAAGAGATAGAAACTTCCGCTATATAAAATAAATTGCTTTTTTAGATTGTTTTCTAGTGATTTTTTGAATTTTCAAATTAATAAGTATAAGGAAACAAAAAAAATTCTCATTCCTTCCATTATTGGTTGAAAATAGATAAACTTTTTAAAAGATATTTTCCTTCTCATTCCTTCCATTATTGGTTGAAAATAGATTTCAAAATATCTAATGAATGAAATTAAATTAATCCATTATTTTAGCAAAAGTGATTTGAAATTTTGAAATGGAAAGTTTTGATAAATAAAATTAGTTTTTTTTATGGAGCTTAACTTATAAGCTTAATAATTAACTTGGATTAATTATTATTAAATTAATTGAGTTTATTGAACTCATTCAAATCATTAACCTAGATCTCATATTATTTTTCTTACTTCTTTAAAAATGTTGGTGTTGCCTAAATATCCTCTTCTTTTTTTGTCCTTTTTGTAGTTTATTTATTATTGTTGTATTATTTTCTTAATTATGTTATTTGAATAATTAGATTTTATCAAACTTAGTCAAGTAAATAATTCGAATATTAAACAACTTTTTTAGTTTTTTAAAAACACGTGCATTGCTTTAGTATATTTTTACATTAAAAAAAATAGATTATCCATAGCTTAGTGCAAGCCACTCGTCATTTGTTTAATGTAAAGTGGTTTTTGGAAATCATTTTTCATGTTTTTTGTGTTTGTTTAACATTAAAAAAATTTATCAACAAAACATATTTTTCTTTCTGTCAAAGAAAAACTTGACTTTAAATATTTTCCTTTTATTTTTTTTGGAATATACTTTTTAAAATTGTGAAAAGTTCACAAATATCTTATTATTTTTTATTTATCAAATTTTATCTTCAATCTTTTAATTGCAACATATTTTATTTTTATTTTTATTTCAATTCATTCCCTTAGAATTTGGTTTATTTTAATTTTTATATTATTATTTTGTTATCTTATATTTTTTAATTGAATTTTTTTAGTTGTTTTTAATTTCTATTTATTTTATTTTAAATAATTTATGAAATTATATATATTTTTAATTTCATCACCTTTCAACTTTTTATCTATCATATTTGGTTTTTAATTTTTTATTTTAAACAATTTATGAAATTATATATTTTTAATTTTATTATCCTTCAAACTCTTTATTTGTCATATTTAATTCTTATTTTGTTAATAAATTTGAAAAACAAAAGAGTTATTTTTTAGTTTATTTTCTATAATATAGTTAAACGCTTAAAAATGTTTTTCAATTTATTTTTCATGCTATTAACATAAAAAACAATTAACTTCCCAAAATCTTTGTTTTTCAAATAAACCATTTTTTAAAATAAAAAATAACTTTCCATGTGTAGTAAATATCTAATCCTTATTTTGCTCGAACTGTTCTTACTCCTTTCTTTTGTCGCTTCAGGAAAAAGAACATAAGTGTGGGGGGGGGGGGGGAACTTTCCCTTTTATAGAAAAATCCAATCATGTCCTTCACCGGAGCTCCGCCAGCACCCGGCGTGACCGCCGCAACAACCACTACACCTAAACAATACTTCTGTTACAAATGCAGCCATGCAGTGTCGATAACTGTCTCTCCCTCCGATGACCCGTTTTGCCCAATTTGCCACGATAGCTTCATAGAAGAACTCGAGGCCCAGAACCCTCAAAATCGGAACCCAATCTCCGACTCGTTTTTCAACGACCCTTTTGACCCCTTCTCTTCTCTTTTTCCTCTCCTCTTTCAAAACTCTGGCAATATCTCTCAACCTGAATTTCGAATCCGATCCGAATTCTCTGACCCGAGTGCGTTTGACCCACTCGATTTCCTCCGTTCTCACCTCCAAAGCCTCCATTCTGGTGGTGCTCGGGTCCAGTTCGTGATTGAGAACAATGGGGGCGAACAACAGGGAGGACTTCGATTCCCAGGTGGTAATTTTGGTGATTATTTTATTGGGTCGGGCTTGGAGCAACTGATCCAACAGCTGGCTGAAAATGATCCGAATAGATATGGGACACCACCCGCGTCGAAGACGGCGATTGAGGCGTTGCCGACGATGAAAGTTACCGAGGAGATGATGAAATCAGAGATGAATAATCAATGTTCTGTGTGTAAAGATGAGTTTGAGGGTGGAGAAGAAGTCAAGGGGATGCCTTGTAAACATGTGTTTCATGAGGATTGTATAATGCCTTGGTTGAAGATGCATAATTCGTGTCCTGTTTGTCGATATGAGTTGCCTACTGATGATCCTGATTACGAGAATAGAACTACTGAAGGGCAAGGGAGTGGTGGTGGTAGTAGTGGAGGTGTGGAGAGAAGGTTTACTATTTCGATTCCTTGGGAGTTAGGTGGAGGTGGAGGTGGACAAAGCAGTTCTTGATAGATTGGATTTTGGATTGGAGACTATTGGTGAGTGTTTTTCTTGTATTTGTTTTTTGTTATGTTTGTACTGTGCTCTTTGAGTTGTTTTTTGGTGTAAATGCTGTTACTTTTATAAAATTTGGATTTGTTGCTTAAGGTATTTCTGGTTTAGTGTTGTTAGAGGAGTAGTTTTGTGGAGTTAATATGAATAGACCGGGTATCAAGGAATTTGGCATGGTCTTGTGGTGAGTGTTGGTGGGTGGTGTTGCTTTTGTTTGTATTTCTGTTTTGCTAGGTGATTTTGTTGTAAAAGTGATTGCTCCATGCTTATCTCATGAGTTATATCTCGTAATTTTTCTGCTTTGATTAAATTGATATTTGAATAATTAACATTCATGAGAAGATTACACTAGGAATTAGATTTCATAAACTTGGGAATGAGCAAGTTTTCTGTATTTATTTATTTTGTTTGGAGGAGTAGTTTTGTGACCAAATATCAAGGAATTTGGCATGGTCTTTTGGTGAGTGGTGTTGCTTTTTTTTTTGTATTTCTGTTTTACTGGGTGATTGTGTTGTAAAAGTGTGCTGCTCTATGCTTATCTCGTGAAGTGGCATCTTGTAAATTTTTCTGCTTTGATTGAATTGATATTTGAGCAATTAAGATTTTATGAGAAGATTACACTAGGAATTAGATTTCATAAACTTGAGAATGAGCAGTTTTTTCTGTATTTATTTATTTATTTTGTTTATGATCATGTTTATTTTGTGTTTTATGAGTTGTTTTTTAGATGTGTTGATTTCTTTGAATATTGATTAAGAGATTCAAGGACTATTTTGTTTGCAATTGTTTGGAGTTGCAGCTTCATAAATTAGAATGCTTGTATTGGAGGAACTGTAGGTTGTTTGTGTTTATGTTTTGTAAATTGTTTCTTTTGTAAATTGTTCCTTTTTGAGTAATTAAAGGGTTGTGTATGTGATTAGAATTTATAAATTGGAGAATGAGTGTTGTTTTTTATTATTATTTTTATCTTTTTTTGCTTCTAAAAAGTTCCGAGGGTTTAAACATGGTTTATCATGTTTAGGTGTTGTGTTGTAAATTTTGTTGATTTGTTTTGTATGGAATTGAGCTTTGGGGTAGTTTGTGATTGCAAGGTGTCTTTTTTAGGATAGTTTAGGAAGAATTAATTAGAAAAAGGCATGCTTTGGGGAATTTCACGATAGTTACATAATGTTGGTAGCATGTTATGGTATGAAATAATTTACATTGAAGAAAAAAATTTAGGAAATTTTTAAACATAATGTTGCTTTGTAGAAGTATGAGTTTTTGCAGGCTATATGCCTTTCTCATTTCCTGATTTCTTAAGCAAGATATTTTATTTTAGTACAAGTTTTGGGTTTTCTTGTTTCTCAATTTGCTATCTTGATGCCATTGAAGAGAATTTCCCTTGAGTTCTTTTAATTTCTCTTCTTGAAGATATAGGTATTTGGTTTGTGGTACATGCTCATTCCAATGACCTTAATTACAAACTATTTTTTTGGTTTTTCGATTTTATGTCATACTTTTGTTGCCTTTTCATGGAATTGGACCAAAGAGATTAAGGGTTTGTTAGTTTGTGTTTGTAAGGTGAGGTTTATTAGGATTCTTTAGAGGCACTGACTAGAAGAAGTGTGTGTTGTATGAGTTGCCTACTGATGATGCTTATTATAATAATAGAGTGCACAGGGCACAGGGGAATTGCTGGAGTAAGGTGGAGAGTTGGACAATGAAGTGAAGTTTTACAATTTGATTCCCATGGTTGTTTGGGGGGAAACAAGGGTATAGAAGTAGAGTTCTTTTAAATATTAGCAAAACCGTAATTAAAATAAATCCTTGCCCTTAAAAATAACTAAATCGTAGTTGTTTAAACTGCTACCATAAATTTGACGTCAATAAACTATTGAAAAAAATGTGATTGTATGAAAGCTTTTGCAGTTCTAGCTCCTGCATCATTCTCATCAGGTTGGAAAAAACTCTTCCTCGAGTTGGAATCTGGAACTGATCTTGCCTCAATTTTAAGAGTGACCAATTATAAATCACCATCCCTTTGTTTGTTTCAAATACGTATTGATAGTGAATAGTAGTTTTATTTCATGTTTGGCACGGCAAACTTGTACTTGCAATTCATTTTCTCCCAATTCTTGTCTTGGACAACAAGCCATATAGACCTCTCTTTGTATAATCAACTTGCACAAACAGCATATAATCTCTGTAAAACCTTATTTTTGAACATGTATCATGCAGGTGATCAAAAGGATTATCATAGTGTAAGCGGATGAATTCTTTTTCTAAAGCAACTACAACTATGCAACCTTTACATTCAGTTGCCAGTTTTTCATAGTTGTCATTACCACCACCATATCAAGTTCATCATCACAATAAACAAGTACATTGGTGGAGAATCTCAATCCACATTTATCTTATCATAGATTGGCAGAGAACTGCAACCCATAACTTCTTTTCGTCTCAACAAATAGTGCTTCCTTCTCTTCAACTCTCTCTCTCCACTGAAGTATAGTATTTTCTCCCTCTTCCACCTCGCACCACATGGTCCATTGCTCCAGCAAAAGAGTATTTACCCTAATGACTATTTTTTGGGATATACAAGGGGCTGTGGTCATTCCAATGTCTCCTTTAGGGCTTCCACTCTTATTTCACACGTGGTTGATACTTCTTGCTTGAGTTGTTCTATCATCCTTTGCAACTCCAGCATCTCGAGGTTTTGATTGAACATTGGAACTCTTGGTTGTCATCACCAAAATTGGGATTGATTTTGGGTTCTTTTGCCAACTGATGTAGGAAAAAAGAAGAAGCAAAAGATAGCTAGCATTGTCAAAGGCTGGTTGTCTTGGATGAACAACCAGAAAAGGAGACACTTATAAATTATTAAAATATCACAGTTTTTACAGTAGAAGCAACCCTTTAAATGTTAGCAAATCCCTAAGTAAAATAAATCCTTGCCTTAAAAAAAATAATTAAATTTTAGTCGTTCAAACTGTCATCATGAATTTTACTTAAATAAACTAGTAAAAGAAAAACCTTAATTAAATGAAAGCTTCCTCAATTCTAGCTCCTGCATCACTGGTATTGTGCAAACCAGTGCATGAAGATTTTTTGTGGATTGGAGAAATTGTTGGCAAGTGTTGCTTGCTTTTTTTGTTATTTAGAGTTGTTTATGTCATGAATTTCTTGCTTTGGTTAAATTGAGATTGAGAGATCAAGGGGCTGTGAAAAATATTTTTGGAAATCAGAAATTGGAAGTTGGAGAAATGAGTTGAACCTTTCCTTTGTAAAGTATAGAGGATTTCATGTTTTTTTTGTGTGTGTATGTGCATTCCCATGTGTACTTGAGTGCCTTTTCATTGAGATGTTACTTTGTAATCTTGTTGCTTTTTGTGGATTTGGGCTAAGGAGAGTGATGGGTTGTTTGTTTGTGATTATGGATGAGGTCCTTTATGATATATTAGGAAACATAAGTTTGAGGAAGCGTGGTTTTTATATAAAAAAATGATGACTCTTTTGATGGATTAATGGAATTTAATATTACAACTGGGTTTAATGTTGTGTAATTTCTTAATTAATTGTGCACTATAGAATGCTTGATCGATATCAGATAAGGATAGCATGTGTTGTTAAAGAACCATCTCAACCCATAAGTTTAAACAGTTAGATGAGGTTCCAAGAATAGTTTTATTGTACTCTTGAACACATCATTCGAAGTGAAAGTCATTTAGATTTGAAATTGTATAGACCCACCACCACCACCTTACCTTGTGCTTCATTTTATTGATTTAATTAGTTAGAATATGGATGGTGAAATCTGAACTCGTGACCATTTGGTCATATCAAGTTGAGAACATTAATCTTATATGCTGTTTTTAATTCTTGAGTTATAATCACTAACACAATGTCTTAGATTGTATTGGTCTATTGGACTAGAACATGATATAGAAGGAGAATTCAAGGAGAAGGTGATCTCTGAACTTAGAGCAGTTTGGTGAGGTTAAGAAACTGCTGCATGGATGTTGGGTTACCAGGGAAACTTTTTAGTGATCTTGGCTTAGGCTGGGTGATCACTTGAGAGTTCGTTTGTCCCCTGAACGTTGGTACTTGTTCCTCATATTTTAGTCCTTGCAACTTGATATTGAGATTTCCAGGAGTAGCTTGCACCTTGCAGTTTGTATCTTTGTCCTGTTTATAAATATTTTTTGTGAGAACTTGTTGGTTTTAACTTGTTTTGTGGAATCATTTAAAATTGCGTCGAAGTGCAAATGTACCAAAATGCTGGTTCAGGATCGTATTTTGAGTGACATATCTAGCTTGAAACATAGCCTACAACTCTCTATCATGTGAGTCCCATTTGCAGTAATGGTTGTTTTCTTGCCTTAAAGTTCCATCATGTGAAATTGGTTGGATGGTAATGGTAACTTCAGTCATTGTTAAGCAGTGCTCTTTTCTTTTTTCCTTTCGAGTTTCAATTCCTTACTAGTAATGGTTTTTTTCCCGTGGTTATAATACCATTTTGGAATATTTTGCCTCCTTGACAGGCTTGCTTTTGTAGGCGTGGAAAGAATTTCGCCCGGAAAAGGATTTTCTTTAGGTGAGAATGGAAGCTGGAAACTGGAAAGCAAGTTGATGTGTGTAGACATGAATGAATACATTAAAGAATTTTCTTATATTTACCTTCTGCAAGTTACTAAACATGGTAGTTGGTGTCATCTTTTCAAAATTGGTTTTCTATGCTGTATATTAACTTTTATAGGTTCTGTATCTTCAAATCCCCTTTTTTTCCTTGTTATTATTGCTTTCCATGTCCATTGAATGAAATTTAAAATGCTAGGGATGGGCCAACCAGGTTCTGGCAGCCGGCAGGTCATCTTGCAATAATTCTCTCGGAAAATCTCGTGTTCTGTATCAATGAATATTGCAGCGGTGACTTCAGTCAACAAGAAGGGCCATTGATACATGACACTAGGTTTGAGTGGAGAAGGGGGTGGGGGGTGGGGAGAATGATTGGTTAGTAACAAATGAATTCAAATACTACTATTAGTATTGAACTGCATACTTGACCCACAACTCGCTACAAGTTAGATTTTTTTTTTCTTCAAAACAATTTTTATAAACTGGCTTTTTTGTAGTTAAAAAAAATATAAGTTTATGCATAAATGTAATCAAATAAATCAAGACTTGTGTGCATCAATAAATAAATAAAAACATATGTGATAACTAAGAATAAAACTATAAAAATCAAGAGATAAATGTAGATCAAGATATATAATCTTGCAAGACGTGAGATATTTACTTGATTGTGTTTGCTAAATTTATTTATTAATAATTTAATTGTTTTATTCAATCAAATGATGATAGAGATAGAGTCGTATTAAATTGATTGAATAGAATTAAAAAAATATTATGCAAGATTGCAAATATTAGAAATATTATCTGAAAATAAAATATGAAAAATTTATTTTCAAAAATAAAGTTCATTTATATATAAAAAAAAAAAAAAAAAAAAAACGCCAGCAGGGTCTTGGCCTGGTGGTCATGAAGGGCTTCTCCCTTTCTCTCACTCCAGGTTCAAGCCTTGTCAGGCACGCCTGTCACCCCCGCTGTGCCTTACATGCTCATTGGGTTTGTAGGATGTTCAGTGGGCCCGGGGATTTAGTTGTGGTGCGCGCAAGCTGGCCTGGATACCCCGGTTATCAAAAAAAAAAGTATAGATAAATTAGAAAAACCTAAAAAATTAAATGTATAAAAAAATCAATTATCATTTAAAACAGGTTTTCTAAACAAAGTAAAAGAGATAATGGGTATTAATCTAAACAGGTTTTCTAAATTTTATCATTTACCAAGAACTGAGACCTAATTAACTTTTAATTAGGATTAGACCATCCAAAATAGAATCTCAAGGATCAAAATAATTTATTGTTTTGTCTAATGATTAGCGCACTAACTATCGACCTGTGTTGTTAAAATTTTCGCCAGCAGGGTCTTGGTCTGGTGGTCATGAAAGGCTTCTCCCTTCTCTCACCCCAGGTTTAAGCCTTGTCAGGAACGTCTGTCACCCCCGTGGTGCCTTACATGCTCATTGGGTTTGCAGGATGTTCAGTGAGCCCGGGGATTTAGTTGTAGTGTGCACAAGCTGACCCAGACACCCTGGTTATAAAAAAAAAAAAAAATCTCCGTTAGCTCATAAAAAGAGTCAGCTTCACACTTCACGGCCTGAGTTTAGGATCCTACTTCAATCAAACTCGCCTGCACCGACTCATCTCAAATCGCTTCGCCGACTCAGCCCGAGCTGAACACAACTTAGTTTCAAGGTCTTAACACCATGGAAGGAGATAGCAAAGGAGACACCAACAACACCATGGAAGGAGATAGCAAAGGAGACACTAACATGGGTTCCCCTTCAAATTCACAGCAAACAAGTATAGTATCTACTCCCCCCCCCCCCTAAATTATGTGAAATCGAAGGTTAAATCTTTCTAATGTTGAAAAGCTTTGTTTTTTGTGTATGTGTTTTCAGTTTCTGATGATGATGAAATAGATTATTCTGTAAAACCAGAATTTTATGATCCAGAACTTGATGATAAAGATGAATTATGGGTCCAAAAGAAAAGGAAAGGGAGTAATTCTGATGCTGTTCTTAGTTGTCCTGCTTGTTTTACCACTCTTTGCCTTGATTGTCAAAGGTATGCGTGTATTCTAAGTCTTTGCTTGAATTGGGATTTTGTTTATTGAATGGTTTACTTGATTTAGAAGGTAAAGAGAGATGTTTTGATTAATGTTGTCACTAGATGAGGACTAAGATTTGTTCACTGGATTGCCTGTGCTTCAGTTTATATGAATTAATTATACCCAGTGTAATTATCTATGCTTTTTTGTGTGTGGATTGTAGCATTCAGTATAGATGATGCTTGGAATGTGGTGCTTGGTTGTAGTCTGTGGCTATGTGAATCCTTGCGTACATGAGATGAAGTGGTCGGCCATTGGAGACAATATTTTGGGGTGCCTTCAAAGGTATTGAGAAGTGCAAACAGTGTTAACGCAGATGTTTCACAGCACCCTGCTGCAAGCCTGGATATTTGAAACATCTGGTTCAGAGCTGTTTCTGTGCCCTTTCAATGCCTTTGGTTTTTGTAAGACAACTAAGAATTTACTCCATGGATATGGTAGCTTATAGGTGTCTTATCTTTCTAATCTGAAGAGGTTCTGAATAAGAAGATGCACCTAACTTCTCTGCATTGAAATGGGGTTTCCTTTTGCAAGGAGCAAGGGGTTCGTTTTCTTTTGAAATAGACAAGTGGCGTTAGAGGAGCAAGGTCGGCCTAAAGTAGGAACATCACTGTGTAACTTTTATCTTTCTTTATATATATATATATATATATATGAATTTATCATTGATCAATTAAAACAGAAATTAGCCTCTTACAAACCACAGAATATATGCTACAAACAAAGTTGAACAGCAATCAAGAATAAACTACAAAAGACTATACTGTTACGTCAGCATCAAGTTCCTACAAACTTTTGCATGTTCAGAATAGCCTTCCAAGTAAAGAGACAATGAAATGACTTGGAAACATGAAGGGGTCTCCAGAGTAACTTGAACCAGTCCACCATTTTGCTTTTCTTTTACCTGACAAAGTTCCGAGCACCATATGAGAGAAACCCATCGGAACTGAGTTTTCCCATGAAATAATAGCATCTGTCAGAATAAAGATAGATAGAATTGCTGATTGAGTTCTGAATTTACATCTTGGAGTCTGATCTAAACTTGTGCTACAACATGCTGGCAAGCGCAAGTAATTGAACATTTTTGTAACCTGTTTTTCTCAACTGTTGAGAATAGCAGTAAGAGCATGTATCCTGTAAGCTATGTGGATGAACCATGTCAGTGACAAGTAGTATCTGAGCACAACCATATTTACTTCTTAAAAATGAAAAAAAAGAAGAAAAAAAAAGCATGCATCTAGTATTTGGTTCTGTGTTCATGCTGATTCAATTCGATACAAACACATTCATTTTGATGCATACTATGTCAATACCATGTTTGTGGTTCATGAATGTATGATTGGGACGTGAAGCTGGTCTAGCACTTAATGTTGAGTCTTGATAAAAGTTTGGTGTGAGTGTTCTGTGTCCCTTGTCTGCATAGTAGAGAACACTTCAGTTTAATTGTTTTTTACGAAGCTAAACTTGTATCAATTGGAGGACAGATATTTAATCTTTCCAAAGGAATAGCATGGTCTTTTTGCACTCTTTTAAACTGGTTTCCATAATACTTGTTATGAAGTCGATGTATCCTTTTCACCCTTGATTTTGCACTGATTGCATCACTCAGAAGTGTGTTTGTGCTTCTTTTTTTCCAGTTGAGTTTTTGCATTTAGCCTAATACTTTTGACTGTGGTGTTGCAGGCATGAAAGACATGTGACCCAGTACAGAGCAATCTTTGTTGTGAACTGTAAAGTTGACAGTAACAAATTGCAGCATAGCCATCAAAAACCGAAGCGAAACAAAAGGAGTAGAGAAGCTGGTGAGAATCAAGCCGATGGTGAAACATTCAAGGCAGTATGCTGCTCAGTTTGCTCGACAGAAGTTGGTGTCATTGATGAAGATGATGTTTATCATTTCTTCAATGTTCTTCCTAGTGAATCTTGATTCTTGACACACTGGGTCTATCGTGCACTCTCTCACACATGAATTTTGCAGTTCAGTTTTATCTTCACGGATATGAGTGACAACTCTACTGACATACGGATTTTGTAACTTTTGACATGAAACCTTTCTGGCTTGAACAAATGCCTTTTCATGTACAACACCCGGTGTTCTCAATGTCGGATGTAATTGCCTGCTAGGTCTACCAATTTTTCAATATTCTTCCAAGTTAGTCTTGGGATGCCTGTAGTTCACTTTTTGGGGAACTTGCAGCATGCCTTCAATGGCTGATCGAAATAAAACATTTTAGCCATTATTATCGTATTTACTTGCCAGGATTTGAACATGAGGGTTACCTTCTCTCCTCTGCAAGAAAACATTTGAGTTACTCCTCGAGCACATCTTGTTAGAGCATATAAGCCATCCTCAAATCCCAGTCTCGCATTCGCATCCAATCTCTCCCACAAACCTACCTCATATATAAACCAAGCCTCATCATTAGCAGACGCTCAAACACATCCACAATAACAAACTACTCGTAATGATCATTAACGATCTCATCCTGTTTGCTCTTGTTCAAAGGGTACAGATACAAACTTGTCCGCTGCTAATGCAGCATACAGCGAAAAGAAAGGAATTAGAGTTTCATAAACCCTGAAATCATAGCTGAACTGTTGAAAAAATTATGGAAATAGCTACAAACTGTGTAAATAGTATTAAAGTTGAACCAACCTCGGTAAAGGACTCCAGAAATAACAGAGGAAATAAAATAATTTCTGGGCTTCAAAATCACCTCAAGGAGGATAACCTTGGGACTATAGAACATGTTGATAAAAATTTCAGCCTGGCACAAAGTTTGGATTAAAAATTATGCCTTTTTTTATCAATAAGCTTGTTCTTGAGTACTTGTCCATACTTCCTGGATTTAGATCTATTCATCTGGGCTATCAATGTACATGGTAGATGTTTGATATGCTTTCCACATCAACTAAGTATACGTTGTGTCTTCGCCGTCTCAGGCTGTGCAAAGGACTCATCACCCAATGATTCTGAGGCTTTCAATTTTCCAGAAGAAAACTAATGTTTTAATGGCCTAGAAAGAATCCACTGGTATTCCAGAATCTCGATCCTTCAATCAGGCAAACGAGGCTGTAGAACGGCGTGCTGCCATGCACAGGCGAAAAATCGATGCTCTCATCTCCAGTCACAGATCATGGTCTCTCGCTCCAAAACCACCACAGCAGCAAATATGGTGGGAAGTATTTGTTATTTCAATCATTTAATGAAAAAAAAATGATGAAATATTCTGTATAAATTACATATATCATATAATTAAATAAGATCGCTCTGTTCTCTTTTAAATCTCCATAAGATTTCACAGAAAGTATGAGCCCAGTAGTGGAAATCTACCGCAAACTCAACCCAAGGGTTTTGAAGATTCTACAAAGTCATTTGGCTCTCAGGGATCCAAAACTGACGCTTGACGATTGGAAATGACGACAGAGCTGTTTTTGTCCATACAAGTATCGATACTCGGTGGTTCCCATACATACATACATACAGCAAACCCTAAAGAAGCACGGGTTGCATCTCCCGGAATGCTGGGGGCAAGAGCTACCAGGTGAGTGGAAACGGGGGTGGCGGGTTGATGATTAAGACAGAGGTGTAGGAGTGACGTGTCACATTGTCATATGACAGTGAGCAAATCAAAAGGATCATGTCCCTGGGAGTCCCTCTCGTCAATAACTCCAAAAACAGGTGAGGTGGGCTCCACTGGTTTTGTTATGTTGACAATTTTATGGCCCTAAATAAGTCTCCAATTCCATCACAACTTATTATATTATCTCCAATAGTATTTCTTTCTTTTTGGGGGCCCACATTGGATCCACTTGCCTGGGTCCTACCCACACAATCATCTACAAGATATTCTTCCTAGCCGTTTTTTATGCTATTAATTGAAATCAATTTTAAAAAAATAAAAAACCCAGCAAATCGTTGTGGTTCTAGATTCTCACACAACAATAATCTAATCATTGTACGTATCATTCCGGTGTTAAAATTGTGTTTTAAAATTATTTTTATTTTTTATATTAAATTATTATATCAAAAATAAATTTTCAAAATAAAAAAATATTATTATAATGTATTTCTAAATAAAAATTATTTTAAAAAAAAACAATTGTAATCATAATCTCAAACTGTTGCACTCTCAAACAACTCATTTATTGTTACCGCTAATATTATTTTTTATATAACTTATTGGTTATTATTAAATTGATTTGGATAAATTTATTTTTTTATCATACTAAAATAATGTTTTCCTTTTAAAAAAAAAACAAAATCTTTAGTGGAAATCCTCCTCTCTTTTTTCCGATCACTTTAGTCAATTTGTGAGCTATAAAATGACATGTCTCTCTTTAATGATGGCATGCAGGGTGGCTAAACCATACCCGTACACAAGTGTCATTAAGAGAAAAATCTATAAATATATTTG
Source organism: Salix brachista (assembly GCA_009078335.1). Lineage (NCBI taxonomy): Eukaryota > Viridiplantae > Streptophyta > Magnoliopsida > Malpighiales > Salicaceae > Salix > Salix brachista. The sequence goes on along the minus strand of CM018576.1, from coordinate 6,591,162 downwards.
GTTGAAAATTAGATTAAAAAAATATCTCTAAAAGCTTGAGTAGAAATTTGAAGTCTCTTTAATTCACCCTTTTAATTTTGTCATGAAAATATTTCTGTTCTACCTCAAGCACTGGTTGTCAACGTAGCTTTCCTATCAGCAAGAAAAAAAAAATACTATTTCTAACAAAAAAAAATAAAATTAAAGGGTTCAAGGCAATTTACCTGTTTTTTTTTTTTTTATAACCGCGGTATCCGGGTCAGCTTGCGCGCACCACAACTAAATTCTCGGGCCCACTGAACATCCTGCAAACCCAATGAGCATGTAAGGCACAGCGGGGATAACAGACGTGACTGGCAAGGCTTGAACCTGGAATGAGAGAAAGGGAGAAGTCTTTCTTGACCACTAGGTCAAAACCCTGCTGGCAGGCAATTAACATGTTGCTTACATGAAAGAGTGGTAACATTTGGAGAGAAAAAATTGTTATTCCATTTCAAAATCGTTTTTTTTAAAAAAAAATTATTCTGATATATTTTCAATCACAACAAAAACAACAACAACAACATTCTCGAACAGTTACGTAAATGGTGTCAGGATTCTTGCTTCACAAGCAATAGAGAGTGCAAAAAAAATTATAGAGAACGCAAAACATCAGTTTTAGACTGAGGGAACGGGAATGACCTTAGTTTGGGGGGCCTTGTTGTTTAATATATAGTTTTAATACAGCTGCTGCCATATATAATAATAAGATCATGATCGAATATAAAAATATGAGCTCTCCGAAGAATGTTCTATCGTTTTTGTGTAAAGAATTAGGGTTCATGGCCCCTCACCTTCGAGAAAAAATAATAACAAATATAGTTTAAGAGAGCTTGTGATTAGCGAGGATCAATTTAGAAACCTTTCCGAACAAAGCTCCATTGTTGCATCATATGAGCTGGTTTGTGTAAATAAATAAGTTGATGACTAGAAAGTATGCTCTTTTTTTTTTGTAATTTTGCATGAATTATTATTTTTTGTATATAAACCAAGGTTGTCAAGATTATTTTTTTGACACGACACGAAAAGAACAGTGAAAACTTGAATCATAAAATTAGATCATAAAATTGTAATATCGCAAGTAAATGTTTTTAACTAATTATATATTGATAATTTCATCCAATAAATTAAATTATATTAAAATCTGATAAAGAGAGTCAACAATATTATAATCAATTAATAAAAATATGCTAAAAAATTTCCATGTAATCCAAATCTCTAATTTTCATAATTTTCTAGTAGATTTTAGTTGTGATTTCAAACATATTGTTCTTTCTCGTATTAATGAATTATTGAACTTACCATGTATATTTGGAAATATTGAGACATATAGCTTTCCTCCCAACTAAAATCGTAACAAAGTTCCACCTATAACTCTGGATGTGTCCAAAACAATACTTCGAAGTCTACATTAACAGATTTGACAATATTTATTTAGTTACTTTGACAAGATTCATGTGTCTAGTATAGTACTATAAAATTTCAACTATATCCATTATATAGTTTGGAATATATAATCAATCTCACAAAATTGATCAGCAAATATTTTAAGATCAAATTCATTTTTGACTTGGTTCATATAAAAAATCAAGTAAACTCGTAAAATCAGACCGATTTTATCGATTTTACACGAATCAAGTCTCTAATTTTACTGGTTTTGATTTTTTAGTCTGATTCTACATGTAAATACATGTTAACTTATAAAATCAAATGAGTTAACTCGTAATTTTAATAACAATGATACAAACTCATGATGATTAAAGAGAACAAGGCATCTCTTAATTTCCTCATCAAATCAAACCTTGTGTACATATTTTATCTACATGTGAAAATAATTGCACAAAAAGTAGCCACAGCCATCATCTTCCCCCCACCTTCCCTTTTAGCAGGAAAACGAAAGGCATGAAATTATATTGTAGTGGTTAGAAAGAGAGAGCGTAGATTAATATATAAATAATTAAGTAATCAAAGTAGGCCATGTGTACCGCAATGAAGATACGGAATATATACCTTCGTGTGCCTACAAAATCATCCTCTTCGAACCTTGATTTTATTATTATTATGTAATATATAATTCTGCGTTTCCAAACATCGCTTAATAGAAAAAACTATTAATAGAAAAATAATCAGTCAATTAGTAAAATCTTGACAACCTTGGATTACTTAATGAGTGAAATCTTGACTTGATCTTAACAACCTTAGCTGTAGGTGGTCCATGTCGGTCCATGAAACTAAGAGGGTAATGTAAGGAGTTCGTGTTGCAAAAATGGTGTCCTAATGTGGCCATGGGGTCGCTGATTTCGACTCCGAGGTAGCTTAATTAGCTAGTTGTTTGCAGACAATGGTGCACTTTCTTGTAATGTGCCACTCTGATTTGCATGACCTCTGGTAGAGCCCCACTAAAAAAGGAAATTCTTTAGCTTAATTTAGGTCTTTTAGACCATGACCCATGAGTTAATTCTACCATGTGGTCTAATGATTTTTTTTGTCATGACTAAATATATATGCGAGTTTCTTAGGTTACGGCGTAATGTATAGTAAATCTCGAGTTCGAGTTAGGATTTTAGTAGCTCACATGGAACCATAAAATATATTTTATAAAAAATAAGATTTAATGACATCCAAAAAAAAAGAATTTGTTAGGTTACAGAATTTCCTTTCCGGTCTGGTCTAGCAAGTAGATAACGAACGTTCTTCCCTGTTGGTGACAGAAGAGGCACGTTTTCCGAGTCATTCCAGCCGCAGCATGCCATGACCCGCCGGAAAACACAGCCTCGTGCGGTGGAGGTGATCGCATCATTGGTTTTAGTCAGTCTATACCCGTCCCAGCAAACATGGGTCAACTTTTTTTCTGACCGGCTTCTTCCCTCACCTATTTTCCATTGAGCTACAGCAAGGTTCTCTGTGCCCAACATTCCTCTATTTGTCTCGTTGTCCGCAGCAATGACTAAAATAGCAACCCTTAACACTCTTTTAATATATTCTAGATAGTACGCCTAGCTTGTACTGGGCTATCAAGGGGTCCGAGAAAAATTATCCATTCTTTAATCGACCCTTCAATTAAATTTATTTATTTTCTTAATAGTTATTCCTGTACCTGTCAATTGACAGCGTGTACTGTTTAATTTTGAATTTGAGTTAAAATAAAAAATTAGATTAAAAGGTTTTTTTTTCTTAAAAACGTTTTTATAAAAATTCTTATACCATTTGATTTTAAACTTCGATTAGACAAGAAATAGGTTTGTTTTTATAAAAATTCTTATACAAATTAATTTTAAATTTAGATTAAACAAAAAATAGGGTCTATAGGTTTTTTATATCAATTTCATAGTCCTGACTTTTTTACCGGTGCTCAATATAGACATATATCTATTTTTATTATCGAGTTATTAAATAAACAATATTTTAAAAATCAATGAAGTCTATAATTATGATCTTAGATTTTAAGGGTTAATTCAATATATTATCATCTTAATGATATATTTTTTTAAGTCAAAACACATTTTTTATTGGTCATTTAGTTTGCATTTGGATTCACCATGTCAATTGAGCATGCAGAGCCAACTATTATCTTGATTAATTTCAAATTCAAAGCAAACAAATAGTCAAGTAAAAAAGTTTCAAGGTTAATTCACTGGATCGGGTCTAGTAACAATAACAAACGGTTATTTAAAAAAAAATATTTTAATCTAATATGTCATCATCTTGGTATTAATAAATGTATATTGTGTTTCTTTTTAATCCAAATTGATCTAAATCTAAATTCAGTGAACTAATTCACCTTGAATTTCTTTCTGTATCTAAATTGTGTTTTTTACCCGTCATTCTAATTATCTTTGAACCTATCAAGTTGACTTGGTCATATTCAGACAACTTTCACAAATTTAGTTTTAAATTAGAGCTACGAAGGGAATGGAGTCGAAAAAATTCAAAATTGATATATTAAATCAAGTTTAATAACAATATCAAATAATTTATTATGATATGAGTATTTTTTTAGGCTCAAATTTTATTTTTTATCTAGCTCGTAGTATATGATGGTAAGAAAACTAACGTGTGATTGCTCTCCTTACTTTGTTTTTTTATCCATTTAAATAGTTTATACACATGATTAAATAAAAAATGAAAATTATTTCAATACCAAACCATTCGTTAGTCCTATTTATAAAAGGAAAAAATATATAAACGTCAAAACATTGACCATGAAGTCAACATTGTATTGTTCACTACACTTCCAATCATGCAAGTTCGGAGTCAGTACAGGCTACAGCACAGACCTCCATGACCAACCACAAACCTCGTCCGTACGATTAATAGATCCCCAATCCAAGGATCCAGGATCACTTTCTGCAAGATCATAGGATTGATGGCATAATAGTAAATACGATGTATGTCAGGTGCCATTTCCAAAGACTGACTATCTCCCTGACTGACTTCATTGAAACAAAAGGCAGGCTTGTCTCACGCGTCTATTCGTAGAACGTTTCCAACACGCTCCAGCGCGTATCACGTTTTGCTGTTTTATTGTTTTCTTTTGATTTTTTAATAGTGACACGTTGTTGTTTGTTTTGTTTATTTATTGTGTAAATTATGTTTACTTCTTTTTTTATCATTTTTTTAGGCTTATTTTTTCTCACCTCAAAGTTAATTGTGAATTTAATAATAATAATAATAATAATAATAATAATAATAATAATAATAATACACTGCCCCTCGAAATGCCAACGCGATTGGGAGGAGTACAACTATAATGATACACCACCAAACAGGACCCCATTAAATCTTCGGTTTCAAATATTTTCCTGGCTTGCTATTACGTGGCAATCTATGAGTGGATAATGAGAATCTAACAGCTCGTAGCTGGAACCTTCAATCCAAAATAATAAAAAGTACGGAAAAGAAAAATTAAAAAGAGTGGGTCACACCCCACTTAATTCCTCTGCTAGATTTGGGACCTCACTGTTTTGCGCGTGGGATTTACTCTCTTCATATGGATGAAGCTAGGGATTGTTTGGGAAGATAGAGCAAGAGAGGAAACATCGTGGACGGAAAGTTTACTGCTGCTAAATTGTTTTTCATAAATTGAGAGTGAACAATTTAATTTGAGGATTACGAGGACAAGGTGTCAGCACTAGTTTGCAAAAACATCGTCCAAGAGATTTACTTTTTATATATATTTAATTTTACATAATCGGTCCAGTCTATAATTTATAACATAAATATGAGATTTGTAGGAGAAATTTCATACTTATTACTTTTTTGTTTTCAAATAAAATTCATGCTTATTATCTAATATATCCAAAAGAGTTGGTTGTCAACTCATAAAATTACACTATAAGCTAAAACAAAATGGATTGTTTATTGTAGCTATCCACCGTTCACGCGCACACAAATCACTGTGGACTGGTCATTTTCTCCCCTGCTTCGCGAGCGTATGTGCTCCTTTTTTTTTCTTTTTTTTTTTGGACATAGGGCTTCTTTTTTTATTTTTATGGTATAAATGACAAAGCAATGGTTGTGGCCTAGTGGTTCTCTACGTGTTGGAAATTCACTGTGGTTGTGCACAGGAGTTCGAACCTCTCAGCCTACAAAGCTGGGTTTTTTTTTCTTCTTCTAAGAACCGGGTTTTGTTTTTTAGTCAGTAGCAATTTCCATGGTGATTTGATTCAAAAAAAAGTTTCTTGGTTCTTCTAATATAATATTAATTATTATTTTAATATTTCAATCTAGTTTGCTCTTTTATTTCTCAAGAGTTGTCCACTTAATCTTTCGATTCAGACGGGGTTTTTTTTAATAACTGGGTTTTTTTTTTTACAAAAAAATAATAATAATAATAATAAATGAGGTGTACAGGCCAACTTATGTGCACTATAACTAATCTCCGAATCCACTTTTTTTTGACATTTTTTTCCCTGTATTTTTTTGCCACTTGTACATTTTTTTCTGTTTTTTTTTTATAACAGAAGTGTCCGGGTCAGCTTACGCGCACCATAATTTTTTCTTCCCAAGTATATGTTTTTTTTCCGGGCCAACTTATTGCGCGACGAATAATCCCTGGACTTATTTTTTTAACATTTTTTCATGATTTTTCCCCCCTTATACATTTTTTTTTTGTATAATCAAGGTGTCCGGATCAACTTACATGCACCATGACTATTATTATTTTATAGAATACCTAAAGGAGATCGCAATTCTAAAAAGTGATGAATATATATATTTTAAGGCGCTAATATGAAATAAATAACAAAATATATAATTAGTCTAACATATTTATCAGAGAAAAAATTAAAAATAATTATTATCATTATTTTTAAAGCGCTAATATGAAATAAATAGCAAAATATATAATTAGTCTAACATATTTATAAGGAAACAATTGACGAATAATTATGATCATTATTTTGAATGCCTTATCTATAATAATTAGAAATTTTAACACCTAATAATATTTAAAAAAAAGAAATTAAAAAATAAAATAAATGAAAAAATAAAAAAAATATTATTAGATTTTAAAAAATTATTTGACTTGAAGAATAAATAAAAAGAAAAAAAAGAATAATAAGCCGAACAATTAGGACACACCCAACCACCAACAAATATCCAATTGACTACAAAAAAAAAATTCATCTCTAATTGATTTAATCAATTATATTTTTTTCATCAACCGATTATATAATTATTAAAATAATAAAGACACACCAAACAATCAATCAATTGCAGTTTTGTAATCTATGAATTAAATAAATCGACACACAATAGCAATCAACCAGACATAATTCATCTTTGATAGATTTTGGCGGTTGCACTTTTGCTATCACCCGTTTAAATCATTCGTTGCCGTTAAAATAAACACAACCATCAACAAGTTCGATACAACAATTTTACTAATTAAATATTAAAATAACTAGTTATAACACGCATAAAATCAATCACTTTTCCACATAAATAGAAGCCCAACGCAACGCGCGGGCAAGTTCGCTCGCTATAAGCTAAAACAGAATGAGTATTTTTAACTGTTCATTGCACTGTTAACCCATACTCATATACATTGTGGATTGAAATACTAAACACTATATACTAAGATAAGTATTATTTGAATGCTAGGATGAACAACAAAATCATTTTGCCTAGTGATTAAGTGTGGGCGCAAAATCACGGGAGTGAGAGTTCGAATCTTTCCAGCTGCAAATATTTTTAAAACAACAATAAACGGTGATTTCACTTTTCATTACAGTTTGAAAAGGTCATTTCCTCTTTTTTTTTCAGATTTCTCTTCTGTTTTTTTTTTAAAACAGAGTATCCGTGTCAGCTTACGCGCACTATGACTAATCTTAAGATCCATTTTTTTTTACATTTTTTTCCCTGTTTTTTTTTCCACTTATATATTTTTTTCTCGACCAGGGTGTCCGGGTTAGTTTACGTGCACCATGATTTTTCTTCTCATTATTGTTTAAAAAGATACTTTCCCCTTGCACTTTTTTTTATAACCAAGCTTCCTTTTTTTTAACAATAATTTTCACTGTTTGGAAAGGTGTTTTATGTTTTTTTTCTCTTAACCGGGCTTTTTATTTGTTTTTTATTAACCGAGATATCCGTGGCAACTTATGCACATCACGACTAATCTCCATATCCATTTTTTTTTAACATTTTCTTCCCTGTTTGTTTTCCCACTTACACATTTTTTTTCCATGACCGGGGTGTCTAGGTTACTTTACGCGCACCATAATTTTTTTCTCATTACTGTTTAAAAAAGTGTTTTCCCCTTGCAATTTTTTCTTATGACCAACTTCCTTTTTTTTTTGTTCTTTTAATAAACGGGGACCTTTTTTCACATTTTTTTATAACCGGGTTTCTTTTTTTGTATTTGTTTTTAACTAGAGTATCCGTGACAATAAATTTCTAATAAATCATTTCATCTTCTTGGCAAATTTTCTAACAAATTTTATCAAAATGTTTTTAGCAATAGCAACATTCAATCACTTTTTGGTGGAAAAAATACCGTTTCTAACAGATTTTATCAATTATAATTTTACTAATTAAATATTAAAATAACAAAATACAATATGTATAAAATCAATCAGTTTTCCACATAGATAAAAAAGCTCAGCGAATCGCGCGGGCAAATTCGCTCGTTTATGCTAAATGAATATTCATGGGTTTATTTTCATATTAGAAACACAATAATTAGAAGTCATATTAATATTCCCATATATAACTATAATATCATTTGAGAAACATGAAAAAAAATCAATAACAATTGAGATATAACATTAATGTTTTTACACTACATTTAAATCTACATAAAAATAAATAAATAATTAAATAAAGGTCAAAGTACAATCCTAACTCAATAATTTAAGGGTCGAAGAGGGAAGGGTTAGACCTACTAGATGACCCTCTGTTTTCTATTTAAAAAATATATAGATGACATGTCTTTTTATGGAAAAAATGTAGATGATGCATCATCTCCCAACCTAAATCTTGCCTAATTAGGGGTGATTGGAAAATCAATTTGAGGTTTTTTGGTTCAAACTTTCATTTTAAATTTATTTTGACACAAAACATTCAATAAACATTTTAGAAATCTTGATAAAACAATCTCTGAATTCAAAATACTCTTTAATCAGTTCAAAACACACAAATCAAACTTAAAAATTCTCTCTCGAGCTCAATCTATATTTCCATGCAAGATGAAGCCTATAAACAACCATCCTTGAATTACACTCATTGAATGAAACTCCTTAACATCAATTTTGACCAGTTTTATTGTCAAAACCATAATAATCGGTTAATTTCTCTTTTTTAATATTTTATAGTTTATTTACCTCTCATCTTTTTACTCTATATAATCTAGAAGCTAAAAAATAAATAAAATAAACTTTGAGGCAACATGAAAATTATTATGAATTTGAGATTGACCATGCTTTTTTATTTGTGTTTTACATTCTAGTAAATTACATCTTAATTTAATATGTTTATTACAATTTCAAATTTAATCCCATCTAATTATTAGGTGCTTCATTGTTCATACGGACATGAAACATTATACGAAAACCTGATTATTTTAGAGTATTACTAGATAATTGTCTATACTAAGTTGTAGGTCAAATCAATTGTTTTTCTTATTTTTTTTTAAATATTTTGTATTGTTAAAATGTTTTTTAGTAGAAAATAAATAAATTATATAAATGTTAATCTTATATGATAGAGTCAACTTTGCAAGTATAAAGACAACCTTAAAGGACCAATAAAAATATAGTTTGATTAAAAAAATCAAGATGATATATTTTTTAAAATATTAAAATGACAATATAGTTTATATACTTAGATTTACCCAGGCCGATTCGGATCCACTCAGGTTAATCTTATAAATCTCTAACCTAAGTTATGAGACCTTTCTAACCTAGTAGAAAACAAATAAAAAACTATTAAACTTGATTCTTAATTAACCTAGAAATTAAAACAAAATTCAACTAGAAAAAAACTGAGTCAATCTGAGTTAACTACCAAACTCAGGTCTTGAGATTAGAATTGTCGTGTATAAAGGAATTTAAACAGATTATGAAGCTTAATCCCAAAACGACTATGATAGCCCTAAAAATAGAAATAAAAACAAAATATAAAATCAAATTCTCATTTAGCTCAATATTGAAGGATGAAGTTGAGAAAAAATAAATTGAAGAAAGAATAGAAAAAACAAACAGAGTCAACATGAGTTAATATATGAAATCTGAGTTATAAAACTAGAATAACTTCATAAAAATAAATTATGAAATTTAACTAGTAATAGCCTTTAAACTAAACATTGAAGGATGGAATTAAAAAAAAACTTTAATGATCAAATTGTGAAAGTCCAAAGCATTTCATAGTTCATTGCTACAACAAAATATCAAAGCCTTTTGGCATGTGTAAACTAAATCCTTCAACTTAAAAAAAATCTAGACATTGCTATTTTTTTTCAAATACAAGAAAATATTGTGTGAGGATTGACATGATAAGTCCAAGTCGACTTAACATATTTAATAACAACTCAGATGATCAATAAAAAAATAATTTTGGTCAAAATAAATATTGAAGATAATATTTTTTTATATATAAATATTGAGATAAAAACATATTGAATTGATTTGAGTTAACGTAGGTTAACCTGCCAATCCACATACCAATTCATATATTGGGTCATAAGACCATAATAATCCCATAAAAAAATCAAAATAGATTTTGAAGATCAATTCTCAATAAACTCAGTATTGAAATATGAAATTAAAAAAAAAAATCAATTTTAAAAAATGAACTAATTTAACCCAAATTAAACTATCAAACTCACGACTTGAGTCATGAGATCAAGATAACTCAATAAAAAACAAATTCAAACAAAACATGAGTCTCAATCCGCAATTAACCTTGTGTTGAAAGATGTAATTGAAGAAAAAGCTTCAATAAAAAAATCATAAAAAAAACTTGAGTCAATACGGGTTAACCGTCAAACTTGTAACTCTAGTTATGAGACAAAAATAACTTTATAGAAAGTAAATCAAAATAAATCACAAAATTTAATTCTTAACCAATCCAATAATGAAATTGAAAAAAAAAGTTTAACAAGAAAAAAATGAAATCAATCATGTTAACTCGTCAAACCAATAACATAAGTAATGAGATAAAGATAGATTCATAAAAAAAAATATTTTTTTATGAAATCTAACTTGGTTAAATCGTTAAATGATAAAATTAAAAAAAATAGATTTAAAAAGAAAACAAAAGAAAAAAATATTATTAAAATTAATAGTGTTGTGAGGGGAGAAATTATTATTATTATTTACGTTTTAATTTAATATAATATGTCTTAAATTCTTGCATTTATTCTATTTTATTTTGTAGTTAGCTCAATTATATATACTTTCAAGAAACTCGATCCACTCTTCCTTTCCATCCACCAAACAAACACACCGTAAAGGAAATAAACGAAAGGGGTAAGAGGCTGTGTGTGAGCTGTGAAGTTTGTGTACGTGTATGCAAATGGACCCCACCACCCATGTGCCCTCCTTCCTGTCTCCACCAGCTCCTGCCGCTCAATGATTAGCTCTCTTTCCCTCCTCCAAACCCCCCTCCCCCCTGCTCTCTCTCAAAACACCACAAAATCCCTCCTTTTCTCTCCAAAAACCCACCATTTTTTGCTTCCCATACTCTCACCATGTCAGACAACAGTGGTGCTGTCAATAACGGAGCTTTGATAGACCCGCAAAGAAACCAGCCACCGGGAAGTGGTGGTGGAGGAGCTACTAATGGAGCTTTAGTTGTTAAAAAACCACCTTCTAAAGACCGTCATAGCAAGGTTGATGGTCGTGGACGGAGGATTCGGATGCCGATCATTTGTGCTGCTAGAGTTTTTCAGTTGACTCGTGAATTGGGTCATAAGTCTGATGGGCAAACTATCGAATGGCTTCTTCGTCAAGCTGAGCCTTCGATTATCGCTGCTACCGGGACTGGAACTACTCCTGCTAGTTTTTCTACTGTTTCGGTTTCGGTTCGTGCTGGTGGCAATTCCAATTCAATATCTTCGCTTTCCAGCAATAATGTTCATTCAGCTGCTTCTTTGGACCATAAGCCTTTGTTAGGCCCTGCGCCCTTTATACTTGGAAAAAGGATGCGGCCGGAGGAGGATGGAAATGGTGGGAAGGATGATGGTGGGGTTATTGTGGGCCCCACTATCGGGTCTTTAATGGGACCCACATCAACAGCCGCAGCGGGGTCCGGCGGGTTCTGGGCTTTACCTGCAAGGCCCGATTTTTGGGGGTTTGCTACTGCACCACCGGAAATGGTCGTGCAGCCGACGGCGGTGCAGCAGTCGTCGCTATTTATGCACCAGCAGCATGCTGCCGCTGCGGCTGCCGCTGCCATGGGAGAAGCGTCGGCGGCTAGATTGGGGAATTATCTTCCTGGTCATTTGAATTTGTTGGCTTCTTTGTCCGGCGGGACTGGGAGTTCAGGAAGGAGAGAGGAGGATCAGCGTTGAAGGTGGAAAAAAACTGATCTTGGTCTTGTTGTTGGTGTATGGTATATATTATGAGTATGTTGTTATTTTAGATCGTGCCCTTTTTTTCTCTCGCTTGTGTGTGAAGAAGGATAAGAAGAATTTTAGTGAAAATTAGGGTTAGGGTGTAGGAGCTGGAAGAACTTAAGTAGTGGAGGAGTGATTTGATTAGGGGGTTCTTTTAGCATGTTTGGAGATTAATTAGGGTTTTTAGGGTTCAAATTGTTTAGTTTTTTTTTTTTTGGGTGGGGGGTTGATGGAGGAGGAAGGGAGTGAAGAGTTGTGGTTCAAATCCTGTGGCTGAATTTGCAAGGGTGCTTTTTTTCCTAATGGATTAAGGGAGTCTGCTGCAAATCTACATCAGGCTCTGTGTTCTTATGTTGATAAAAAAACTTGTCAAATTTTGGCTAATTTGAGAAGTTTGAGTGCTTTATGCAATTAGTAAGTTCTTCCTATTTTGGAAACCATGTAGGTTTCTTTTCCCTGGTGTGACACAGTGCTTGTAAATGTGGGTTGGAAGCATTGTTATGTTATGTTTCAGTAACTGGGTTCATATACCTTGAATTGAACACTGCAATGGAAAGTGGAGTTTTCCATGTGTCATTCTGCTTGCTTTACATTTAATCTGACGATGCCTGTGTGAATTTGGACTTCAGTGTCACCAAATTTGTTGAATTTCCCTTTGCTGCAATGGTTGATAAAGAGCTGATATTGTTTGATGCAATTTGTGTTCTGATGAGAAGACAACAGTGATGGTACTGTAGATTGTGATTTGCCATGGTGGTTGCAAACTGTTTCTTGCTCTCTTCCACTTTCAGGGTATGTGTTGGTGGACTGATCTCAAAGGAGACTGCTGGGTGTGGTAACAACTCCGGTGCCTCTTTGTAAGGCCCCTGTTTTGAAACTTTTTTTTTTTTTTATCAGTATTCTTAGCCATTTCTCAGATTATTTAGTGTGAGAATAATGTGTGTTCCATGTATGTAAGTGAATTGTTTTTCGGGGTTCCTGTTGTGTGAATAAGAAACCCAATTGTTTCTCTCCATTTAATTTGTCACTCTTTCCCCCCTTTGTGTGCCATTGCCTTCTGCTCAATGTATTTATCAACTTATTGTGCTATCAATAATTTTAATCTGCTTTCCTTACTATGACTTTCTCCGTCGTTTCTTCCTCGAACTTGATATATCCTTCAATACAAAGCAATTTTGAAAAGTCTCTGTGGAAGTAGTAATGAGGAGGGGGGGAGCAATTCATGCTAGCAAGTTGTGTTCGTGGACAGTTGTGAAAGATTTAGATTTGAGTTACAGGTCGTATCATATCATTTACAAGTTCAACTGGTTTATTTTCTGTGGGAGACAGGTTTCCTTTTAAGGATTTCATTTTCTGTTCAAGTTGTCATCCCAAGTTTTCATTGACTGTTTATTGCTCGGATCCATCTCGACTGTAAGATGCCGCATCACATCCTTTTCATGTATCATAATGAAAACCGGTAGTAGTTGACCACATGTATTTCTGTCTGGAGCATCATATCAACATTATTAACGAAGAACAGTTGGACGTTGGGCGTCTGGGATTATGGATGTGTTTTGGTGCGAGTGATATGCCTGGTAAATCGATCCCCATGTTACTCCATTGACTCGAGGTTTGCCTGAACAAACCCTTCTGCATTTTCCGGTCATGAATGCATGCTTAGATGGCATCTCTTCTTCGCTGACATTGTTTTTATTTGAAGTCATGTTGTCCCGGGCAAATACTAATGTCTCTCTGATTGAGTTTCAGCTTCCTAGGATCTATCTGGTTGGTTTTGAGGTAGTGGTTCAGGTCGTGTGTAGCCATCGATTGTTAAAAGAGTTTGCAGCTTTTGAATTTATATAAACACGTTTAGTTTTTATAAAAGTCTATCATAATCAAAGTTTTACTTGTTGGTCTGAGCTGAGCGCACAAAATACACTTTACATGATCGAGATTTTCTCGAATAAAAACAGGATGACAGACATGTATCAGACTGTGCTGTTGCATTTCAGGACAAAAAGTGGAGAATAAAACCATGGGTTAGTAGATGCAATAAAATAATTAGTGGGAACAGTGCAGGCTATAGAAAGGTGGAACGAACAAGATCCATTTGTCAATGTCAATATCTGTACTTGGTTGTTTTGGATTAGTGCAAACCAAAAAGGTTTAAAATGATAAGATATACTAATTATTGAGAGGGTCCTACATATTTAATGTTCGGAGAAAAAATGGGATGCTCCTGTCCTCATCGAACCTGTTCAGAAAAAAAAGAATTTATTAGAATTGGTTCAATTAACACGATGAATGTCCATGGTAGATGCATGAATCAAGCAAGCAAGATGCTGTTAATTTTAAAAAATCATTTAATTTGAAGAAAAAATAAAAATAATAAAAACACTGAAAAAAAAGAATAAAGATTTTATAATACAATTAATTTTGCGTTGAAATTAAGATTTTATTCCATTGACACCCATATCCTTTCCATGCCATGAACCATGTTTTTTCCTTTTGGTCTAGCCCAAAATCGACAACCACTGCAGTAACCACCAACACATCCATCGTGGCTCATCTCCACAAAAGTTAATTGATTGTTATGGGTATGGCTTACAAAAGTCTCACAGCTCACCAAAAATAATTAATTGTGCACTTTTGGCAAGCTCGTAAAATCGAGTTGACTGATTTGACGAGTTTGATCGAATTTGTCAGATCAATCAGTGAATTTACTACTGGTAGTAGCTATTTTTAAGAGTCAAATCTGTAAAATGACTCTTGAATAATGTTTATATAACTTTTTTATTGATGCGTGCTCCAATGGTAAAAGCCATTTTGGAGAGCCATTTTTTTATATTATTTTAAATATAGTGCAATTATTTTGTATGTAGTTTAATTATGCAATTAATTATACAATTAATAGGAGTAAGTTATATAATTAAATAATTGCTTTTGAAAAACCCTCCAACAATAAAATTATTATTTTTTATTTATATTTAAATAAAAAAATGAATTTAATTATAATTAAACAATCTGTTCAAACTCACTTATAAAAAATAAAT
Source organism: Salix brachista (assembly GCA_009078335.1). Lineage (NCBI taxonomy): Eukaryota > Viridiplantae > Streptophyta > Magnoliopsida > Malpighiales > Salicaceae > Salix > Salix brachista. Next base: position 6,576,051 of record CM018576.1, on the reverse strand, counting down.
TGCATGAAATCTGTTGGTGAATGAGTTTGGCAAATTTGAGTCCATCTGTATAAAAAAAAAATTGTGTGATTGCCCCATGTGATATTCTATCTAACTCAAATTCTATCAAAATTACAGTATTAATAAACTTATAAAAATATTTATTTACGAATAAATACACAACAGTTCTAAACACAAAATTTAAACAGTTTATAAATCTAACGGTAAATTTAAAATATATAATTAAGCTAACTGATCAAGAAATTTCTAATCTACCAATTTCGCATAATTATTTTTTTATGCTAAATATTATTATTAATTACCCTTTTTTTTTTTGCTAAATATTATTATTAAGTACCCCTTATTTTTTCCTCTAAATATTATCATTAATTACCCCCTTATTTTTCCTCCTAAATATTATTATTAATTACCCTCCCACCCACCCACCCACACCCACACCCACCCACACTCACCCGAAACCCTACCCTTTTCGATGGCTAGTCCCGTTGGACTTGTCCTAAGATATATATAATTGACTTGTATAATTATACAATTTTACGAATTAACTCATAATTTTAACAACTTTGTTTGAAGTCAAAATATTCAAGAAATTAAAAACAAACCATAAATTAAAAAAAAAATAGCATATAGTCATTTAAATTGAATAAATAAATAAATTAAAACTTTTATAGAAAAAATCATGACAAAACTTTCATGGTAGATTTTTATTATTTAAACTGAAAATTTAGATATAGCTAATTTTTTTTTCTAACATTTTTTTTTAATGGCGTGAAACCTGACTCGATGTAAGAGCATCTCCAGTGGGAGTAGCCATTTTGGAGAGCCAAATCTTTAAATGCATTATGAGAAAATGATATGAAATATAATAAGGAAATATAATAAAATATAATAATAATAATAATAATTTTTATCCTCTAGTTTTTTTCCTTAGATCTAGACAGCTCCATGCGACGAGTCGGTTGAGTCTCGGGTCGACTCATCATGCTAATTTAGGTTTCACTATACTATTATTAATTTTAACACAATATAAATTAAAGTAAAAAAATCAATAAATTTGACAATAATACATAATAGGAATAATATATATTATATTTTATTATAAAATACCTACTATTAACCACCAAATACAGTTTTATTCTGTTTTGTCCAGATAGGAAGCAAAATCTACCGAAGAATACAGAGTTGAAAAAGAGAATGTAAGGGACAGTAATGCCCCCATGCAGGATCGAACTACAGACCTTCAGTTTACAAGACTGACGCTCTACCACTGAGCTATAGGGGCATTTGTCACCTGCGAATGCTTTGAGTTATAAATATACTAATTAGTTTGGCCCCGTTAAAACTCGGCATCTAGGGACAAGTACCACAAGTAGCGTAAGCAAAGAGGAGAAACAGAGGAGGCAACCACCATCACCATGGCATCATCCAAAGGAGGAGCCGCCAGTCCTGCGGTGTTGAGAGCATCTGAGATGGAGAAAATGAGTGTAGAACAACTAAAAGCATTAAAAGAACAAATAGATCTTGAAGTCAATCTCTTACAAGACAGCCTTAACAACATCAAGACAGCCACTGGTCGTCTTGAAACCACCGCCACTTCACTTCATGACCTGTCTCTCCGTCCCCAAGGCAAACCCTTTATTTCCTTTTTACCTGAAGCTTCGATCTCTTTGGATCTTTGTTTGTTTTATAGGTCAAAGATTGAATCTTTACGATTTGTTTTTGTGGGTTTTTTTCCAAATATTTTAGGAAAGAAGATGCTGGTGCCATTAACTGCTTCACTTTACGTACCTGGTACACTTGATGATGCTGATAAAGTTCTTGTTGATATTGGAACTGGATATTTTGTTGAGGTTAGTTGGTTACAGCTTGCTTCTTCTTGTTTTTTTTTTAAATTGTTTTAGTGGTTTAGCATCGGATTGGATTGTCTTAACATCATTGATTGGTTGCCTGCTGGCTTTGTTTAATAGAAAACAATGAATGAAGGGAAAGATTATTGCGAGCGCAAGATTAACTTGCTGAAGTCTAATTTTGATCAGCTTATTGAGGTATGTTTTCAATCAATCTTTGTGTTAAGGATGTTGCGGAATTGCTTACATTTGGAAATAGTAGCACAGGACACTTAGTTTGGTTTCCTTAAACCTGTTCTTTTGATGCTAATTGTGTTTGGGGAGTGCAGTAGTCTCTTAAAAGGAACTGCTTTTTAGCAGTTTGATAGGGTGCTTAACTGATTGGTATGGTGCTAAACCTGCATAGCGCATCATAACTGTTGATTGAACCATGCCATGATAATTGTCCGTCACTGTCTTTTCCCAAAGTATTTGTCAGGTTCAATCCATTTTCACCATATTTAGGGGTGATTGTTTTTCAAAATATTTTTTTTCAAGAAAAGCTATGTTTGATATCACCACATCAAAACAATCCAAAAACACTAAAATACATTTGATGGAAATTGTTTTTCAAGATTTTGAGAACTCCGGTTGAAACGCCCTCCAAACACCCCCTTGCTGGCCCTTTCTACTCCTGGTTTCTTCATGTCCCTTCCATAATGTCCGTTCATATCCCAACCTACAAGAATTTCAGCAATTTTGAAGGATTCTGCTGTGGTCATGTGATTTAAATTGGAATGAATTTGAACTTGTATACTGGTCTTCTGACAGTGAACCATACCAGCATTTGGTCACCGTTGCTTTTTGCATAAGATTGGAGAGCTGGCAGTTTTCTATTTAGGACCACACTTGCAGACAAAAAGAAGTATGCTGGGAAGAAAGTAGCCCATCAAGTTAAACATAATGAATCCTAATTCAAGGGGTTAAAATGAATTTTCTTTTCTTCTTTGAAATTTAGGCTTCAATCTTTTTCAGTGGTTTGATATTACCATCGCTGCTACTTGCTAGTCTTTCAGTGACGGGATTGCTAAATTTGAAATGCTTAAATTACAGCTTGCAACTAAAAAGAAGACTGTAGCAGATGAAGCGGGGGCAATCCTACAGACAAAACTGAGGCAGTTGGCTCCTACAAATTAAGACTTTCAGAATCTCTGCACTCTTTTTGTTTGGTTGTTGAATTTCCAGCTTTGTGTAAAGGTACTTCTCTGTAAAACTGCATTAGAGGTGACGTTAAAGTTCACCGTTTTTTTTTCTTTGTCAATGAGGAGTGAGGAAAAGTTTTCTCAATTGAAATGAGACCAGCTTTGGATTAACCAATGACGCTTGAAATTACTGTGAAGTTAGTGATGATAGTATTCGATCTTGTTATCAGGGACGTCATTGAGGTATCCTCGCAGTTTAATCATTTGAAGGCATGTTGATCTGTTTAATGACTCTTTATTTCAGATGGTGTGTTATGAGTTTTATGACTTTGATCAGCTGTACACGGTTTTTCTTTGTCTGGCTAAAATTGAATGCTTCATACTGTGTTGGTTTGCAAGTTCGAGCTTGGCTCCTTTAGTAGAGAAGTGAGTTCAGGGTGAACCTTGTTGTTTGCAACCCTAAAGTGTGTTTGTTAGTATGGTTGTTGTTTTTGAAAGTGTTTTTCATTCATAAATGCATCAAAATGATGTTTTTTTTTTTAAAAAAATATTTTTGACATTAACATATGAAAATGATCTAAAAACACCAAAAAAGTTTAATTTAAAGTAAAAAATAAAAAAAATTATATATTTTTTAAAATATTTTTGAAAGTGTCAAACATGAACGTAAACAACAAAGTCCTTACCAATGGATCCAACGATCCCCTTTTGTTTTGATTTTCCTTTTACATCCAGAAAAACTAAATCCCTAAAATAAATGAGGTTCATGGCTTGAGTTTGCAAAGCTAAGATCTCAATTAAGAAATGACAACTATGTGGCACAGAAGCTTGTAATACAGAGAAGTTAATTGTACTGAAACAAAACAATATCATGACAGGCATTTTAAATCCAAAGCCACATCATTGGATCTTAAAAAGGAGAAGTTTCTAGTTACAACTCGGGCAGAATCCATTTTTCTTTTCCAGTTCAATGGAGAAGTGATTAGATAAACAGACAAGATTTGAGACAATCCCTAGTTGAATAAACATCCAAAACCATTTCTGTCTTGTAGTATAATAGTTAGAACCACCCCTATAATTGCTTCTTTTGTATGCGTGTGTATGTAGATTATGTCTTTCTCAACATGTGGATACTAGATCATTTGGTGGAGTTATTGTTGGTGGTCTTGGAGGCAATTTCCACAAGTGACAATAGACACCAGCGGTGGAGGAATGTGTGGAGGGTCAGGTTTCTTTGACATTTAGTAAGAGAAGGGTTGATGCAAAAATTATGATGACATTATTGTAAACTGTCCTTGTGATTCAAACCCAATCCCTAGAGACATTGATTGATTTTGGTAGTCGTGCATGTAGGGTAAGATAATTTTTTTTTGTTATTAACGAGGGTGTTCAGATTATTTTCTGCACGCCTTGACTAATATTACAGTTTCTAAAGTTAATGACCATGTAAATTTCTAGTAGCCATCATATTAATAAATATAGAGATATTAATAAATATAGAGCTTAGATAGTAAGAAAAACAAATTTTTTAATCTCAATTTCTTAATTCTGTAACACCCTAATAGATGGTAGGGTACGATAAACCCTTAAATCTAACATGATATGCCATTTGTTATTGTACATTTTTGTGCCTGGTAGATGACTAGATAGGCTGGCCTTCATCGTAAAACATTGTAGTAACCGCTTGGGCTAGTGGTTAAGAAGGTTAATGTTCTCTTGCTGGTCGCGTTTGGTTATCCATTTCTTACACATGTTTCTATATAAATGTTCTTTTTTATGTTGTTTTCTTAGAAAGTATTTAGGCTAGGCTAGAGTATTGTCAGAGGCAAGGACAGATTCTCATGCCGCGTGGAGTCTCTCGAGCTGCGGCTAGATATAGAGACTTTGTAGAGATGTCGGGTGTGCATAAGAGGGTGTGGAGGCCACTATTTTATTATAACCCCACCCCTGTAGAAGGTAGATGGAATGCACGTTTGTGACTGCTAAATTATAGGACCGGGTAGGAACATTTTACTGCTTCATCATTGATTCATGTTGTGGACAAAGTATGTGTTGTATCTCTCTACATATAGTAGAACTAAGGGAATTTCAGAGGCAGCCCGTGCTATTATTATTATTTCTGTTTCTCTGCCATATATACTTTTTCTGTGCTTTTGGATTTGATTATAGCTTGAAAGCGTGTGAGTTACAGTATGGAAAGATCGAAAGTGATGAAAACTGTTACTGCAGCAGGAAGCATAGCTCCGCAGTCCATTTTTAACATCACTAAACCTGCTCATCCTTACATTTCTTATCCACAGACATCAACTGTTAGAGACGCATCCTTTTCTTCCTATCTCAGACCGATGCCAGAACAGATTGCTCAAGTTGATGATTCTGAGATAAGCATTTTCGATGCACAGAAGTACTTCAATGAAAGTGGCGGTGACCCCAAATTGCGCAAGAGGGTTTCTCTGGTCAATGCTAATCTTGAACGCATATCCGAGCGATATGATTTCTCTTCGGTTCCTAGATTGTCGTCTGCCTCGATTTCGGTTGATGGATATGGCAGGAACTATAGAGCTCGTTCTTTCCACGCAACACCAACCGCTTCATCTGAAGCTAGTTGGAATAGCCGGGCTGGTTTATTGTCTAATCCACCAGGTGCTGTCGCTGTTTCTATGCGAAGTCCACCTCGAAATGATGACAAGAGAAAAGGGTCTGGTACAAAATGGCTACTCGGGAGAAAATGTCCATGTTTAGGTAAGAAATCTGTTCAAATCGAGGGAAAGCTATCAGAACCAAGAACCCCATCACGGAAAAGTCACACCAATGGACTCTCTCTGGATCTCAAAAGGCAGATTCAGATTCCTACCTCTGTAGAAAATCCTATTGAAAAAAGTTTGGCTACACCGGACTGGCTCAAAAGACATGAAGTAATCCCTAGCTCTCATAGAATGTCAGCAGATGGCAAGCTCGAAAGATGTGATGCTATTCCGAATACTCATCGGATTATGGCAGACAACAGCCGATTTCCTTCAGGCATAAGCCACCAGCGTGTAGTGGCCTCGGCGAGACCATTTAGTACCGATACTGCTGCTGGGTTCAGTTTTCCTATACTGAGCCAAACCCCACCTCCCGTGAAACTGGATTTGCCATCAACTACATATAACCCTCCTCTTAAGGACCCGCCCCGCGAGTCGTTGGAAGTTTTCCGGCCAGCTGAAGATCCTATTCCAACAAAGTCAATTTCTGATATCCGGCAACGTCAAAGCTTCACAGTCATGGATGACGACATGGCAAGTGATGCAAGTTCAGACTTGTTCGAGATCGAGAGTTTCTCAACTCAAACAACATCATATGCAGTGTATCGCGATTCCCTTGACGATGCTTCTAGCTTTAACGCAAGACGATTAGCTGCAACTCATGGAGGGAATTTGTATTCCAGACAAATTCTGGACGAGCCAAGAACACCATCAATTGCACCCACAGAATGTTATGAGCCAAGCGAGGCTAGCATAGACTGGAGTGTGACTACGGCAGAAGGGTTCGACAGAGGAAGTGTTACAAACTTCTCAGTTAGTGCATCAGAAGCTGATGAAACGACAATGATGCGCGGCCGCGAGTATGGAAAGAGTAGCGGTGGCGGTGGCGGGAAGAAGAGAGGAGGGAATGGAGGGTTGTTGATGAGCTGTCGGTGCGAGAAGGCGGTCAGTGTAGGGCCACATCCGGTCAAATGTGTGCCTGCAGAGGGACAAAGAGTAGCAAGCTCCTCGGTGAGGCATGTGGGAGGTAGGCCAGCTACTACGATCAAGCCACCACTTGCTAGTTCTCACTCTGCTCGATTGTCTTTACCCTTTGCAACGTAGGAAGCAGGCTGTGATCGTAAATTGCTTGTATCATCCATATCCAGTTCCCTGTGCAGATACTCTTTCTCTGTTTTTGTGTCCTTTTTTTGGTTGATTGTTGAAGTGAGTCAATACTTTGTTTGAGGAAATAAACGAACAATTTTTTGGTTGATTTTCTTATCTCATAAAATTAATATCAACAAAATCAAATAATAAATAAATTATTTTATATAATTTGTAATGGTTAAAAAAACGAATCTATTAGTAAATTAGCTTTTTATGAATTTAATAAAATTAATTAATCAAAGAATAATTTAGATTAAAAATTATAAGAATAATCTGTTTATATTGAATGAATGCTTTTTTTTAATATTACGAAATAAAATAAATACTATTATAGAAAAATTGATATAGTAATCAAAACACATATAATATAGAGAAATAAAAACTGATCCTGCTCTTAAAATAATTAGATTTAATGATGAGGAGGTGGAGATTGAAAAATAAAAAAAATAAGAATTTGTGATGAAATATAGAAACATTAGTTAATATTTATATTTTTTAAAGTGTTTTTTTTCATTGAAATAATATTGTTTTAAATTATTTTGAATATTAGCATATCAAAACAAAACAATAAATATATATACAAAATTAAAGTAATTTTTTTTGTTTTGAAAAACACATCCACACCCCTTAAACAAATAGTCTCTAAAGATCATTCCATTCCCTTACTTTCATGTTTGGTTTTTTTTTTCCCATCAAATTTAAGATAAATAGGTATAGTATTAGAAAATGATAATAGTTTGATTAGTTACTCTCTTCCCATCTACATGCCCAAATTCAAAGACCCAAGCGTCGGCCCATTTCTACAATACTGCATCGTTGTGGCCCAAATGGAAGGCTGATATTGGGCCAATCACATTACCTTACGTGTCAGCTTGACCCTGAACCAGTGAATGGGAGCCTGACACGAGCAACGATGCAAACCACTAAAACATCAACAATCAGAGGACTAGCAGGGCCCATGGTTTTGGACAGACTACGAGGTTCCGTGATGAGGTGGCAACCGACCCATTATTCAAAGCCTTGAATGGAGAACAGCAAAACAGCAGAAACCATCAGCAGAAACCACAGAATCCATACCCAGTTTCATGTTTTTCCATCACTAAAAACAGAAACATGTCGGTAACGGCAGGCTGAAACCAAGGGGCTACGTAGTTTTTTTTTCATCGTATAAATACCCGACCAACCCACGTAACCTTCATGTCCGATATTCATTTCCTAATTACCATAGAAAAATTAAAGTCTTTGCTTTTTGTTTCATGGCTTCTCTTGTGCTTTTGCTGTCACAACTTGTTCGTCCTCAAAACACAAACCTGGCTTTTGTGTCCACATTAGCTTCTTCTTCTCTCACCACTTCTTGTGCTGCTGCTATGTCTTCTACAAGTAATCAGAAACCATTGCCAAAGGAAAGCAACAAGTACGATTCATCAGGGATTGAAGATCAAGTGCAGGAGCCTAGGTTTTGTGTAGATCAGCTGGCTTGGCCTTGAAGGACTTGTATTTGTATATGATCAAGGAAATCGGTCCTTTTCCTTTCTAATTTTGCTATAACACTCTTTACTTTTTGAATACATTTTTGGAGTGGCGAACTTCTTTTTCTTTCTTTGACTGTCAGAAATGAGTAAGCCTCTCGTTCTTTTCTGTAACATCTGATAGAATACATTTTGATCATGAATTTGTTAGTTTTGAAGTTGGTTTCACTGCAGAATGTTTGGCCTTTAAACTAAAGCTCAATATGACGGGGGCTTTGTAGCTCACTTTCTGAGTTTTGAACGTGATGGCTGGGGTGAAGAATTACTACATAACATATATATGCCTGTCATCCAATTCTCTATACGGTTTGGGTAGAGTTTATTTTGGAAATTAACCCTAAAAAGCAAAACATGATTTTCGTTATGAAATGCCCTGATTTGCTCAAGCATTCCATTAACTGTCTGATTCAATGTCAAACATCAAGATTCTCTTTGTGATAGGGAGCCACATCAACAAATAGAATTCCCTCTTATTGATCCTTGGGAAGAGGAGGTTTCAAGAGGTCCTTTGCTTCAATATATACAAAGAAAAAATCAGTGAACAAGATAAGTAAAAGCTTATTGATTTTGATGACTTATTGTATAAAAGCTTAAGGAGTTTGCAACATCTATCACAAGATTGTGCGCGTGTAATGAAGTTGTTTTATCAGGCTATATAGAATAAAATAGCAATAAGTTTGATTCGAATGAAAAAGAAAATTCTGAATTTCCAATCTCTACAGAGAATTGTTCAAAAAAAATATTATTCGACAAAAAGTGGATGCAAAGCAATAAAAATCCTCTACAAAGATGGATGTTGCTGCTGTTAAAAATCTAGTTCCAAAAAGTATTAGAGAGTTTTAGTATAGTTGAGAGATGGATAATTGATTACATCTCTTCTTACTTAGATGAACATACATGTTTTAACTTGATTGAATTAATTATAAGGATACAGAAAACCACCTTAAACAATATTCACAATTATTCAGAACAGGAAAGCTTGCAATTCACGCATATACACAGAACCAGAAAGCTTGCAAGAAATCCAATGACTCAAGGGTACAGTTATGGAAGAACAGCTAGTCGTACGATAATGATGAATGGGCATAGCTATAAGAATCAAATGATTTACTCTCGGGATCAACCAGCTGCTTGATAAACTTTGGATGTAAACTCCTGTATGGCTGGCTATCACTAATTCTTTCGAAGTAGGATCTCATTAGCCCTTTCTCCCTTGCAATATTGGAACGAACCCAGCCTGAACGGTTTCCTGGCGCACCGGTAACTATCACCGCTGTATTCTCACCAGCCAAATTAGCCAAAGCCACCATTGCTTCTGGCTCAGTTGCTGAAGAAGCGTCCACCAAAAAAATATGACTAAAATGGCCAGCGACTATCCCTTCATTATGCAGCCGAAAGCTACTAACAAAAGTAGACAAGATCACTCTAAATTTCCTGAGTTCCTTAATAGATGGACAAACAAAACAATCCTTTTCGTACACACACGATGTTAGGATGTCGATAGGCACCCCATCTATCTCTCGGAAAGCAGCATTTGCTCGAAACATATCCGACTCTGGAATATCATTTTTTAAGCTTTGCATCAGAGCATCACATGTTCTGTTAATGGGTGCACATATAAGAATCCGATGCTTTGATGAACTCTGATAAATTTGGAGTACTGCTTCCTGGACTACCAATCCAGTCCTTGATAGTTGTTTTGAATACTTTTGTGAACAAAGTGGACCTTCAACAACATAAGGTGCCGGTCCTTGAAAGCTCAAAATCTCCTGAACAGCAGATCTTTGATACACATCTAGTTTATGATTGAAAAAATGGAGAGGTGTAGAGGTTGGGATACTCTTTCTGTGAGCAAAACCAGGGAAAAGGAAATTTTTAAATGAAGGATGTGAAGCGGCTTCTATCGCTTGGTGAGCCCTTTTCAAACAAACTCTGTTAAATGAGAAGCTAACATCATATTTACGGGTTGGATGATGCTGCAAATAAAAATCTTCGCCAAATTCAACCAGAACAATATTGTTCTTGATCACCACGCGATAGATAACACCCTGGTGTGCATTTGAAAACATTAACAATGCTGTTAAGATGACAATACACTAAATGAAGTTCAAGCTGCACGAAGTCCACATCTGCTTCATCCAAATAGTAGAATGACATATTAAGCAGCACATGATGCTTGAAAGTTGAGGAGGCTCACCTGATATGGCTCGGTTTTTTGACCTGAAGGTCGTGCTAAGGCAAAGTCTCTGGACAAAAGAAATGGCCGCCTCTCACGACATGAGTCAATCTCAAATTCTACAAAGGTTTTATCATTCTTTTCATGACTTTCACTGAAGTATTCTTTCCTGCCATACTTCTTAATGATTTCTGCATCTGGCAACTTGAGAGTAATGTTCTTCAATGTAAACTTACTCCATTTCTGATTCAAACAAGGCATACATTTATCCAGATCTCAGTGCACAAATAAGAACATTATACTTTATATACAGAACGAAACAATTAAGAACTTAGAAACTCTTCATTCAGAACCTTATAAGGGAGCCCTTCATTTTACCTCTTTTAATCCTATAGTAGACTCATTAAATTTAATATGTCCAACCACTAATACGAAGTATTTCAGTTCGAAGATTATTGCAAACAAAATGTCACTCTCGTTGATCAATGTAGAGGCAAAAAGTTTCCAGAACAGACTTTTTAAGTGTAGATCGTGCTCATATCCTTCTAAAGTGTATATCAGAAGGGATGCATTTTTTTTCATTACCTCAGTGTAGAAGTCCTCAGCATACAGAAGGGCAGCAAAATAATCCTTGTATGTGGAAGGAGACAACAGTTCATTAAGAACTTGAGGCACTATATCTCTCTTGAGCAAGTCCTCGATATCCTTGGGAACCGCATAAATAGGTGGCATGCCCTTTTGAACCGACAAGTAGCTGACTTTTGTCTGCCCATCAATTGAATTTGGGGAGGCCAGAGACAGAGTTTGTTTGAAGGATGGAAGCTGCTTAGAGGATGATGAAGATGGTTTCGATGAAGTTGTTGAGGGTCTAGAAAGAAATGTTGCCGGTAATCGTGAAGATTGAGATTGATCAGAAGATGATGCTGGGGGTTTAGACCATGGAGGCGCTGGAATTGAACAAGGAGAGAGCAATTTTGATGAAGATTGAGTTAATGCAGAGGAAGATGCAGGTAGATCATCGGAATATGTGCACTTACTGGATCTATGAAGTCTATCATTGTTTCTTTTCACAAACCTAATGCATCCTGATCCAAAGTGATCTTCTTCACGTTCTTCTTTTTTACCTAAAAATACACGCTTCAAGAATGCAAGAAACCCAGGCATGTTGATTGACCTTCTGCAACAAAAACACACCCAAAGGTAACAAATACCTTAACATATTGCTCGGTTCCCAAGAAAATAACAGCAACAGTTTAGTTCAGGGATTACCTTCTCTATGATATATGTTCCTACAGTATTGTAGGAGAGATTCCACCACAAGATTGAAGGAACTGGGATCTTTAAATAATAGATCACAAAATAAAAGATCGATCAAACACAAATTTATCTCTTCCTGTAAAGATGATCACTACACTAGATAGAATATAGATGACAAGCAAATGAAAAGGATGAAGAAAACCTTTCTTTCTACTGAACCAACAACACTAAAACTCTGGAGCTGCTAGAGTGCCTTTCTTTGCAGTGCTGCTGGCGCCGCTTCGGATGCTGCAAGTACAGAAAAGCAAGAAAGCTTAGCGATGTGGTAATGATTCATGTCCTCGTCTTCAGCAACTCTTTCTTTATGGAATTTTTTTTCTCTTCTCCTCCTTTTAGCATATTTTTTCAACGTTCTTTTTCTGTCACCATGCGAGGTTATGTCAGCAAGATGAACGCACCTGGCGTGGTCCTATTTGAAGCGGCAAAAGTTGAGGCGGGCACTTGAGAATTTTTAATTTGAAGCGTGGCCCCACTAGCCAAAGAATAAGACTTGAGAAGTCTGTGGCCAGAGAAACCTAGGATAGGATTGGTGCAGGAAACTGACAGGGTAGCTTCCTGTCTGGTTATTAAAATTGGGTTAGTGGGAGTATTGATCCATCCATTCTTAATTTTGTCTCCATGTAGTCCTCTTTATTTTATTTCTTTTGATCCCGTCCTTCGTTTTCATAATCTTTTGGTCCTTCTTTAATGACAACGTAAAATCATGCCCTTCAGTGACATCAATTGACCTGCAAATTTTCTACTACTTTGCCACTAACCATAGTTTATTCTTTCTTATCATGATGTTGGCCCACCCTTCGATGCGCGACTTTAAGATCAAAAATCATGGTGTTATGGTCTTGTAAGTTTTAAGTATTTTAAAGAATAATATAGATTCTTTTTTCGGTCTTAATTAACAACTTAAATGATTGGACAAAAATGGTTCTCTTATAATAAGATATCTATCAAGAAAATATGAGCAAGGAAAGTAGCCAATAGATTTCCCTTCGTTAAGTAGTAAGAAGGTGCTGATGAAAATAAACAATATGACTATGAATTCCAATTAAAAACAGTATAATCGACTATCATAGGTTGGTGGCAAGTGGTACCATGTCAACGTCACAAGCCAAAATATCTTGACTCTTTCTTTTTAAAACAGCTCTTACGCATGTCTGATGGCCCATTCAGCAGCATTAATTACATGTTTATTGCATCAGGCCACTCTATGCTTGCCCGCAATGCATTTGTGATGGATAACCATTCTGTGGCTAGCTTTTTTGGAGTAATTTTCATTCGTAAATGATATTAAAATAATATTTTTATTTTTTAAAAATATTTTTAATATCATTATATAAAAATGATCTAAAAATATAAAAACAAAATAAATTTTCATTCGTAAATGATATTAAAATAATTTTTTTATTTTTAAAAATTATTTTTGACATCAACACATCAAAATGGTCTAAAAATATCAAAATATATTCATTTAAAATGAATTTAAAAAAAAAAAAAGCTGCGGCAGGCGGGTGAGGCTCCTGTTTGATGTTTTTCCATCACGAAAACAGAAACATGTCGGACACGGCAAGCTCAAACCAAGGGGCTACGTAGTTTTTTTAATTATCGTTATACAAACATGCGACTTTAATAGAAAACAACAGAAAAACTCCAACAAAAAAACAAGCAATTTAAAATTTCTATCAAGTACAATCACGACACAAAAATTTTAATTTTAATTTTAATTTTTATTATTCAATATGTTTCTCAAATGAAAACTTAATACTGTAGCACTTCTACATTAGTCTTCTCATCATAATGGCTAGAACTCGTTCTCATGTTCAGCCTTTTTGTTAGAAACATTAAACATGCTTGTCCTTCCTAGCAACATAACTGATCTTGCCATTACGTTGAAAAATGTGTAGCAACTCTTGTAGTAACTTTCTTAAACTCTAAATCAACTACACAATCTCTCCATTGTTTAATTTATTACATCATCAGCAAAATATATGATGGTTTTTCCACTAAAAGAACTTTTAGATATCTACATGAACTATGCCCATCAATTCTAAAATTCTTTTTAAGCCTTGATTAAAAATTATATTTGGAGCTTCATCTAATTTGGTTCCCTTATCATGGATGGTTTCACTATTAAGATTAAAGTTCATCTCTCAGCTAACATAGCATGCATGAACATTTTTAGCATATCCAGAGTCATTAACTATTACGATTTTTTTTATTAGGAATTTGTGGTTCGTAAATTTAAAGTTTATAACAGTTTTAATATTGTTAAAACTCTGAATATTAATATCAATATGTGTTAGAGAGTTTTAGTATAGTTGAGAGATAGATAATTGATTACATCTCTTCTTACTTAGATGAACATGCATGTTTTAACTTGATAGAATTAATTGTAAGGATACAGAAAACCACCTCAAACATTCACAATTATGAATGATTAAACATTCATAATTAGCAATTTTCAACTTACAGCAGAAGTATGATCATGCAATTCACGCATATACACAGAACCAAAAGGCTTGCAAGAAATCCAATGACTCAAGGGCATTATGATGTTGCAGTTATGGAAGAACAGCTTAGTCGTACGATAATGATGAATGGGCATAGCTATAAGAATCAAATGATTTACTCTCGGGATCAACCAGCTGCTTGATAAACTTTGGATGTAAACTCCTGTATGGCTGGCTATCACTAATTCTTTCGAAGTAGGATGTCATTAGCCCATTATCCCTTGCAATATCGGAGCGAACCCAGCCTGAATGGTTTCCTGGCGCACCGGTAACTATCACCGCTGTATTCTCACCAGCCAAATTAGCCAAAGCCACCATTGCTTCTGGCTCAGTTGCTGAAGAAGCGTCCACCAAAAAAATATGACTAAAATGGCCAGCAACTATACCTTCATTATGCAGCCGAAAGCTACTAACAAAAGTAGACAAGATCACTCTAAATTTCCTGAGTTCCTGAATAGATGGACAAGCAAAACAATCCTTCTTGTACACACACGATGTTAGGATGTCGATAGGCACCCCATCTATCTCTCGGAAAGCAGCATTTGCTCGAAACATATCCGACTCTGGAATATCATTTTTTAAGCTTTGCGTCAGAGCATCACATGTTCTGTTAATGGGTGCACATATAAGAATCCGATGCTTTGATGACCTTTGATAAATTTGGAGTACTGCTTCCTGCACTACCAATCCAGTCCTTGATAGTCCTGCTTCCTGGGCTACATATCCAGTCCTTGATAGTTGTTTTGAATACTTTTGTGAACAAAGGGGACCTTCAACAACATAAGGTGCCGGTCCTTGAAAGCTCAAAATCTCCTGAACAGCAGATCTTTGACACACATCTAGGTTATGATTGAAAAAATGGAGAGGTGTGGAGGTTGGGATACTCTTTCTGTGAGCAAAACCAGGGAAAAGGAAATTTTGAAATGAAGGATCTGAAGCGGCTTCTATCGCTTGGTGAGCCCTTTTCAAACAAACTCTGTTAAATGAGAAGCTAACATCATATTTACGGGTTGGATGATGCTGCAAATAAAAATCTTTGCCAAATTCAACCAGTACAATAGTGCTCCTCACCACGCGATAGATAACACCCTGGTGTGCATTAGAAAACATTAACAATGTTGTTAAGATGACAATACACTAAATATGAAGTCCACATCTGCTTCATCCAAATAGTAAAATGACATATTAGGCAGCTCATGATGCTTGAAAGTTGAGGAGGCTCACCTGATATGGCTCGGTTTGTTGACCTGAAGGTCGTGCTAAGGCAAAGTCTCTGGACAAAAGAAATGGCCGCCTCTCACGACATGAGTCAATCTCAAATTCTACAAAGGTTTTATCATCCTTTTCATGACTTTTACTGAAGTATTCATTCCTGCCAGACTTCTTAATGATTGCTGCTTCTCGCAACTTGAGAGTAATTTTCTCCATTTGAAATTCACTCCATTTCTGATTCAAAGAAGGCATACATTTATCCAGATCTCAGTGCACAAATAAGAACATTATACTCCACATACAGAACGAAACAAGCAAGAACTTAGAAACTCTTCATTCAGAACCTTAGGAAGCCTCTCATTTTACCTCTTTTAACCCTATAGTAGACTCATTAAATTTAATCTGTCCAGCCACTAAAACGCTAGCTTTAGTAATTATAGTTATGCAAAAAGTATTTCAGTTCGTAGATTATTCCAAACAAAATGTCACTCTCGATGATCATTATGCATATTATTTGCAATGTAGAGGCAAAAAGTTTCCATAACAAACTTTTTAAGTGTAGATCGTGCTGATATCCTTCTAATGTGTATTTCAGAAGGGATACATGTTTTCATTACCTCAATGTAGAAGTCCTCGGCATACAGAAGGGCAGCAAAATAATCCTTGTATGTGGAGGGAGACAACGGTTCATTAAGAACTTGAGGCACTATATCTCTCTTGATCAAGTCCTCCATATTCTTGGGAACCGCATAAATAGGTGACATACCCTTTTGAACCGACAAGTAGCTGACTTTTGTCTGCCCATCAATTAAATTTGGGGAGGCCAGAGACAGAGTTGTTTTGAAGGATGGAAGCTGCTTAGAGGATGATGAAGATGGTCCTCGTGAAGGAGAGGGTTTAGAGGATGAAGTTGTCGGTTTAAGAAATGATGGGAGTGGTTTAGGAGATGGAGATGGATGGAAAACGGGATTAGGATCTTTATGGGATGATTTTGATGAAGAAGTTGAAGGTGGAGGTGGTAATGGAGAAGATTTGAATGACAAAGTTGTAGCTTGAGGTGATAGTTTCGATGAAGTTGTTGAAGGTGCTGGTGGAAATAGAGAGGGTCTAGAAAGAAATGTTGCCGGTAATCGTGAAGATTGAGATTGATCAGAAGATGATACTGGGGGTTTAGGCCATGGAGGTGCTGGAATTGAACAAGGAGAGAGCAATTTTGGTGAAGATTGAGTAAATGCAGAGGAAGATGAAGGTAGGTCATCGGAATATATGGGTGCATATGTGCAATTACTGGATCTATGAAGTCTATCAAAGAGATCTTCTTCACGTTCTTCTACACAACAAAGTACACACTTCAAGAATTCAAGACACCCAGACATGTTGATTGACCTTCTGCAACAAAAACACACCCGAATGTAACAAATACCTAAACGTATTGTTCGGTTCCCAAGAAAATAACAACAAAAGTTGAGGTCAGGGATTACTTCTCTATGAGATATGTTCCTACAGTATTGTGGGAGAGATTCCACCAGAAGATTGGAGGAACTGGGATCTTCAAACACAAATTTATCTCTTCCTGTAAAGATGATTACTAAACTAGATAGAATATAGATGACAAGCAAATGAAAAGGATGAAGAAAACCTTTCTTTGCTACTGAACCAAAAACACTAAAACTCTGGAGCTGCTTGAGTGCCTTTCTTTGTAGTGCTGCTGGCGCTGCTTCTGATGCTTTAAGTAGAGAAAAGCAAAGAAAGCTTAGCGTTGTGGTAATGATTCATGTCCTCGTCTTCAGCAACTCTTTCTTTATGGAATTGTTTTCTCTTCTCTTTTAACGTTTTTCTTTTTTACCATATTTTTTCAACGTCCTTTTTCTGTATCAGTGTATGGTCACCATGCGAGGACATGTCAGCAAGATGACGCACTTGAGAGTATTTATTTTGAAGCGTAGCCCCACTAGCCAAAGAAGAAGACTTTGCGTTGAGAAGTCTGTGTCCAGAGAAACCTAGTACTGGTGCAGGAAACTGACAGGGCAGCTTCTATGGTCTTGTAAGTTTTAAATATTTTAAAGAATAATATAAATTATTTTTTCTGTCTTATTTAACAACTTAAATGTTTGGATAAAAATGGTTCTTTGATAATAAGATATCTATCAAGAAAATAGGAGCAAGTAAAGTAGCCAATAGATTTCCCTTCGTTTTGCTGACGAAAATAGACAATATGACTATGAACTTCCAGTTCTTAAAGCGAAGGACAAAACATTAACAAAAACTTGAAAGAAGATGAAGGTGTAGGTGTTAATGGAGGTGGTTTATATCACGGGATTGCAGCTTGAGGGGATGGTTTTGACGAAGCTGTTGAAATATCTATTTTGAAGTATAGTTGATATTATTTTTAAAATATTTTTCATTCAAAAATATATCAAAATGATATTTTTATATTTTTAAAAAAATATTTTTAATATTAATACATGAAAATAATCTAAAAACACCCAAATTTTTGATGAATTACTTGGCCTGAACCTAAAACAGCCCATGAGAAGCTTCATTGCCACTACCATCTTCATGTTCATCACCACAACAAACCTCAAGATTTCATGAAAAACAAATATGTTGGTTTTCATAACCCATGTTTGACCCACTTTTTCTAAAGATTTAAAAAAAAAAAGAAAAAAAAATAGTGAGCAAAGTGGATGAAAGAAGAAAAAGAAACAGGGACTGAAGTGTAAAAGAACAAAAAACAGGGCATTATGTTCTCGGGAGAGTAGGGAAGCATCAAGTAGAGGGATGAGTAGGAAAGCCTTGGTAAAGTTTGGCGTGGGGAGGAAAGGAAAAGGCAACAGACAACATCGCCCAGCTTTTTGCCTAAAGCTCCTGATATACTTAAGAATTAAGATAACCAAAAACATGTTTTATAAAAATTTTCAAACCAAGTTTCTTTAATAAAAGTTAAAAGTTAAAAAATTCTAACTTTTAATTTAATCAAAAGTTTAAAAAACAATTTAATTTTTTTTTTTTTTGAAATCATACCAAATGTAACTTAATCTTCAAATATACATGGCCTATATTTACCATAAAACCTATGCATGAACATCTAAACTGATCATGAGATTTGGGAAGAGTATTAGGCCAGTTGGCGACAGGTTAGTCCATCTTGAAATTTATATTAGGAAAAAGTGTACTCTGTACAATAGCAAAAGTCATAACCCTCTTTCCTACAATTTCTATTTCACTTCAAGTTTTTGTTCTTATTGTACAGAAAACATTTACCAACCACCCAAAAATGAGATGAGAAAAAGAGGTGAAGATTTTGCGGGGGGGAGCTGAGAAAAAACAAAACTGCAGTGACCAGTTAATCGAGTAAATATTGCTCAACAAACGAAATATATAGAGCTGAGCCCCCCATATGTTTCATGTTCGTTCTTTCCATTTGTTTCTGTTGTGGCTGAGGCAGTCTTCTCTCTCATTGTTGGAAAACCTGGGATGCACTACCTATAATCTGCTCCAACTGCCTCCAGGATGGACTTGAAACCATCCCTTTCTAAGCACTCGGCCAGCTCAGCCTACAAGAAGGCTCGGTTGTTAATTTGTATTTCGAAACAATTCGTAACAATTCCTATGTTATTATTATTACTCTTATATTTCTTCTTTCATTAATCAAGACATTTCATGCGAAATGTAACAAACTCCTAAAAGGAAACTTTGCTATGAACTTAAGCTATATGCAAAAATCATTCAGAATCCAATTGCAAAAAGAAGAAAAGTGCATTTTCTGTAAAATAGAACACATTTAAAGTCCTATCACATTTTAATTTCTAGGCGTTGCCCTTCAGGCCCCGAAAATGCAGAAACAGATTGCAATATTACCTTTATTCGAGGGATTAGGGCAGGTCCACCATAGGCAAATCCTGTATAAAGCTGAACAAGAGTTGCGCCAGCTCGTATTTTTTTGTATGCATCCTCACCACTGAATTGACAGGAAGTAATTCAAGTTCAGATAATGAATTTGCGAAGCAGTCATCATGTTAATGACACTAACGAATTTAAGATGCATTCTTTAGATTTTACCTGAAAACACCCCCACAGCCTATCAAAGGAATTTTTCCCTGGAATGAGACAAAATATGCTCTTTAACAAATAAATCATGACAGCATGAACTAATAGCAAAAAGAAATAATACATAATTCAAACCAAACAATAAGACAGTATGTTTTACAGAAAATAAAACCATGTTATTCAGCAATTATAATGGAAAATAACTATAAAATAGTTTTACATAAAATCCAAAAGCAGTACAATGGACAGCAGAATAAAAAAGGGTTTTACTAAATAACATTAAATGAGAAGAGGAAAGCATTCATAGGAAAATAAGCATCTGACCATGGGGTAAATTAGGGTATCTATAGAGGATTGTCTATTAAAAAGGAAGAAAATGAGCCGGATTACATTGGAAATTATGATACAATACAAAGCATGTGATAATTGGACACTCTTTTTCTTTTTTCTTGTTTTTTAGAGCTACCATTTTGAACATGACAGCACAACAATTGAGAACTATGGAGAATGCAGGGGATGCATAGGAGTTTAATTTTAAATTATCATAAGAACAGCCAACATACCCTTGTCAAAATAAACATCTCTTTTAAGATGTTGGTAGACAAATTGAGGAGAGGTTTCCCACTCAAGCCACCAGTTTCCTCGGCCACTGGGTATTTCTTTACAGAATCTGGTCTCAATATGGTTGTATTTGATATAATCTACCCCAAGAGAAGAAGCTAAAATCAGCATTGATTAGAGAGTAACATGACTGTGGGCATAATGTACTTATTCTGCAGTGAGTTGAGTGTGTGTGTGTGTGTGTGAAGGGAAACATCGTTATTGCAACTTCATCCATAAAAATCATATTACTGCTATTATTGGATAACATGAAAGCATCATCTTCTCCTCCACAAAAACCAAATTACCAACATAAGACTGATTGGAGTTTCCACATACAAATTCTGTAGAAATGTGTTTTAAATTTACACCAATCATTAAACCAAGAATATTCTGTTCGTTTTTAGGCTGCACTTGCAACTATATGTAGACAGATAGTTTAGTTTTAGTTATGAGAAGTTTTCAATATTGATATTGTAATGAGATTTGATTTAATTGCATGATATCAACTTCCGCAACTACAATTAATCCCTTCATTAGCTCCAAGCCTAACAGCAACAGGAATATAAAAGGCAGATGTCCAGGTGAAAAATCACATTCCACCACACAGTAAATGGGGTCGGAGCCAGAGATATTGCTAATACCAAGGACACGCATATGAGTCATGCATTACAGAAGAACATGTGATGTCCATATGTAATTAATTAAATTACAACAATTGCAACCTCTAAATTACTATTTAATGCAAGTAACCCAAGAGACCACGCCATCTACCATACCTGTAACCAGGTCATGTATTAATTTTAAAAATTTAATCAGAAAAACTTCATTCATCTGACAAGTAACCAAAGTTCTGAGCACCAAAACATGAATGTCCAGCTAAAAGTAAGTTAAGCAGATGGAGTTCTTGACAGGAATAAAACATACCAGCCCATCCAAGCGGAGTGCAAGAGCAACCTACACAAAATCAAAAACAGGGAACTATATGAGTGATGCATGTGGAAGTGGAGAACAGAGATGAAAAATAAGAGCAGTTACACACTGCTGCAATGTCTTCAAGGTCTTCCTTTGACAAGTCAGGTGCAATTTTCACAAGCAAAGGAGGAGGACCCTCCTCACCCCATTGCATTTCATCTCGAGCAGCTTGGATCTAAATGAAAAGCCAAAAAAAAAATTAACTCGGCATTACAGAATTTCAAGAGAAGTATGAGTCGGGTGTAAGCATCCACACCTTCTTAACAAGGTCCTTCAATTGCTTTCTTCCCTGAAGCATACGCAATCCAGGAGTATTGGGTGATGACACATTGATTACCTACACAAGGCAAAGGAAAATCAAATCACAATAAGCAAAATTCAATTCCTCTTAGCCTGTCATGTGTTTGACTAGATAAAAGAGTCACGCTATTGGCATTCCATCTTTCATTTCACAGTATACATATAAGTGTGAGAATAGTAAAGCTAGATGATGGAGAGTCAATAGACCACCCTAGTAAATTGTGCCAATAATGTATATAAGAAACAGAAGAAAAAAGAATGAAAGGAAAGAAAGAAATAGAAAGAAAGTTCTACCAAGTAATCAGAATATTGGGATAATGAATGAACCCCTTGTACATAATCTGAAGCAGCATCTTCACTTGTTTTGTTCTTCCCCAGATTGACCCCGAGAATGCCAGGACCAGCTTTGCCTCCGTGTTTAAAATCGTTGTTCAGGGTGGATGAAGCGCTTGAAGTTTCATCCAACTTCCGTTTCCCATGTTGAGCACCCAATCGCTTTGCAACAGCAACAATGCCTTCACTATTAAACCCACAACGATTGATAATTGCACTGGCACAAACACCAAGCAATCATATAAATCAGTGTTGAAATACTTCTTAAGAAACCAATGTGCAATCATACAGCACATTTTTGAAGTCTGCAATATAAAAAAGGGGTCTGTTTCCCATTCTCAATCATTAAAGACTCAAACTTGCACTAATACAAGCATCTTTCACTACCACTACTATAATAAGTGCAGGAAAGAAAAACTGTATTCTCACCCTTCCTGGCGCAATCTAAAAATTCGTGGCTTTGGATTACCCACTTGTGGAACAGGGGTAACAGAACCAACCTCTACAAAGCCAAAACCTAACCCGAGCAAGCCGTCAATAGCCTCAGCATTTTTATCAAAGCCAGCAGCTAGACCAATAGGGTTGGAGAATTTCCTTCCCCAAACTTCCAGTCCTAAAATTGATGGATCAGGCCTCTTCTCCCTTGGAACCCAACCACGAGCAGCAGCTGAGACAGCAAGCTTATGGGCAAACTCAGCATCTAGAAGAGCAAAAAATGGATTCACGAGTGTCGTTGCATTGAATAGCCAACCGCTGCAATAATATTCTATGCAGAATAAGTTGAAATCCTAGAATAAACTATACAACGGTAAATTCAAAACTGAACTCATACTATAAGTGATTCATGAGATTGTCCAATCATCTAAATTCATCTAATGCTATAAAAGCATTATAGAATTTAAACAATGTTTTATTATCAGAATGTATCATGATATGTATCCAAATTCTTTCACCACATAAACCAATCATTCTTGTTCATGACACATTTATGTTTACATCAGTAATCTGGAATCAGTGTACCAATATGCATGTAACAAGTTTAAATGTGGATTAAGAAAATGTATTGTTATAGTTTCAAGTGAAGTACCAGAAAGTTGCTTCATCCACTGTACTAACATAAGCTCCTCCAGCAATGACCAGTCCTATGGTCGCTCCTGTTACTAACCTCCCCTGTGGTGGAAAACAAAAGGAGATTTACACTTCAGAGTTCGACAGAAACATTTATGTTCATGAATCTCACTGGAGCTCAATAGGAAATTTGTGCAATATGAACAACAAAAAATATGCGCCAAAGTCACTAATATTCGTTACTGCATGCTAAGGCAGCTTACTAAAGAGACTTATAACATCAACAAAAATGGCATCTTGGAAAAAGGAATGGATTTACGAAATGGTTTGCAGGGAAAACAAACAGAACAACAAGCATTAATTCATTCAATAAACAAGAATTTATTAATATCACAAAAAATCGGTGTCCAACGGCACTTTATCCTCGAGATTCACAATATCAACCACTGCAGCATATTGAAACGGTAATTTAACAGCTATAAAGTCTCCTACTTTGAGTTTTGCAGCATAAAACCATAGCAAAATACAGAGAAAAAAAGGAAACTATAATCTCAAAACAAAACCTCAACTTAGACCCTAAGAATATCTACATTCACACTTTCATCAATGATTAAAACCCAATAAAACAAAAGTTCAACTGTGAATCAAACCAGTTCATGAAAAAAACATTTTACAACCAAAAACACTAAAACAATCCTAACAGAACCAGTTTTTGCTATCAATCGAATCTCTCAATACTATAATCAGAAATTTTAAAAAAGATTAAAAAAATTACCTTCTTTGAGAAATGAGGAATTTTAGGAGCAATTTTTGATGAAGAAGAAGACGAGCAATGTCTAAAACTACTAACAGGAATTGAAGTAACCCTTCTGAGCAAAAAATCGTTAAGTAACCTTCGTGAAGCCCTTGAAGCCATAAATCAGGAATCACACACTACTTTGCAAAATTTCTAAGGAATCTAACTTTCTATGAACGCCACCAAAAAAGATAAAAAAAAACAAAAGGAGAAAGAAAAAGGAGAGAAAAGGAGAAGGATTTTGTGGTGCTTTGGTTTTAGAGGTAGTGAATGAGAGGTTACGAGAGGTTTTAGCACAGAGAGAGAGAGAGAGAGAGAGAGAGAGAGGCTGCGTTTTGGTTCGATGGGTGTGGTTCTAAGCATAAACCCTTTTTCTCGCGCTTTTAAAAATGGGGTGTCCTTTGATATAATAATTTTACTTTTCGTTTTAAATACTTTGTTTTTTATTTTAAAAATATTTATAAAAATAATAATTTCGTTTTAAATTAATTTTAAATGATAAAAAAAGTCAACTTTCCTTTTATCATGGTATGGAAAATTCTACCGTGATAATATAATTTTACATTTTGTTAATTTAAACTAATCTAATTGAATTATAAGTAAATCCAAGATAGATTTGGAAACATTTTTCTTTTCTTTTCATAAGAACTTATTTATCAAATTGACACAAACAAAAGCCAAATAGGGCTAAATTGAATTTGATGGTGTTCTCTTTCGAGTTCCAATTGATAGCATTGTGATGCTAAATTCTAATGGTAAGAGATGGCATCAAAGGTGGAATTTTTAAAATGAAAATACAACATTAACCCTAATAAAGGATACTTCATCTATAATTTATAAAGTCTACAAATGCATGCAATAAAATATTTATTTTTAAGAAAACTACTAAAACACAAACAAAGATTGTTCTATACAATGCTAAAGCATGCAAATTTAATTTTTTGATGTTTTCTTTTCAATATTTTTTAAGGACCTGGAAAAATGCAAAATTCTAAATAAAAATCAAATAATTTTAATCTCCATATGTTTAGCACAATCCAAAGTCTTGTTAAAAATAAATTTAGATTTTAGGGCCAAAACTAATAAAATTTAAGTTTGGCCACTTGGAAAGGTTTTTTTTAATTTGGCTCTATACAAAATTTTATAGTTTCGCCCTTTGTATAACCTACAAGGCTGTTTGGAATTATAATTGGGGTTGCTTTTTAAATTATTTTTTATTTATAAATGCATTGAAATAATTTAAAAACACTCAAAAAAATAAAAATAATCTATATCCTTACTGAAAACCATTTCTAATAATCATTTTTCCTTTAAAATCTATCCACGAGTTGTTGCATCATTTTTGGACAATCATCATTTTACGTATGAGTTTCTATAAAATTAAAAAATCACTTCTAAAAATAGTATTTTTTAATTTTTTAAAACTCCGGTTGAAACGACTCCAAACACCCCGGAAAACCTTATTTCTTTTCCCCAAGTACAAAAAAAAAAGAAAATAAATAGGAAAATAGAAGAGGGTAATTTGAAAATTGAGATCTTTTGACTTAAATGGGCCCCGGGCTACAAAGACACAAAAAAATGAGCCCAAAACAAAACCGAACCTAAAGCCATGAAATCTTTTACCCAAACCAGTTCTATCCAAGACTTCCTCCTCCATCACTGTACCAGGTAAAATATTATTCAAAAACAACAGGGCAAGAGATTGGATTGCACAGCATAGATGGGTTGTTTTAGTTATTATCTTTTCCCTTCTTCTCCAACTTGTCAAGTTCCAGTGACAGGCAGCTTTGCTTGCCAATTCAAGACGACTCCTTACAAGCAACTCCCTACCTTGGTTTGTTGCTCTATTCTTGTTTCTCTGTGTTCCACTAACTAATATGTTTTGCTTGCTCTGTGTTCAATTACTTCACTCATGAATGCTCTTTTGAATCTTTTTCTTTTCAGTTCAAGCAGAAAAAGAAACAGTTTAATGGGTTCCAAAGAGCTTCAAGAGTTGTCTCTTACTATGCCTTGAAGACCCCTCCCTATAAACTTGTCAGTGATCTTTTTTCTCCTGTAACTTGAAGAATTTCAACTCAAAAGGAACGGTTTTTGCCTGGTCTATCTGTTTTTTTTTTAGAAATGTGGATTGAGTTAGATAAATAAGAACTCTTTTTGGATAAGAAATAGATTGTGTGAATTTGTGTTTCTTTTGACTTGTAGGATTCTTTAGAACCTTATATGAGTAAGAGGACAGTAGAGGTGCATTGGAAAGGACATCACGGTGCCTATGTAGAAGGATTGAATAAAGCATTAGCGAAAAGTGATATACTTTATGGATATACTCTGGATGACCTTGTCAAAGTGACATATAACAATGGCAACCCTTCGCCTGATTTCAACAATGCTGCCCAGGTAATGTGCAAGGTTCTGTAGCGTGTTTTCATAAATCTTGAATGATTGATCATTGAAACTGAATTTATCTATACTAGCTTGTGGTTAAAGGAGTCTTCAAAGTATAGATGGAACTTGTCATTTGAGGTTTAACCTCTAACCTTTTGAGTGTAATTTCATGGAAAATTCTGAATGTATTCTAATATTGATTTTCTTATACAAAAGCTTGTGTACAATATGGTGTTGGTTTTTTTCACAAGAAATTACTGAAACAAGTTTTTGCAATGTTCATAACATTTAGAATAAAGATTTAATTTTCAGCATCCAGCTAGACTTGTCATTTGTTTTCTTATGGATGACAAGTCTTGATCGTAAAATGGGTGGCTTGGTGATTCTTTTTCTACTGTAGCTTCTGGTATAAATTTGTTACTTATTTTTGCAAGTCATATTTTGATTGGAAGCATGAACTTGTCTTTCGGCTGATTCTATGCATATATAGTTTCTTCGGTTCATTTTCAAGCACAATTCTTGTCACCAAAATAAAAGGTTTGCAATAATCTAATTAAAAAGTTCACATCTGATCCTCCACTTGCAGGTCTGGAATCATGATTTCTTTTGGGAATCTATGCAACCAGGTGGTGGAGACATGCCAGAACTTGGCATGCTTGAGCAGATTGAGAAGGATTTTGGTTCCTTTACAAATTTCAGAGACAAGTTTGCAGAAACAGCTCTTACACTATTTGGCTCTGGCTGGGTTTGGCTTGTCTGTAAGTCCTTTCTCCAGTTAATTTGCTTTTAAACCTTGAATTGAACCTTTTGGAGTTGTTGATTTAGAATTCACTCATTTTGAAACTGTCTTCAAGATAGAGTAGTTTCAGTGTTAATAAGAAGGTATTTGGATTTTATCAAATCAAAAGGTTTGTAGTGTAAAATTCAACATTTGAGTGATGTTCTCCATTTAATTTATCTTTATAGGAGTTTCGACTTGAAACCTTCTATTTTCTTGAAAGGCTACCTGAAGAGGAATTCTGATGATACAAGGGGGTGAGAGGAATAGACCAAAATTGTTCTCTTCTTACTTTACTTCAACATGATTAAATTTTTTGCATTGCAGCGTGCAGCAGAGTACTGAATAGTTTTTAGTTTGTGAGCAATGTAGCATAAATTTCGTTTTGGTTGTTGCCAAGTATTATGCTCCTTTCAGTTCTGAGTATTATTTAGCATATCACATTCCAAAGAAAACCACTTATTGTGAGTGTGTGCGCACATGTGCGTCTGCATACACATGCTTACAGATATACATCTGCGCAAAATAAATAAATTTGTTTTAGATGTTTGTGTTTGTTCCAGCAAAAGGAGCAGATAGAAAACAAAACTTGTTCATTTTTGCTTATCATTAGGAATTTTTTAATTTCTTATTTGCAATCTATTGTTTTACCAACCATTTCCTCTTTTTTTCCTGTGTAAATTTGTTTGCAGTGAAGAGAGAAGAACGGCGACTGGAAGTAGTTAAAACACAAAATGCAGTTACGCCAATTGTATGGGGTGACATTGTATGTCAATCTCTATTACCTCACATATTTGATTTTCTTATTGTTAATTGCACTAGTCATCTTCTTCTTCTTCTTCTTTTCCTTTCGCAGCCTATCATCAACTTAGATATGTGGGAGGTAAGTTTATAATCTCTCTTTCTAACACACATACTGATGGTTCTAACATTATAAGTTTTTATAACTAACTCTTTTGTTTGCATGTCTTGCAGCATGCTTACTATCTTGACTATAAGGTATGCACCTTAACTTGGCCATCCTCTTTCCTCTATCATGAGTTTTTTTCTTGTATTGATCACGGTGTATTCTTTGAACAGAATGACAAAGAGAATTACGTCAATGCATTTATGGACCACCTTGTATCTTGGAACATGGCGATGGCACGCTTGGCCCATGCGGAGGCATTTGTGAATCTAGGTGAACCCAAAATTCCTATTGCGTAAAAACATTGGACCCAGGATCTATTATTCAGCAGTTTCTGGTGGCTTCCAATTGACTGCGGGTCAGAGGTGATCCGTTCAAGACATCGAAGATAGACAACTACCAAGTGATTGCAGGTCAGAAGTGATTCATTTGAGTCAATGAAGGTAGAAACACAGTCATGTTGGAGTAAAGAGATTAGCTTTCATTTTTGTTTTGTTACCCCACAAATGCCCTGATGGTTTTTGGGGATTTCCAGGAATCAGATTAGTTAAAGGAGATGAGGGATTGTAGTGGTAAACTAATTAGTTCTCCTTTGTCACTGATAACTACATAAATGACCTTAATGTTGAAAATGAGGACATGTTATAATGAATTTGTTCTAACTAATTGGTATGGTTAGCACCACAAGTACCTTGGCAGCTAATGTCGGTTACATTATGGCTTTTAGAAACTGTACTCTTGTGATATATTTCTCACCCAAGTAGCATATTGCAACTAACCTCTCCTTGTTGTCTTAGCCCTGTATTGTCATTTGAAACAAAATATTCTGACAATCTTTGGTTGACCTCAGAGATACTGAGATCACCAATATTCTTCAACAAAGATGGCTTCATATTAACCATATAGTAGGTGGCTAAGTGGTAAGAGCTAGGATTAAGAGATATGCTCCCCTTGTGGTCTCAGGTTCGAGCCCTGTGGTTACTAATATAATGATCATTGGAGGTTTACATGGTCGTTAACTTCAGGACCCATGGGATTAGTCGAGATGCGCGCAAGCTGACCCGAACACCCATGTTAACAATAATAAAAAAAGATTGCCCCAGATTGTTAGTGATGGTGAGTTTAACAATACTTATTATTGTTGTGCAAGATGACTCCAATAGAAATAGTTTTAAGAGATTATGTTCATCAATGGCTAACTTTTGTAAAAGTTTTTACTTTCAAGTGTACTGCAACTCACGTTCATTAATATTCTAACAAATTAAAATTCGAAAGAGAAGAAAGAACTCGTTATTCCAAAACATAAGGATGGCCTTTACACAAACTACTTGGCCGAATAAATCAGGACATTCTGATAAATTCACAAGACAAACTATGTTTAATGTCATTTATTAAGTACACCTATTTGTTATGTTAGAAATCAATCAATTTTAAATATATTCAAATTATATGCCATGCTTGTCCGAAAGAATGCATCATAGCATTGTCCGCATATCTTCAAATTTATTGCAAAAGAACTGGTTAACTACCTTACACATCATGTAATGAGAAATCATGGGTAGATAGAGATAGTTGTTGAACTAGTTTTTTAAATTGATATTTTTTTTACTAAGTTCTTCAACATTAGATTAAGATTCTTGATTGGATTTGGATATAGGATTTAACAGGTTGTGAATTTGAGAGATTAACCTAGATTTAAAAAATTTATTCAATTTTTTTTCCTTTTTCTTAAACTCATGTCTTTTAGTTTAATTCTTCAATATTTGATCTAGTTAGAGATTGAGTTTTATTTTTTATTATGTTTTATTGAATATTTTACTAATTTTGAAAATAACTTAGATTTTCTCGAATCTTTTTATTTCTTGTTTTTTTGTTAGATTCAGCTTCTTTTTAAAGAGACTTATTTTAATTAAATTAATTGAATTTCTCAATATTTGTTTTAAAATGTATATTGTCTAATATGTGGCCATCTCTATTTTCTTACATTCATTTTAAGTTAAGAAAAAAATTATTTGACTTGTGGCGTAACGTGGGCTGAAAACTTATTTGTTTTTTTTTCAAGTTTTTTTTTTTCAAGTTTCATCCTCCAATATTTGATTTAATAAGAAATTATGTTTTATTATTTTTATTTTTTTGCCTTCGATAATATTTTTCACTAATTTTAGAAAATATATCTCGAGTCTTTTTATTATCATTCTTTGTTAATTTCTTAATCATATAATTAAATAAACTTGATTTATTTTATCTAGTGAGATCAATGATCGGGTCACAATTTTTTTTCTTTTTTAAAAACATTGTCATTGTCTAAGCATTTTTTCATACATTAAAAACAATTTATTGTGATTCATGGTATTGCACGAGTCACCAATCTATATTCACTAGAGTCACTTTTTTCAAATTCTTTTTTTTTTTTTTTGGCTTTCAATATTTTGTTTATTGGAATTGAACTTTTTCTTACTACAATTACATTGCTAGATCACAAGTTTTAATAGTTAAATATAGTTGATCCAAATTGATCTAGTTTTTCACAATTTCATTATATTTGTTTTTTAAAAAAAAAAAATACATCTTTTAATATTTTAAAAGCGTTTATATTGTATACATCAAATTTTTTACTTACCAATATCTTTACAAATTTTTAAAATTTTAAGGTTATAAATAAATATTGCGGAACCAAAAATCTAATAGGATACTAAACAATAGATAGCATCACAAATTCATGAAACAAATAGTTGAAAGTGTGATAGCATTATTTTTTAAATTGTTTTTTTATAAGAATTATATTAAAATAATATATTTTTTAAAAAAATATTTTTAATATTAACATATATCTAAATATATTTAAAAAGATCAAATAATTTGTTTTTTCAAATTTTTCAAAAATAATTTTGAAATCCAAAAAAAATATTAATTATACATATACTACCTTTTTCATTAATAGAATGTTTCTCTTTCTTTTTCCGTGAAGTTTATTAAAACTTAATCTCTCTCTCGCTCATCTCCTCTCTCTCTGGATCTATCGATCCGGTCCACAATATCAATTTTAAGAGGTGAAAACTCTCCCCTTAAACCCTTAAAGATTCAAGCTTTGATGTTACGTTCTTTACATCTAAGGCTCTGACTAATATTTAAGTATTCTCTTTATAACCCTTTTGGCAAGTGTGAAGCTGTTTTTAATGCTGGGTTTTCTTTTTCTTTATCAATGATGTTGTGTATATGGTTAAAGGAATCGACTTTTCCATCATTGTAATATATTGAGTGTAATATATATGACATGCCTTAATGTATAATCTTTTTCTACTTCTGGGACTTTGATTGTACTATGTTGATAATAACCATAAAATCTTGATAATCTAGAAGCCCTTTATTGTTTTTTCAGAGAAAGCTGTCATCGTTGAAGCAAATCTTGGGTGATATGAAGTCTGAGGTTTCAGGATTGATGATGCTAGCTGCTGTCCCTTTTCAGGTTTGAAGTTATATTTACCGTCACTGCTTTTATGAGCACATTAGTGTGGAGACAAGTTTGAGTGTCACAATTGACTGAGATTGGCTCACTTTGATCTAACAAAATGACAGAAATTTTTGGATATACGGCTTGCAGACAGTTATCCCAGATGTTTCTGGCTGTTTTCTTTTTTCATAGTTCTGAATACGTTATAGCGGCAGCTATTCATGGGAGATCAAAAGTTAATCTTGGTTCACTTTTGATAAGCAAAGCTTATGTGTTTGCGATGATGTTTTCATGGCTCGAATATGTTGTTGAGATTGCTTTATTTCCTGGGTTGAAGGAATATTGGTGGATAAGCAATTTAGGTCTCGTGATGGTTATAATTGGAGAGATTATTCGGAAACTAGCGATTATAACAGCTGGACTAGCGTTCACGCATCTGATTAAGGTTTATCATGAGGAGCACCATAATTTGATTACTCATGGAGTCTATAGGTTTTTTCGCCATCCATCATACACTGGTTTTTTAATCTGGTCAGTTGGCACTCAGATAATGTTATGTAATCCTATATCGGCAACTGGATTTGCAATTGTTGTCTGGCGCTTCTTTGCTCAACGAATACCGTATGAAGAGTTTTTCTTGAGGCAGTTTTTTGGGTCGAAGTACGAGGAATATGCTTTGCGAACTCCTTCTGGGGTTCCTTTTGTGAAGTGAAAATCTCATGGTGTCTGGACAAACAGTTGAACTCATTTGTTGCACTCATCTTGCGTCATGAAGATAGGTTCAGAAAAATTCCAGTGATGCTTTGTTGCAGAGATACGGAGCTTCTTTGAAGTTGATCATCCCAGTGAGCTTAAATTTGCCATTACTACAGTAGTTGTTAAAGCTGACGCTGATTTCTTGTTGTCAATCCATTTAAATTTTCCAAATTCATTGGAATGGGATAATTTTTGGTTTTGATCAGACAACCAAGACTGTGAGTCTGTAATTTAGCATATGGCTTCAAACAATGATATTTTTATTTATATGCACATTTGAAAATCTTCACTTGCTGTCATTTATGTTACGGGATTTATTAACGATGTCAAAGAACAAACCCATACACGGTCTGCTTGTTGGAAATAGAATAAACACTGTTATCATCAGATGATCCACAATCTTTCCTGATCTCTCCCACGTTCCCTGTCTTAACCCCTATGATACCTAACCCGATCATGGCTGTGATGAAGTGACTGTAAAATAATAGCTCTTGGCATAAACCTGAGCATGGTTTAGATTCACATAAACCTGTGCTCTTGGGTCCGAAGCCAACACCGGATCCATTCCAAGCAAGCCAAAGCCCTTCTGAAGATTATGGTAAATGGCGTTGCCTGAAGTCAATGCTGTCGATCGGATCATTTGGTGCAAGAGCAGTTGGATCAAAGATAACGCTTTGGATTGGAAGACTCAGATCACTTGAGAGACTGTCATTCGCATATCAAGTGAGGACCGCAGACAAACTTGAAAATTGAAATCAAAGAATCAGTGGAGGGGGTAATTTTCGTAGCTCTTACCATTTAACTTCGTCTCTTGTAACAATTGCCATGACATCTGCAGAGGCGACCAACCGAGAGTGGACAATGTGATTCAACAGCTATCTTGGCTGTAAAAAAAAACATATAAAAAACATTTTCAGATAAAGACAGGTTTATTTCCGCATCCCTTTCTACTTTTACAGTGTTGCTTGATGCTATGAGCACTGACACAAACTCTCCATGAAACAACCACAGGTGAAAGTAGAAAGCTGAATAGACTATTATGAGCAGAAAATTAAAGGGGTCTAACCTCAACGAAGCAGTCATGGGAGAAGATTCCTAGAAATTGAAGAAGAACTAGAAGTTTAAAGCCAGAAGAACCAAAAACAAGGCTTTAGCCATAGAGAGTTGGAAGTCTTAAGAGAGAATACTCATAACATCAACATGTTTATATGCTAGCAGAAAGTTGAAACCGAAGAACTAGTTTCCTTGTAAAAACTCTCAGCTTGCCTCTCTTTTCTCCATTACCTACCATCATAATTCTGTTTTCTTCTTCTTTTACCTTCTCTTTTTGGTGGTGGACTCCATGAGAACATGGAAAGGGTTTTGAGAGATGATATAAAGTGTAGTGTCTTCAATCAAAATGGGCATGCCAATCTCAATGAAAGCAGCTCGCTCTTATTAAGCAAAAGAAGTATCGGTCACTAAGTTGGTGTTTATAATCTAATGGTACTTTTAAGAAAATTTCAGCTTTAATTTGTTTTTTATATATATTTTAGGTCATTTGGATGTTCTAAAATCAATTTTTAAAAATAATATTATTTTATTTCCAAACAAAAAACAATACCTATCAAACCCCAAATTAAATAGTAAATAATTAATTAAAAAAAAAGTAAAAACAACGCAAGCATTGTCAAAAAAAATCTTGCCATATTTTTGTCTCTCGAACAAGAGGAATAGAGATGCCTTGTTCTTTGAGTTTTTAAAAGGAAAATTCTGTATCAGAAAAATTAAAATCGAAAGTCGCCCACCGAAAGTCGCCCACCGTGGGGCTCGAACCCACGACCACAAGGTTAAGAGCCTTGCGCTCTACCAACTGAGCTAGACGGGCTTGTTGCTGAATGTTCCATATATTTATATTTATATTTATAAGATATACCCAGGCCAGCAAAAAACTTGTTTAGCCATCAATAAGGCCGAGGAAGGCAACGTTTGTGCTGTAAATGGGTTGCAGAGAGAAGTGGAAACTGAACTGCATCCATCAAGAAGTGATGTGTAGTGTGAAGGGAATCAATTATGATTCTCTTAGCAAGTTCATCATATTATATAGTATCTAGCTTGTCAAGTCGAGTCTCTTGAATCTGATAGAGTCCTCTTGTTAATGCACCAATGATGTGTGGCTGTTGTAGCGGTTGATGCCATTGCAAAATCCAAATACAGAAGGATAGTTGAGACAACAGGAAAAGCCAAGCTCCCCCAGCTTTTGTTTTGTTTCTGTACCCTCAAGAAAACCAGTATACTCATAAAAGAGCTGGTTGGCTTTTCTTTCTGGTTTTGGTGCTTCTTCTCCTTAAATTTACTACTTTTCCTTAATAGAGCACCTTCAAATTCAATAGTTGTGTATAAATTGATTGTTGATATTATATGATTTTTTGGGATCGATGTAGACAAGGCTTGATCACATGTGAACACACTATGGATTTTGCACCTACTGATCAAGCTCGAATTTCCAGGGAGACATGATCATCAAGGGAAAGAATTCAGAATTTGATAGCTTTCTTTCAAAAAAATATCGTTAGCTGTGCATCATTTGATAAGAATATGCCTCTGGCCGTGGCCAGTTCCCAGTACCTCGATCTCTATTGATCAAGTCAATATATCCCAAAGCTTTCCAAGCTCACCTATTTCAAGCCCAGGTCCTTGTTTTAGAAAAGAAGGTGCAGTGCGTACGAACTGCAAAATTTCAGATGCTAATGTTATGGACTAGCTAGTTAGAGATTTAACACCAAAACAAAAATAAAATAAAAGTGGTAGTGATGCAATTTCAACAGCATAATTAACTTAGGATCGATGACATTTGTTTTGATTCATGGCATCGGCTCAAAAGGAGCATAGTGTTTTCTTCTTTTTTTCCACCAGCAGGTTGTATGCCCGCAAAAAAAGTGTCATGAATCTATCAATTCCAGGATATATATAAATCTTGAAACTATATTATAAGGATTGGAGATTGTGTGAAATTCCTGCTACTTTTTATACAATATCTGCTATAAGATTTAACAATTTCATGAACTTGGGCTTCTGTTGTCGACATAAAACCATCCATTTTCATGTCTTCGGATACGACTCACAAGGGTTCGCATATTCTTTGAACATAGATCCTTGTGAGGATGGAACTAAATATGTTTGAGATTTCATTTGACTGGCATGAAAACTTCAACCAAGTAATAAGCTGTATTTACCGATCATCGAGCAGTGATTAAGTTCCTACATGACATGAAAGTCAAAGTGTCTACGTTGCGCGCATGTAAGAATCCCATATGCAACACTTATCTGTGTATAAAATAATTATCCATTTTAAGATCTGACACTGATATGCAGAAGCTCTAACGTAAGGTGGAGCAGTCGATCGATCACTTGATTATATATGGTTACCAGCATGCAATGTGCTAGCTAGCTAGGGGGCCAGCGTTGTCACCCATTACAAGAAACCTTTAATCCAAACCCTACTTTTTAAGGTCAGAACTGTGGACCCTGGGATTAGCTTTTTAAGATAGAGAAGCCCATCGTCATGATCCATGTCTAGTCTCTTCTGGCTTCCTTGTTGAAAAGCTTTTAGAAACAAAGAGGCTACTAAAAGACCTAATTAATGGAGGGCTTCTTTTTTTTAAGAAAAAAAGTCTCTGTCAAATACTAAAAGGGCACTTCCTCTGATCCTCTGTGTATGTATAAAGACCTTTTTAATTTAATTATTGAAGATGGTCTGGTCTTTCCATGCACACGCTAGCTTTCTTTTCGCATCCACTGTGCTGCTAGAAACACATGGGGGCATTATGGCTGCACCTGCCTTTTGGATTCTTGATTATACTCTTCCTAGTCCTTGGCTTTTGGATCAAGCTTGCCTCTAATTAATTTTCAAAAGTTTCCATTGTTTACATCAAGTAAGTTATCATGCTTCGATTACAATCCAGATTCCAGGTCGCTGCATTCAAACTCAAATCTTTTCTGCATCATAATCAATTGGATATGGTCTAATCTTTCCTACTTTTTCTTTGATGAATGTCTGGTTGATATTTGGTTTCTCATTACACAGGTGAGAGAATCTCTTGGAGTAATTAACAGTACTTTGGAAAATAATGCCTGCCATCTTTTAGGTGTCAATTATTCTCGAGATCCAGACACTTATAATGTTGATACATGGCCTAACACCATTTCTGTGAGAAAGCGAAAAGGCTTGCTTGCATAATTCCCTAAGTTTAATTTAGAAGGGTACCCAGAAAAGAAAAAAGGTCGGGGTGGCCATGGCGTGTGAGCTCCAACATAGTTTAGGATGGTCATATGAACTCGTACGGAATCACTTCGAGGTTTTATTTATATTTATAAAAAAAGGTGGTCGATCACCCAGCTTTTTGGTGAGGGCATGTTACGTGATATCACACCCACCCACCTGCAAGGATAATTAAAGCTCATCGATTTCAGATGATACAAATAATATCTATTTACTCATTCCACAGTGATAAACTCTTTTATTTATTTGAGTTTCTGGCCTACTGTGATCAATATACTCCAAAATTAGATCTGCAGTCACCTTCCAGGTTTCCAACGACAGATTCAAGGAACACCCTTCATTTGGACAGAACTAGAAAAATCTATAGAATGCATGCTGCGGTCTTTCAAGATTTTAACAGAAGAAAGATTAGGTTTCGGCATGTTATCTCCAAGTATTTTGACAGTAAAATTCGAGCACTCAAAACCTTGATCAGAAAAGCAAGCAAGCGCACATGAATTGGAAGTTCATATTTAAGGTCAGCAGACAGTGATCTTTAAGGTCTAAAGTCAAAGTGGGAAAAATAATGTAGAAAGTATATATATAGTGTTACTTTGGATATGGGACGAGGACAGTTCAGTGTCAAAAGAATTTTGCTGAGAAGTACTGCACAGAAATTTTGTGAAGTGCCTCACATGATTGATTCAATCAGAGTTTTATTCCATGCAAGGACATAGCATGTGCTTATAGATCGATCGGTGTTTTCCTGTGGATCGGTGATTTCCTGTGGTCTTTTCATAGTTTTTTTCTTTGTATATTAATGTGTTATTTTAAAATATATATATATATATAATAGCTAATTGCCCCCGCGCGTTGCCGCGGGTATTTTTTTTTATATAATTTAACATAATTAAATCTACAACGATAAATTTATATGATATAAGTAAATAAAAGTTATAGATTAGGAGATAAAATGTATAAAATTTTGAGTTGAGTTTGTTACGCAAGCATAGATTACATCTTTTAGAATATAGGTATTGCGTCATAAACGATCACAAAAGAGCGCGCACTAACATTACAAAAAAGAGCAAAATATTTTAATCAGAAAAAAAAATAATTACTGAAATCATTATTGTGCAGATAATAAAATTATAAAAATCAATTAATAGAAATAGCAAATAAAAATAAAATAAAAAGGGGGAAAAGAAGCAATATTAATTTAAAATATTATAACAATAGCAACATCGGAGTCTTAACATCTAAAATTATTATTGCCGTTAGAATAAAAACAACAAAAAATATTAAATTATACCGAGGGCAAAAAAATAAAAAGCATGAACAAAACAGCAAGCAAGAAAAAGCAATTAAACAATTATTATTATTATTATTATTATTATTATTATTATTATTATTATTATTATTATGAAAGAATAAATGAATGAATGAAAGATTGAAAGAATTGTAAAAAAAAAAAAAAAGATAAAACAAAAAAATACAATAAAAACTAAAAATTATCACTGTTATCACTTTCAACACAATGAAAACTATGAAATTGTTCCGAGGGAAAAAAATCCTCAAAAATATCAACAAAACAGTAAGCAAGAAAAATAATTAAATTATTATTATTATTATTATTAATATTATTATCATTCATTTATTTTATTCTTGTGTTAATAATGAAAGAGAAAATAAATGAAAGACTAAAAATATCCTAGAAACTTTAACAAAAGATTAAAAAAAAAATTGTCATTGCTATTACTGTCAAAACAATAAAAATTATCAAATTATCCGGAGGGAAAAAAACATTAACAACAAAGTAAGCAAGAAAAACAATTAAATTATTATTATTATTATTATTATTATTATTATTATTATTATTATTATTATTATTATTATTATTATTATTATTATGTTAATAATGAAAGAAACAAAAATAAATGAAAGACTAAAAATATCTCGGAAACTTTAACAAAAGATAAAATAAAAAAAAATATCATTGCTATTACTGGCAAAACAAAAAAAACTTATCAAATTATCAGGAGGAAAAAAAATAACAAAAGAGTAAGAATGAAAAATAATTAAATTATGATTATTATTATTATTATTATTATTATTATTATTATTATTATTATTATTATTATTACTATTATTGTGTTAAATACACTTATATATACATGGACAAAAGTAGGGATCAAAAAAATAAAAGTGTAAGGGCTGAAATGAAAATCAAATATAAAGGGATTAAATTAAAAAATTAAAAGTCAAAGAGCTGAAATGGAAATTACATTTATTGTTAATTGAAATTAAAGGACAAAATTGAAAAAATCGAAACTTGTGTACCGAATTCATTGAGTTATTTACAGCCAATCCGGAAATCAAAAGTAGGAGGACCGAAGTGAATCTTTCACATTCAATTAATTAAAATCAGAGGACCCAATCGAACTAAATCAAAACTTATATAACAGAAATCAGAACCAAAAACCAAATTAAAAGTAAAGGGACCGAAGTGAAACGTAAAAAACAATGGGGGACTCCCCTGCACATTTACATGCAGGAGAGAGAAACGTGGCCGGCGGCTTTAACCGGCCTCCGCCGCGTCCACGGACATTTGTAGGTGACACGCGCCACCGCGGGAGGAAGACCACGATGAGGCGCATCGAGTAGGACTTCGGTAGACAATTTTCGGCCACCTTATGACGACACACGCGCCACCTAAACAGGTCGTGAGGCAGAAAACCGTCTGGCGCGTGCGTCTCATGCCCTGACAGACACGGAATAAAAAATTGAAAAAATAGGGTCAATTACCGTGCTGCCCCTGTACCCAATTCAATGTTTTTGTCTTATTAGGGGCTATAACCGTATTTAGCCATTTCAGAAAATATTAAAAAAATAAAAAGTTGCGGCGGACCGGACCGGTCCGTCCGCGCGCAATTACGCCGGTGCCCCTCAGGCGAAGCCGTTGTTTTGTCTTATTAGCAGGGGTGAAACCGTTAATACACTGTTCACAACTGATTTTTTTTTAAAAAAAGGAAAATCCGAAAATAACCCCATTTAACCCGCACATTTTGCCGTGCGGACGAAGGCCAAAAACGTCTCCACATTGTCGCAATCCACAGTGAAATTAGAGAGAAAGAACAGTGCAACTTCCCACGCCTATTAGGTGTTTTGTAATATATATATATATATATATATATATATATATATATAAATATTCATATATATTAAAATGATTTGAAAATACAAAAAAAAAACATATTTGAAGCAAATAGAAAAATTGACACTAAACTGAAGCAATTCAAAAAATAAAATAAAACATTATTTTAATGTTTTTTTTGAAAGAAAAACACTTTAAAAATATTATTGTAATTTATTTATTTTGCCTCTAAAAAACAATTCTCACAATATTCTTAAAAACCATAACTAAGAAGTATTTTTTTCTTCTTCTCAACTTATTTCTTAAAATTATAATCGTAGAAATTATTACAACGTTAAATACAGACTTAGTGAGATGCAGCTTCAGAGATCTGTCTGTTTGCTCCTTCTCGATAATGTGGAGAACTAAGGTGGAGGAATCACTGAAGGAGGTTCAAATGTTTATTTTTATGTTTTTAAAAATATTTTTGAAAAAAAAAATTATTTTTTTCAAGTTAATGTTTTTTTAGTATTTTAAAATTATTTTGATGTGATGGTATAAAAAAATATTTTTAAATAAAAAGTATTTCAAAAACAAACATTCTCACTGTTCAGTTATGTTTGGACTGTGGTTGGTGTTATTTTTAAATGATTTTTTTATTTATAATTGAATTAAAATAATAATATTTAAAATATTAATTTTGAATCAGTATATAAAAATAATCTAAATATATCCAATATTATAATTTAAAGTATTTTTTTTAAATCATTCTTAAAATACAATATCAATCGGGCACTCCAAAACACGTTAAAGTGCAGCAGCTGGAGTCTATGTGCTTATCGATTAGTTCCTCGGCTCCTCCTCCTCAAGGATGATGCAAAGTAATTGTCGGTGGCAACTCGCTTAGTAACATTGTTTGATGTTTTTATTATTATATTTCAAAAGTATATAAAAAAAATGAATACTTTTTTATTTTAAATTAAAAAAAATATGTTTTTATATCATTTTAATATAATAATATCAAAAATCAATATGACTAGGAGATTAGACATTCAGGTCACCTTAAATTATAAGTATCTTTCAATTTTCATTTTATTGATAATGAGATGTTTAACACTATATTTTAAAAACTTTGAAATTTTTTATTTAGTTTTTATTTTAAATTAAATTTTTCTTGGTGTTTTTAAATTATTTTTATGTGTTAATATAAAAAAAAAATTAAATATATTTTTAAACTAAAAACATTTTTATAATCCATATCAACCACAACCACGTTCATAAATAAACAGAAAAAAAAGACAACAATGAAAACCAGAAAAATTGAAAAGCCAACATAAAAAAAAAATTAAAACCAATAAAATTTTCAATTTCTTTTATGCATAGGGTCAGACTATTTTTATTATCGAAAAAACGTAGAGGAAAAACAAAGGGTTGTGACTGGCCTGTCCAAACTGTGTCAGGGTGGGGTCCAATAATCTGACAATCAAAAGAATCCCAGTATCAGTGCATTACACCCATTTGTCGGCCTCTTAAGAAATTGCACGTGGCATAATCACCTTCTCTCAATCTCACGTTTCTGTCGC
Organism: Salix brachista; assembly: GCA_009078335.1. Taxonomy (NCBI): domain Eukaryota; kingdom Viridiplantae; phylum Streptophyta; class Magnoliopsida; order Malpighiales; family Salicaceae; genus Salix; species Salix brachista. The sequence continues at coordinate 6,535,040 of CM018576.1, read as the reverse complement.
TTATGACCGTTCGATATCAATCTAACGGCCATATTCAAAACAACACATTCTTTTTCGACTTACCTCCAATATTTGCTGACTTGTGCACTCAAAAGTCAAATCTATCTCGTTGCCAATTACATAATCACCCTCATATCCCCTCCCGTGACATCTTTCAAATGTATAGAATACAGTGACAGCAGAGAAAAATTTCTCATTTTTTTTTATTTCAGGTTTAAGTCTTGTCGGACAAGTCTGTCATCCCCGCAGTGCTTTATATGCTCATTAGGCTTGCAGGATGTTCAGTGGGCCCGAAGATTTAGTTGTGGTGCGCGCAAGCTGGCCCGGACACCTCGGTTATAAAAAAAAATGTATAGAATACAGTCTTTTAAAACTCATCATCTTAGTTTTTCTCGAGTGACCGGTATCTCGGGATAAAAAGATTCAAGATCACTAAGATAAAAAAAAATATCTACACAACTAATAAAATATATTATTCTAGGAACTATTATTTCACTGAAAGAAAGAATTCCCCGCTGTAATATTGTACAAAAAAAACAATATCGTCTGCATGAATCTGTAGGATGTAGTTTGCTAAATGGAATTTTGGCAAAATTATTCATTTTTCAGCGGATCAAATGGGGCAGGACTATATTTAAAACGATGGCGTTTAGGTGGGGATGCTAGTTGACTTACACATTCAATCATTTACTTCCCACCAACTGGATATTTTTGTGAAGTTCTTCTAGTACAAACGATAATTTTATTGTGACAACTATCTTTTTGAAAGATTTAATTCATTTTCTTATTAACCAGCATTTTTGTGGATGATATTGTTGTAGAATTCAATTAAATTGGTGTAGCTAACCATTTAGTAAGTGACCTACCGATAAAAACTTGAGATTAAAGAGTCTGTTCATTTTATGGTCTCAAGTTCGAGCCATGTGGTTACTGATATGGTTGTTAACTTTACGGCACATGAGATTAATCGAGATGCGCATAACCTAACATGAAAATCCATATTAATAAAAAAAATCGGTGTAGACTATACTAAATTACTAACTAAGAAATATATATTTTTTTATAATCAGGGTATCCAGATCAACTTACATGCACCACAATTAATAATCGGATTCACTGAATATCTTAAAAGCACAATAAATAAATAAAATATCACAAGATGACAAATATACATAATAGAGTTTGAACCCGGGTACAACCCCGCTATACCAAGACTTACATGCAACTAGGAAACATTATTAACGTAAGGCGTTGGTAACAATTGCCATATATGACTTGTTCCAACCAAGTGGGAGGAATTGAGGATATTCTTGCCAAAAAGATGCAGCAGCATTTATACCCTTTCCTACTACACAAAACTACAAAAAAGATAGCAAAAAAAAAAAGGATTGAAAAATAGAAAAGAAGAAGAAGAAAGGAAATAGATCCTGGTTGAATTGTTTGCTATTGTTTTATTTTTTGAAAAAACTTAAAAATATTTTATTTTTATTTTTTACTTTAAATTAACTATTTTTAAATCATTTTCACGTGCTGATATTAAAAATAATTTTTTTAAAAATAAAAAATAACATTTTGATATATTATATGAAAATTACGAGGTGAAAAGTAAGATGAAATTACATCTATCAAATTGGAAATATTTGACACTAGAATATAGATTTTGATTCCTCCATGTTTTATTAAATACTGATTTCAAATTTCAATCTGGTTTAAAAGAATTAATAATTCATCCTCCTAGATGTGTAGCTGTGAAATATATAATTTGTTTTTAATCAGATTTTAAAAAAACTAATTTTAAATAAAGGAGCAACTTGTATTGATTCAATACACTGGAGTATTTGTGAGTATAATAACTTTTGCGTATATAATTTAATATATTTTTCTACGCACGCGCGAAAAATAAGTCGAAAAAAATATTCAAGAACCAAAGAAAACGGCCATGGCTGTAATAATGGAAAGCATGGAGGGTAAAATGATAATTTAAAAACCGACCCGAGCCGTTAAAAATCTACCTCTTAAATTCGTTTGGTACGTAAAAAATTACAAAAATTCAAACACAAAATATTTTTCTTTTTAAAGATAAAAAGAAACAGAGCTTTCTCTCCTTCTCTTTATTTTTTTATATTTATTTATTTTATCTGTGAAACAGAGAAGAAACTGCTTCTTCTCCACAAACCTTTCTGCTTCTGCCTCCCATTCCAATTCTCTCTCACTTTCTCGGAAACCAAACGACACCCCCCTTCTCTCTAGCTATAGTTGCTTCTGCTGCTTTTGAGCTGTTAAATTGTTTGCCTTTTCTTTTTTCCTATTTACAGAAAAAGAGAGCTTCATTTTTCACTGATTCAACTTCACTTTTTTTTCCTCTTGATTTAGTGAGGTTCTTTTCTCTTGAGATCGATCTTCCAGCTCTGAATTACTTACTTTACTGAGAAGGGTTTTGATTCTACGCAAAGCCCATTTTAGACTTTGTCAAGGTATGTGAAGAGAAACTTCTTTCCTTCTTTTAAAAGTGTTCAGTTTGGAGTTGAATTTTCTTTTCCTTCTTTTCTTTTTAACTGTTAATCTTGATGAGTGTTGAAAATGCGAGTTTCATATTAGATCGGTTATGGTTCAGCTCATTTTGTTTTCTTTGAAGTGTTTAAACTTTATTTGGTTCCTGAGAAAGTAGAAGAAAATGAAGGAAAGTGGAGAAAACCTGGGTTCTTTGATTTGGTTATTATTTTGTTTCTGGTCTCTAGTGGAGAAAGATTCAAACTTCACTGTTCAAAGTCATCATTTTTTAATTACTTTGATTATATTTTAAAATTTTGTTACCTTGCTTAAAAGCATAGACAAGTCAAGTCTTACAATTTTATTTTTGTTTTTAGTTATGATTGAACCTTTCAAGTGAGTTTTTTTTTTTTGTCAAGGAAGGTATAAAATTAGTTACTTTGCTTAATGTTTGCAGAAACTAGAAGAGTTTTCGAGTAATTGGAGTTTGAAGATTGGGGGTGAATTAGAAGATCAGTGAGAGATGAAAAATTAGCCATTTTTTAATTCGGGATCTGTGAGAAGTGTCTGATAGGGAAGGTTTTTATTGATTTTTCTTTCGAAGGACTTGGATAGTTTCTTAAGGTGTTGAGCTTGTCAATGGTGGTGACTAAGTATCGAGAGAGCACCAGGGTCGGTTTCTAAAACTACTGTCCCCTCCATTAAGCTGTAACCAAATAATTGCAAGGTGGGGTCTCGTGATATGACTATTTTTTTTAGAGTGAAAAAGCTATAAAGTTACCTTTTTAATTGTTCTTTTATCTCATTGCATCAGTGGGAACTCAATCGTCAGGATCAGAGAAAATGTTGCAGAAAAAATCTCAGGTCTTGCCTTCTTTCCAGTCGATCAAATCGATGCCAGTTGATTTTAGGTTTGCTGGTTCACCAACATCAGAACAATCAGAAAATGTAAATTTGGTAAATAGCAATACAGCCTGTATGAGTGTTCCTGAAAAAAATGATCTAGAGAATGGTCTTGTTGAGGGAGCTGAGGATAGTGTTGGCAGTGATGTCAATGAGGACTCACCTTACAGTCGAGCTGCCATCTTGGTTGAACAAATACCTTCTGTGGGCGATGAAGATTTGGATACTGTGCCCACACCTTTGCCCTTGGTATCATCATTTCACAGGGAGCGCAGGTGGGCTGACACCAGTTCCTATGCTGCAAAAAAGGTATTGTGCATGAATGGGATTAGTTTTTGTTCTGATTATGCCCAATCTTTTGCAGCTGAGGATGCATAATAACATTGAGGCTGTTACCAAATTATGCTGAAGCCGTTAGGATTTAAGTGATTAATTAGCACTCAACTCATCAATCGTGTTACCTATGTTTAAGTTTACCGTTTCAGAAACTTCAATCTTGGTTTCAACTTCCAAATGGGAATTGGGAGCTGGGGAAGATTTTATCAACTTCAGGGACCGAGTCTGTCATTTCCCCCCCTGATGGAAAAGTAAGTAAAATTAATCTTTGAAGGTGTTTTGTGGTATAAATAGTTGGGGATATGTTTAAAATCTACCTGCGTTTCAAATTATAGGTTTTAAAGGTGAAAACTGAGTGTCTTGTACCAGCAAATCCTGATATCCTTGATGGTGTAGATGATCTCATGCAACTTAGTTACTTAAATGAGCCATCTGTGCTGTACAATCTTCAGTATAGATACAACCGTGATATGATTTATGTAAGTGCTTGTATCAGTATTATATATGGTTTGGAATCAGCTAATAAGATACTGATGTCCTGTAATTTTTTGATTGCAATTTAGACAAAAGCAGGGCCAGTTTTGGTTGCCATCAATCCATTCAAGGAAGTTCCTTTATATGGAAATAATTACATTGAAGCATATAAGAATAAATCTATGGAGAGCCCACATGTGTATGCCATTACAGACACAGCCATTCGGGAAATGATACGAGGTGGTTTAATTTTTCATATATTTTGAAAGATTTATAGTTTCTGTTGGTTTATTACCTTCCGAAATTTGTCATATTTCCACGGAATTCTTATTCCTTTCACCCCTTTTATCCAGATGAAGTAAATCAATCTATCATTATAAGGTTAGTTAAGTACAAGAAATTAATCTCTTCCCCTCCCTCTCTCCCTCCCTCCCTCCTGTTCTCTCTCTCTCTCTCTATGCACTTCTTCAGCTTCAGTTACTAGCTCAACACTTTTTATCTTAACTAAATTGTCCATCATGTTGCATTCTTCTAGGCAGTTTGAGTAGGAACTCACATTGTGGTGTTTTATAGATAGTTTATGTGATGATTTGAAACCATGCATTGTTCAGACTCCTTCTATCCATTTGAAGTTTGCAAACCTGTGTCAATGTTCATGTCAAAAGTTTGGAGGATTTTCATCTGGAAATGTCATCTTGAGAGATATCATCTCATTATTTATGTGGAAATGAGTGTGAAGCTACTGGAGAATATAATGAACTTCAAATATGACAACTTTCTTGCATCTCAATGTCTTAGAGATTGCCATTCCACTAAAAACATGGGTAGAAACTTTAATAACATAGTCCTATGGGTCTAATATGGACTTAATTCCTTCTTTGTCTACTCTGTGTATGCGAAGTCCTCTCTCCTTTTTTGACCTTTTACTTGGTTATGTGTATTTGAGTGGCTGACACTATCAGATGAAGTATATTCAAGTAAGAAATTTTCTCTTTCTTCAAACTCCACTTGGTCATGTACTTCTCAATTTTACTTGTGTGTTTTGGATTTTTATGATTTAGATTGTGAGTTTTTGGATGGTTTTAGTGTTCCCTCTCATGGTTCTCTGATGTGCTAGCGTGTGCCTCCCTTTTGTGTTCTTTTAATCACTTTATCGCTTAAAATGATAAAGTACCCATGCATACCATCCAATAAATGGCCCATAACATGACAGACCAAAGAAGCACAAGTTAATAGCGTTTTTATTACCCTGCACACATCTGAGTTTGATTTCATTTATTGCCCAGTGGTGAAAGTGGAGCAGGAAAAACAGAGACAGCGAAGATAGCTATGCAATATCTGGCTACTCTTGGTGGTGGTAGTGGGATAGAGTATGAAATATTGAAAACTAATCCTATTCTAGAAGCCTTCGGTAATGCAAAGACATTGAGGAATGACAACTCTAGTCGCTTTGTAAGCTCCGTGTTCTTTGCTCTTTAGGTTCGAAAACTGGTATTGAGAGATGACAGCTCTACTATCATCCATAATTAAGTTTTAATTATCAATATTCTGGCTGGACATGCTGCAGGGAAAGTTGATTGAAATCCACTTTAGTGAAACTGGAAAAATATCAGGTGCCAAAATTCAAACATGTAAGATTGCTTGAACTACCAATGTCCTTTAATGACATTAAATATAGTTTCTGGTTCACTTTTTGGAAATTTTGTTTACTGACTTTGAGTTATGATTCTACATTTTGCTCCTGTTTGGTGAACAGTTTTGCTTGAAAAGGTATTTTTCCATTCCCCTGTTGGATATTTCCTGCTTCAGTTTTGCTACGAGTTCCCAATTTAATCTATTAAATAAACAGTCCAGAGTCGTCCAATGCATGGAGGGTGAGAGATCATATCATATATTTTATCAGCTTTGTGCTGGGGCTTCACCTAAACTTAGAGGTATGTACTACCATATATGCTCTCGATGTGTTAAAAACTTGATGCATATATTAAGATCAAACCAAGTTTGTTTTCTTTTAAAAAATTATTCTGACATGTTGATACATCCCTTTGTAATAATAACAAATAAATCCTAATAATTATGATAAAAGTGATGGTGATTTCCAGTGAGCTTTGTTAATTATGGTATTTTTCCCAGTTTATTATTCATCATTTGTTATGCAATAATTCCTCTTGTTCCTTGGCCTTTTCTGCTGTTTCTTTTATGAGCACAGAGAAAATAAGCTTGAAGATTGCAAGTGAATATAAATATTTGAGACAGAGCAATTGCTACACAATTACCGGTGTTGATGACGCTGAACGCTTCCGTGTTGTTACGGTTTGTTTTTGGCTTCCCATTTTCCTGCATATTGCATTTTTTCTTCAATTCTTTCTCTTCTGTGTTGAGATTATATTTTTCACATATGAATTCGCTTATGGTCTTACAACTTTCAGGAAGCTCTGGATATTGTTCATGTCAGTAAGGAAGACCAAGAGAGTGTATTTGCAATGCTTGCTGCAGTACTGTGGTTAGGAAATGTCTCGTTTTCCATTGTTGATAATGAAAATCATGTTGAACCTTTGGCAGATGAAGGTAAGATTCTTGCTGAAGTTAATGTGAATTAAATCATCAGTGTTGGATGTTTAACATATTAAATTCATCATATTCGTTGTTCTTGTCAATACTATTATCCTATGATATTTGTGGCAAGAGTTGCAAGTTTTTATAGAAGAAAAGAGAAAAACTGAACTGTCAAGAAAAAAAACTTAAAACCCTCGAGGGAAAAAATAATAATCTTAAAAAACAAGTGATGATGTTCAGAAGTGAATCTAGATTAGAATTGCTTTGGTTGATTGGCCACCCTGCATCGACATGGACCATCAAATATAAACAAAAGCTGAGTGTATTTTGTTAGTTATGAATGATTTGACAGATATCTAGTCATTAATGGTTAGATTTCAGCACAATAATGAAAGCAGGCTGACAATGGTAACTAAAATGCTGACCTCCCAAGTATTGAAACATGCAATAGTTACTGAAATATTGATGTTGCAGTTTGTTTCATTTTTCTAATTTATTTCTGCGAGGAATAAATACAACTTCAGTTATGTTCTATTTAATGTAGTATTAGTTCCAACAACATCTAATATTTGATTTCATTGATCATTCTTAGAGTGATCGTGCTCATTTCAAGGGGAGAATGAAACTACATTTTCTTTTAAAAACTATGTTGGTATGATTTTATTGATCATTCTTAGAGTGATCTTGCTCATTTATAGGGGAGAATGAAACTACATTTTCTTTTAAAAACTGTATTGGTATGGTTCCATCAGCTTGTGATCAAATCGTTGCACTGCAATTTGCATTTTTCATGTTCAGGTCTAATCACTGTTGCAAAATTGATTGGCTGTAATGTTGGGGAGCTTAAGCTGGCTTTATCTACTCGCAAAATGAGAGTCGGAAATGATACAATTGTCCAAAAGCTATCCTTATCACAGGTTAGAAAATGTCAAAAGATTTCTTTTGTTATATATTTAAGGGGCATTGAATGTTGGATTTGACACTTGCATATATGGCAAGACAACATTTATATGCCACTCATAAGTAATGGTTCTAAACAAGTACACGTATCCTTTTCAAACTTTCACTATTAAAACATCATTATTGGACCACCCTTCAGTCTGGCAGGTGGTGGTATCTTTTTGAAAATGGAATTTGAAAATATGAACAGATAAGTATGGACACAAAAGATTTCTTTTGTTATATATTTAAGGGGCATTGAATGTTGGATTTGACACTTGCATATATGGCAAGGCAACATTTATATGCCACTCATAAGTAATGGTTCTAAACAAGTACACGTATCCTTTTCAAACTTTCACTATTAAAACATCATTATTGGACCACCCTTCAGTCTGGCAGGTGGTGGTATCTTTTTGAAAATGGAATTTGAAAATATGAACAGATAAGTATGGACACAATGAGCTGTCTGTACTTCAGCTCTCTTATTAATAGGAAATTTGATGATCCCCCCCCCCCCCAAAGAACTACATAAAAAATATTCAGCTATGAACAACTTTTGTTTTTACTTCTCAGGCAATAGATACAAGAGATGCTCTGGCCAAGTCAATTTATTCTTGCTTGTTTGATTGGCTTGTTGAACAAGTCAACAAATCACTTGCAGTTGGTAAAAGGATAACTGGCAGATCCATCAGCATTCTTGACATTTATGGATTTGAATCATTTGAAGTAAGTTTTGTCATCATCCTACTGTGATGATCTCTTTGTTTGTGGGTTGAATTTTGATTTATGACATTCTATGCTATTTACTTTGTCACTGTAGAGGAATAGTTTTGAGCAATTCTGCATAAATTATGCAAATGAGAGATTGCAGCAACACTTCAATCGTCATTTATTCAAGTTGGAGCAGGAGGTAAGCCTCTTAAAACATCTTACAAGCATATTTGAACTCAAGGCAATAATGTGTGATGGGTCGCTTAGTTTTTCTCATTGATCCTCAACATCCAATAGTGAATGTGCACCTATTTTGATATCAGTTAGAAAGCAGAACTTCAGGCCCCTTGGAAAAGAAAAAGGTTAAGAATTCTGAAATAGCATTATGCTGGATTACTATATATGGCACACACAGCTCTAGCCTCTCAAATTTCTGTAGCCTAAGCAGTTAGAATGTATTACAAACAATTGCAGTTGGTGTTTCTTACAAGATGTTCTTGTCGATCAGGAATACATACAAGATGGCATTGACTGGACCAAGGTTGATTTTGAAGATAACCAAGACTGTCTTAATCTTTTTGAAAAGGTACAGAGTTGTCATTAGAATGTTTCATCCAAGCTGTTTATTTATTTATTTATTTATTTTTGTTGCAGTGTTGAAACTATAAATACTACTGTAATACAATGTTTCCAGCCTGTTGAATATACCTTGATATGGCTTGTAAATTGAAGTTCTGGTTATTCTCACCACATAATGTTTTGAGGACTACATGCAGACCTGATATAGTGATTTCTGTCAACCTATGCTCTTTTGCATATGTTAAGAAGGATAGGGATCCTATCAATGTTGAATTGCAAGTTTCTCACAGTCTTCTTACAAGTCAACTGAGAGTATTGAGGTGCAAATGGGATAATTTCTGTTAACATGGTCTGGGAAAGAAAAATGGAACATGTTACTTTAGAGTTCCAAGATACCAAAGCTGACTCTCTTCTTGTTACCAGTGTTGTACTCATTTTATTTTTCTAGTTTGTGAAATAGAGGATCAAAAACCTGGTACAACGACTTTTTTGTTTAAGAAGTTAACAAATTTGGATGATCATTCACTTAAAACATCTTAATTATGCTTTCTGCATTAGCTCTAATGCTCAAGTTTTATTGTAGGAAGACTTAAACTTTTCTCAAATTTCTTCTGTTTTTGAAATTTGAGTTTATTCAGCGTGTTCCTTTTATCTTATATGCAGAAACCTTTGGGGTTATTATCTTTGCTGGATGAGGAGTCCACCTTTCCAAATGGCACAGATTTGACATTTGCCAACAAGCTTAAACAGCATTTAAACTCTAATTCTTGTTTCAGAGGAGAGCGAGACAAAGCCTTCAGTGTCAGCCATTATGCAGGCGAGGTATTGGCCTTTTAGTCAATGGATAGTCAATTGTGTTTTCCTTTTGTTGTGACAAAAGTTTATATTGGTCTGCTTATTTCTTCCTGATCATAACTGACGCACAGATTTATGGTGCTATTTTAATGAATGTCACTGTTCATAACCCTTATACTTAACGTGACTCAGCTTTGAATGATTGTGCTTCTGATTCTTTTATTTTCCCAGAAGATTATGGTAATTTAACAATGTAGGTGCCATAACACTTTGGTAATCAGAAGACTACCTCATTTAATGCTGCTACGGTGTTGAATTTCAGGTGACTTATGATACAACTGGGTTTCTGGAGAAGAATAGAGACTTATTACACTTGGACTCTATTCAGCTTCTCTCTTCATGTTCATGTCATCTCCCTCAGATATTTGCTTCCAATATGCTTACACAATCTGAGAAACCTGCAGTCAGTCCTTTATATAAAGCAGGTGGAGCAGATTCACAAAAGCTAAGTGTTGCTACAAAATTTAAGGTATATTGCTTTTGTTGTTATTTTCCCCCAAATCTAATATTTGAAATTGTGATGTCCTAAGGTTTATATTGGCCATGAATTTGTTTTCTTAGATTACCTTCGAGTCTAATGATGTAAGGTTTTTTTCACTATTTTGAAGCAAGAAAAGGGTTTTGTTAGCCATTATTCATTAATGATCCTGAATCATTGAATTGTTAGAAAGCTTATTTCTTTTCATATAGTTCAGCGCAGATGAGTGTTAATGCTAGATAACAATCTAGATTCTTGTATTCTATTAATCCAGCATTTCGGTGTATAGGGCCAACTGTTCCAATTGATGCAACGTTTAGAGAACACAACACCACATTTCATACGTTGTATAAAGCCTAACAATTCACAATCTCCTGGATCGTATGAGCAAGGACTTGTATTGCAGCAACTGAGATGTTGTGGAGTTCTTGAAGTAGTTCGGATATCAAGGTCTGGATTTCCTACCAGAATGTCACACCATAAGTTTGCCAGAAGGTAAAAGAAAATTACTATTTTAACTTGATGTGACAGCTTCCAAATTTGTCCTATTCTGTGGTGTTTGGTACCTCATTTTACTATTAGGATGCTGATTGCCTGACATGATTTTTCATCAGATATGGGTTTCTTCTGCTGGAAAGTGTTTCTTCTTCTCAAGATCCACTGAGTGTTTCAGTTGCAATTCTTCATCAGTTCGATATCTCGCCAGAGATGTATCAAGTTGGCTACACAAAATTATTTTTCCGGACAGGACAGGTGAAATGGAGAATCCGCATATGCACACAAAAAACACATGTGAAAACCTACATGCATATAAACATACATGCAAATGTCTGTCAGATGTTCACTATACATAGCTTCTTTGAGGACTTTTTCTTCCTAGAATAAATTGTGTAAAAGCCATTTCAATCCAAAACCTCAAGTTGGGTGAGACTCTGGTTTTATATTACTCTCGAATACATGGAAGTTTTTTTGGCTTGAAACGTGCACAAGCCCACTACTTTGTGCTTAAAATTCTTAATTTAATTAGATAGAATGTGAAGATGAAATTTGAACTCTTGAATGCTTTGTCATTAAGTTGTTGAGTGAGATTCTAAGAATGGTTTTATATTACTCTTTACCATAATACCATGTAGAATATCAACCATGAATTACTATTAAATAAAATTGTTCAACTATATGCTCATCTTTTCCTTTCCTTTCAGATTGGTGTGCTTGAGGATACAAGAAACCACACGCTACATGGTATTTTACGTATTCAAAGCTGTTTCAGAGGGCACCAAGCTCGCGCTTACCTCAGGGAGCTCAAAAGAGGAATTTGTGTCTTACAGTCATGTATTACCCCTTCTTTTCTAATTTGAACCTCTGTTTGCTTTCAAGCATCATCATGCATGTAAAGGCAAACATAAAATATTTGCAAGAGTGCTTGTGAAGATGACTTTTTCATTCCTTCATGCAGTTGTTCGAGGAGAGAAAATCAGAAAGGAGTATGCAGTCTTACAACAAAGATATAGAGCGGCCGTTGTTATACAAAGACATATCAAAAGCACAATCTGTGGGAAAAAATACAAAGACATGCATCAAGCATCAATCATATTACAATCAGGTAAGCTTAAGTTCTGTTCTTGAATTGTGAGTCTAGTGCTGCAAAGTAAAATTTTTTGCTCATCTGAATGCTTGAGTTCTGAGTTTGCAAAGTAAAATCTCTGGGTGGGTTCCTGGATGTTACGGTTCAGTTGGTTTCAGTCAACTCTTGAGAGATTGTTTACATTTTCTGTAGGGAAATGTTGAAACTGAGCCTGTTTTGCTGTCTTTGCTTCAAATAATAAGATTCTCTGTCAATTATCCATGTCTGTGCTATGCTGCAGTTATTCGTGGATGGTTGGTGAGAAGATTTTCGGGTGATGTAGGATTATTGAAATCTGGTGCAACCAAGGTACCTATCCAAACTTTCCTTGTTCTCCTTTGTAACTAACATTCTTATGCTAATTTGCTCCCGGTTCCATATTTGTTGCACGATTGAACATGGCTAGATGTATGTTTATGAACTTCAGGAATATTATCCCATACCATTTCACTGGATTAGGTTCATTTAACCATTTTAGTATCGAGCATTTCTTGTCCCCCACCCTGAACCACCTTGCGTGTTTAGTCTTTCTTTCCTAAGAAGACATTTCATTTTGGAGTCCAATGTCTTGAGTTACATAAACAAATACAATTTCTCAACAGGGCAATGAGTCAGATGAGGTGCTCGTGAAGGCGTCATTTCTTGCCGAATTACAGCGACGTGTTCTCAAAGCTGAAGCTGCTCTTAGAGAGAAAGAGGAGGAGAATGACGTCCTTCACCAACGTCTCCAACAGTATGAGAACCGCTGGTCAGAATATGAGTTGAAAATGAAGTCCATGGAAGAAGTGTGGCAGAAACAGATGAGATCCCTACAATCCAGTCTATCCATTGCAAAGAAGAGCCTAGCCATTGATGATTCTGAGAGAAATTCCGATGCATCTGTCAATGCAAGTGACGAGAAAGAGTTTAGCTGGGAAACAGGAAGTAACCACAGGGGTCAAGAAAGTAACAGCGCGAGGCCAATGAGTGCAGGCTTGAGCGTTATAAGCCGTATGGGTGAAGAATTTGAGCAGAGGAGTCAAGTGTTTGGTGACGATGCCAAGTTCCTGGTAGAGGTAAAATCAGGTCAGGTTGAAGCAAGTTTGAACCCTGATCGAGAGCTCAGAAGGTTAAAGCAGATGTTTGAAGCTTGGAAGAAGGATTATGGATCGAGACTACGGGAAACAAAGGTAATTTTGAATAAGCTCGGAACTGAAGAAGGTGCCCTTGAAAGGGTGAAAAAGAAGTGGTGGGGAAGGAGGAACAGCACGAGATATACTTAGATTACCTTTTATCGTGATTTGTAGTCGTTACTTTGTTTGGTGGTTAGCTCCTGGCTATTTAACATCCGGAAATTATATAGCAGAGAAATTGTGATTTTTTCTGTACAAGCGATGGTGGTGATGGCAGAGCCTACTGGTCCTTATCGAAGGCTAAATTAAAATGTACATCATTCTTTTTTATTATCACACAAGTTGAAGCAATGTTTTTTTTTGATTAATATGATGTCCCGGCTAGTTTGCGTATATCTTGATTAATTTCACGAGTTCTGAAGTTAATGACCATGTAAGCTTCCAATAACTATTATATTAGTAATTACAGGACCCGAACTTGAAATTATAGAGGAGCAAATCCTTTGATTTACTACTAAGCCATCTAGTACAACTACTAGATGGTTAGTTGAAACAATATTTTCTTCCCTTGGTGGTGTCTATTTCCTAGTTAAATTTGTTTTTGGAATGATTACACAAAATTTTTATTATATAATTTTGTTTAATTTTCACTTTTTTTTTTTATATTTTAGATCAATGAAGAGAATGAAATTTAAGATTAATTTAAAAAAACATTTTGTAATTATCTTCCACCCTCCCCTCGCTTGATTGCAGTTATTGACTCTACATTGTTGAAAAGGAAATATTTCCCATAAATGTACCGTTCTGCCAAAAATCCTTGGAACCTATAATGCACGTCTATTCATTCAGGGTGATTATATGCTTTTTAAAAATATATTAAAATATTTTTTTTAGATTTTATTTTTAACTTCAGTGTATTAAAATTATAAAAAACATACTGAAAAAACATTAATTTGATTTTTTAAAAAACATTTAAAAACAAAACACTTTACTCACAAGAACACTTGTCAACCTGTCAATTCCTTCAACCTTAAGTTATTCAAAGCATTGTTATTCCTGGTTATAGATTTAGGAAAGTATTTTACAAATATATGGATAAAAAAAAGAGTTTATTTAGCTCCTTCATTCATTCACCAGTACTTCGTGTTTAGCATATCGCTCAATCATTTTTATTTTATTTTATGATCACTCCATATATTTGTCAAATTTTAAAAAATAACTATTACTCGCACTCTGTGAGAAATGAAGCTGATGTGGATATGATATGACAGTTTGCCTTTCCCTCGAACATGAAGAGCAATATTTACAAACGTTCGCTCATAGTATATGACCCTTGGTGGCTTGCAACTACTTCACAATCATGGGTTAATGTTGAAGTGTGCTTGACCTCCTTGAAATCCAGTCACCAACACCTCAGCATTGAAGAGTCAAGCTTGATGAGAAGAAAAAGATTTCAATCGGGATAAGAACAAGTTAGGTAGGAGTTATAATCCATTTGAGAAAATGACTTTTCCTTCGCTGTTCTTGAACGGTTTTTCTTTATCCTTCGTAATTCAACAGCTTCCACAATCTAGGAAAATCCAGCAGCCCCACTTGAAAGTTTGATGACACTTAATGCAAAGGAAATGTTATCCAACAACTTTTAAGATTGTAATGACCACCTTACAATGTGGACAACATCGACGAATAAAAAAGGAGTGGGGTGGCATCAGAATTCAGAAAGCTAACATGCCAGCACAAAAAGCTTTATTGACACGCCCTCACACAGTCAGCTGATGGAAGAAAAGAAGCCATGCAGTGCTTGTTAGGATTTATGACGAAGAACTGTCCCAACTAATCAACAAGATTTTCTTTATTTTCTTGGTCCCATTTGAAAAAAAAGGTGAGAATTTTCCAAGATTCTAAAAGGAAAATGTTCTGAGGAAGCAAACTACACGAAGGAGAATTTTCACCTCCTGAAACCAGTCTTCTAGTCACCAGTTTAACATGTTCTGCCAACACCACTGTCATTGTTGATGAAACTAGAATAGAGGGATCCCATTCCCAGTTATTTTATTTTCTTAATTCAGGACAAAATGCCTGAAAAATGTCTTTCGAAAAATCTTAAAATTTGACTGAATTATTTTATTTTATAGTGATTTAAGGGAGGTTAAAAATAAGCACACCACACCAGGGCCCAACACTATCTTCTTTTATTTTATTTTAAAAGCAATAGACATGCCGTCATTTCTATACCTTTCCAAGCAATATATCTTTACGGGTCATTATGTGTGCCTTTGTCCTTGTCGATGAGCCATAGCTGAGTCATGCAACCAAAAAAATTAAAAGATCAACCAACTATCCATACCTCTTTATATAGACTTGCAGAATACAAGGTTTGATCAAGCTAAGCAGCCTCCACATCTCTCTCAAAGCAAAATACTCTGGTCAGCTGACATTTGCAGCAGCACCGAAAAAACAGCTCGAGTCATTAATTCCAGGCGTTATCAGATCTTCCCTGCCCATCAAATATGAAGACTTCACAGAAACAAGTTCCTGGCATTCCAATCAGATCAGCAGCATATTCGGTTGAGAAAAGGCCAAGACTATTACTTGAACATCCTGAACAGCGCTACATTCCAACTCCTGCAAATAAATCTCTGACATGCAAGCAAAGTATATTTCTTTCCCTCATTTCCTCTTTTGATCTCCCCAAAAAATGAAGTCAGGCTTCTGTTTACTGACCAGCTAGTCTTATAATATTGCAGATAAAACAGATTCTGTGCTTAAAAGAATGAACAAGCTAGGTAAAACAGCTGACAAATTTGCTCATGGGATCCGAGAGCATGGTAAGTTACTGGAAATGTGATTCGTGGTCAAGATTCATCAAATTTACTCTCATTCAACACTTCACAGATGCTAAATTCATCTCAATTTTGTAACTGCAGTGAAACTGGGGACCAGGATCACTGAAACTCTTATCGGGAAGCTGAGCTTGGGGGCTAGGATTATTCAAGTAGGAGGGGTGAAGAAAGTTTTCAGGCAGCTTTTTGGTGTTAGTGAAGGAGAAAGATTGCTGAGGGTTTGCCAGTGTTATTTGTCAACCACAGCCGGTCCTATTGCAGGCCTCCTCTTTACCTCTACCGAAAAGATTGCCTTCTGCAGTGAGAGATCGATAAAATTGTCTTCTCCCGAAGGAAAATTGACGAGGATTCATTATAAGGTAATTAACGAGAGAAATAACGTTACTTCTCCTTCGTCTCGTCTCCCTCTCTAGCATCTCTGATCTCTAACATCCAGGAAAAATATCAATTGATGCAGGTAGTTATCCCATTAAGAAAGATAAAGACAGCCAGCCAAAGGGAGAATGTGAAGAAGCCGTCGGAGAAGTACATAGAAGTAGTAACAGTAGATGATTTTGATTTCTGGTTTATGGGTTTCTTCAGCTATCAGAAAGCTTTCAAGTCTCTTCAGCAGGCAATAACTCAGAAACGGATGAATACAAGCCATTCAACTCTCCTTCTTTAATCGAAATATAGGTTCTTCTTTGGTATTTCTAGGAGTTGCATACATGATGGAAGGAATCTCGAGGCAACAGTTTATTCATTGCGACATCAAAAGTGAAAATTAGGGCTACGATGCTGTCATATAGATGATGCCTTTATATTCCATTAAGAAAGCAATGACCTAACAACAGAGTATAGCTAACACACAAGGGAAGATGTGCCTGGAAACAACCTGTTTCCGTTGCCATTGACGCTGTGGGAATTTAGGTTCCAATTCTTCTCAAGTAGAATCTTTATTGGAGAACCTGACACTCAACTTGACCATGGTGTTACAGTCGTTGGTAATAAAGTTAGTAAGAGGAATAAAGTTTTGGTTGGTGAAGAACTTGTTTGGTGCGTAATGCAGAGAAACGTATCTGCAAAGGAAGGACTCAATGTCATAGCCATGCGATCCTCGTACACCCCACTTTCGGATGTTTCAATATCCCAACAGATGCCTCCCCAGCTGACGCTATGCTTTTACCATCTATCAGAACGTGAAAACTCGGTTTCTGTAATTTCTTCTTACGACGAGTAAAATCTCAGCAAGAACTTGTAGAAGTATTTCATACATAAAATGAGTTTAATTCTGTACATGATGTCTAATGTGTGTTAAAATATGACTCTCTCGCATTGTTCCAGAAACTTTGCATCTTGAACAATTAAATCAGAAGTTTATAAATCGCAAGGAGGAGAAGGACTTGACAGTTATAATTTATGAACCAGTGTCACCATTACGAGTGTGAGATGAAGATGGAAATGAGATGCAGAAGGAAACGTGATTTCTCTCTCTCTGGGAAAAGATCTTTTTGAAAGTTGACAATGGCGATTACTTGCATGGTATTTATCCTAACTTCTAACAAGTAATCATACCATCATACTCTTGATGGATATATATGTGGCTCTAGATTCTGAGAGATTTGCAATCAGCTCCTGCCTGATCGGAACAACAGATGTTGGCACTATTGCCAACATTTCCAAGTAACAAATCAAAGATTTATGAAATTCAAGAATCAATCCGAAGAAGGATGAGACAGCAGCTTTTTGATAAACAATGTGCTGACGCGAAAGCACGGTAAATTCCAGGAATTTAGGGACCGGTACTTGAAACAGAAGATGGTAATATCAAAGCAGTCCACGCAGAAACGCTTAATGGTGCATTGCAGGAGGAGCCCTTTTACCCTGTGGCATGGTTGCTCCATCTGCACTGCAAATTACTCTTCAGCTTCTGGATGGAAAGCAATGAAGCCTCAAACTAATTTCGTACTTTGTGAGATAGAAAGTAGAGAAGGAAAAGATGGCGCAGGCATAATTTTATATTTTTCCCTTTTCGTAGAAATAACTCCAAGTTCCTTTCTTCAAGTTTCAAGTGAAAAATCAATTATGAAGATTACCAATTTTTTTTTTTTTGTTCACCCCTAGTCGCTATATAAACACGTAGAGCATGAAGAGAAAAGTGTGCCTGCCTGCTCACTTATTTCTTCAGAACTATACTAGCTGCTACCACTACCAAAACTGTCATGAGGTTCACCAAACAATCCCAATTCTTTTGTATGGCCTTGCTCTTCGTTTTGGGGTCTTGGCCTTCTAACTTTGTCGTTCGAACCCTTCTGGATGTGTCCATGTATGAGAGGCATGAGCAATGGATAGCTCAGTATGGACGCCTAACAAGGATGGTGCTGAGAAGGAGACGCGTTACAGCATCTTCAAGGAAAATGTTGCACGCATAAATAACAAACCAGTAACATTGGTTCATTCTCTACCTTGCAGTCCCATAAATAACAAACCAGTAACTTCGAAGTTCTTAAACTAGACATCGTGCTGACAAACAAGACTTGCATTGGTTCACACTAAACAAGGATAATGAAATTCTGTGAAACTGTACAACAATTGCCAGAATGAAATAGAGATGGACTCGCTCTTGTAAGAATAAAGACCGCATAAAATGAGAAAAGTGAAGCAGCAAAATTTCTGTTCAGAATTGGCAAAAAAAAATCCTGAAGCAGAAAGCGAACTTGTATCAATTATCGAATCACCTTTTTTTTCAATATGTATTTTTTTGTATACAAATAACAGGTACAGTTGAATAAAAAAAGATGTAGTTTTTTCCAGCAGTACTCGACATATATTGGATGAAAAAGAATCTGAGTTGTACAATGTGATAAGAGGGGGAAAAGAATTTGAGTTAAAATAATCGTATCAGCAGTTTCAATTATGAACACTTGCAACGAGTAAGGACATAGTCATTTAGAAACTGGCTAAGCTGGGTAGTATAGAGTTTTGGATCATTTCTGAAATGATCAACATGAGGTGTGAAAACAAAGTTGCAGGCCCTGACCTCATGCCCCGCTCTTCTCTGCTCCTCTATAAATGATTCCACAGATCCTGCAGGAATGACTCTGTCTGCAGAGCTATAGATATATAACTGTGGACAGCTTGGTTGTCCTGATGATAATAAGCTTAGCACATCCGAGAGTCTCCTGCAATGTTATAGTGAGAAAGGTGTATAAGTTTCCCAGTCATCGAGAATTTATCGATGGCAATAACAATAAGGATTGCATTATCAAGCATTTATCAATGTATGGTTTCAGATGTTTCCTTCATTGGTAAGATAATATTTACCTGTTCACTGTAGGAAGGTTCAAAATCACACCGAAGAACTTTTCCAGAATTGCTAACAAAGCTGATTCAGTCATTGCAGGCTTGGGTTGCATAATTATTTTGTTGCCAACTAATACCTCCATGTCTGATTCTTTTGAGCTCATATGCACTTTTGTTGCAACGCTATGCTTTTTTAGGAAAGCTGCAGAGAAACCTGAAGCCCAGACCTAAGCAAAGGAAAAAACAGGACCATATGAGCTCAAAGCCGGAAGACTACAGGAGGAGAAAGTATCCCAACTTCTGATCATATATTTGATCACCAATAACATGATCACACAAAAGCACAGAATCCACTGATATATAATCAGACCAATAATAGTCAGTTAACATGCACAAAGGCTGCTGATAAATCAGAACGAAAAGATATACTTATAATGCATGAAACTGAATATAGATTTGGAAGCCTTTGTTTGAAAGTCCACCCGTCCAACCCTTGATATTTGCTGCCAACTTGGAGATTTTTTTTTGATCCAATCATGCAACTGCATCTCTTAATATCATGATCGTACAACTAGCTTTATGACAAAATAGACATCTCCAAATTCAGTGAACAGAAGCAACAAACACCGGACACAGTAAAATATAGATGGAAAGCAAATGGAAATGGAAGGGTAGTTATCAATAGCATGATCATACAATAAACATATGGATGAGCTCAATTCCAATGAAAAAGTTGATCATAAACTTAAAATGTAAAATGAAACAAGCAAGGATTTCCAAAGGTTTGTCAGCTACAACACCAATTATCACAGCCAACAGCTACATTAAAGAGAGGTTAACTCAAAAGAAAATAATACAAGACAATCATAGAGGAAAAAATTAATTCCTGACAACATATTCCTATTGTCAAAAGAAACAAAGAAAACAGCAAGCAACATTTACCTGAGGATCTGGGGCAGCAACAGGAGCAGAGTCCACAATGCAGCCCCTAATCCTTCCCATCAAGGAAGGATCCTGTTTCTGAAACTTCTCAAGTATAACTCCATATCTACAAAACAGTTTATCAAACCAAGCGTGTCAGGCCAACTTGGCCAAGAGGTTACACGAGGAGCATGGAAAACAAAATGGTCAATGCTGATGCCTGTGTGAGAGAGATCACTTACGTTAACCATCCGGTATTGCTAAAAGTATGGAAAACTAAGTTCTTCCTGTCCTCTTCCAACCAATCAGCCAGATGGTTCACAAGCAAGTCAATGTCCTGTTCTGCTTTCCCACCAACTTGGTAACTAAGAATCTGGGCCATTGGAAAAGTAAAAGTAATGACATGGAATCCCCTCGAAGTGTACCACTCAGCATATTTCTTTAGATGTTTCTGCTTTGATCCTAACCACCCTAACAAAACCACCACCGTCCTGGACTTTTCTGATGAACAATAAGAAGACCCAGAAACATCCATAGCACTCGGCTCGGGCAGATGCCATCTATACAAAATATCAGGAGAGGATGTAGGAATATCAGTGGTTTTAAATGCACCTGGTTTTGGCCCTTTGGCCAACTCCGCAGACCGATACAGACTAACAAGAAGAGGAGAGGAAGCAACAGAAAAAACTAACGTGCTGGGAACAAATTTTTGGTTCACATCCAGGACTGGGAAGTTCAATTTAGGAACAGGCACCTGAGTCCCAGTTACGAACGACAATGATGCAAGCTTAGAAACTGAACTGTGAGAGACCCATGAAAAGTTTGAATCTTGAACTGAATTAGACAATAAAGAACTTGACTGTTCCGAGGCAGAACAAGTATCAAATAATCTAAAAGAGTGGAGTTTATCAGGAAAATCAACGGAAACAGAAGCTAAAGCTGCTGCAGCTGCTGCAATCACTGGTCTTTGGAGCATTCCAGATAAGGAGCACATATTGAATAAACAAGAAGAATTCCTCTCATAAGAACACAATCCGATATAACAACAATCTACGCAACACAAGAATCCAGTCAAGCAACCGAATTTCAACTTTGGTCACAACCCGAAAACCAAGTATTGTATGTAAATAATCAACCACCTGCATGGTAATAAGAACAATTCCATGAAAATCAAACACGAGAATAAATATCCATGCTCATTCAAAAATCATAGTAGGATTCAAAGATGGAATATTCTATTGTTGTTGTTTACCTGCTTTTTGTAAAGGGTCTTTGAATCTGTATTCGGGCTGTCAAATATAGCTCTCTTTTGACAGCCCGATTGATCAAAAGTTAGACACCAAACAAGAAGCTTCCTTTACCAATTCAATACGCGTTCCTGCTAGCACAAAACGGGCGGGCATGTTAGTTGTGACGTCATCACCGATCTTGAGATTTTGGAAATGTTTGTTTTTTACGTAGAAATTATAAAAAATAACATTTTAAATTTATTTTTAATCTCGAGACAACAAACGATTGAAAAATTAATTATTATTATTTTTTTCCCAAAACACGACCAAAGCCAAAACCTTAACCAGGAAACACTAGCAGGGGAGAGTGACAAAATGGGACCAAACTAAGCTTTCAAATACGGAGCAACCAGTAAGAGCTCGCCAAGTGGTTCTGCTTTGTGGTTGCATAGATGGTGATTGATAGATAAGTGGTGATAAATTCTCTCCGGCTAGTTAGGAGGCAAAGTGGGCATATGCCAGAAGACAGCTTGTCCCTGCGAGAAAAAGGAGGAGAAGTCGAGGGTGGGGGTAATAAGAGAGAGGAGCCGAGGGTAGGATTGGAAAATTGAATTGACTCCACGCCGGTGGACCTAAAAGCTACTAAGCAACATGAGGCTGCCATAAGAAATTGACAGGTCAGAGGACAAGAGACCAGAGCATAGAAAGACGCTTTTGTCCATACAGACCTTAATTGAAAGCGAGTTAAATCGGTCATGACTCGGGCGAATAACTCGGAGTTCTCATTCAAAACAATCCTTCCTTCCTTCAACGAATAAAAAACAAGAAAACGCAATTGGGATTAGAGGTTTAAAAAACAATGCAGGGCCATTGAAAGTAGTGATTTTTGAACAAACAATATGAAAAAAGATTGAAACGTGTCTAACTTTTGCTCAAAATTTAATGATAATCCGAGCGTAGAAGGCAAAAACAAAAATTCAAAATACGCAAAAGAAAAGAAAGCCAGCAAGAAGGAAAGAAATAAATATCGAGGCAGAGAGACAGAAACTGACCTGAGAGAGAGTCGATATGAAAAGCAATTGAGTTTGCTTCTTGTTCTCTTAATTAAAGAGAACGAAGAGAGGAATGATTCCTTGAATGTAGGAGAGGGAGAGAGGGAGAGAGGGAGAGAGGGAGATTTTTGATTTGTGGGGGCATGGTGGTGGCGTTGTTGGGGGGTGGCTTTAAATATATTTCTCTCGGATACCGTAACTCCTCTTTATTTATTTTTATTTGTCATTATATATATATATATATATATACACCTTTATATATATATATATATATATAAACCTTTTTAACGCGAGGATGAGACAGAACCGACCTTTTTAACGCGAGGATGAGACAGAACCGATAAGAATCAGGGAATCAAAACAATTTATCAAATGAAGAAACATATTTTTATTATTTTCAAAGAATTCAGATATAAATTTCTCTCTTAAAAGAGGGAATATGGCAGCCTATGAGTCCAAAGAAGAAGAGATGCTTTGCTGTGCAAAGCTATCCAACCTTAAGATGAGGAGAGATTTTCTAGAAGGAAAGGAATCAGTGTGAGGAAGAAAAGAGAGGGGGTGGTGGCTTGCTAGACGGGAATGGTTTCTAGAATATTCGAAGTGGATATTCCAACCAAAGATTCTGAATGGGAGGAAAAGGAAGGCAGACAAGGGACGAGGTGTCTTGTTTTTAGCCTTTAATGGCTTCCCACAAAAAAAGTCTTTGTAACGTATGTGTCTTGGAAGTGAAATGCGAATATATTTTTAGATTGTAAAATAGTTTTTGAAAAACAAAAGATTATGAAAATTAAGAAGCGTGCAAGTTAATATAATCTGATGAAACGTTACAAAGATCTCCCGTTGCCCTACTCGATCTGTGATTTGCCGCAAGATGTGGGTGGTGAAACTTCTCCTCCACGAATTTCTGCTACAGCTAAAAACCTGACGAACCAAGACTGCTGCTGCATGCACACCCTGCTCTTCGCACAATCTCACCAGCTCCGAGGCCTCCCCAGCAGCTTTTTATCCAAATCTGTAGTTTTCCCAAGCTCCTTGATCATAGATGTTAGTTTCGTTCTGTTTCGAACTGAACGGCCGAAACGTTTTATACCAGTTAAAAAAATAAGAAAAAACAGTGTTGTTTTTATCTTGATTTAAATTTCTGGTCTGTTCCGGATTTTTCAGCTAAATATATACATAAATAGTACCATCCTGAAACGACGCGTCTAAACACTCTGAAACCGAAACATTCCGTTTCAATTGATAAAACAAAGCAACAACCGAAACAGTATTGATAACTTTGACTCGGATAGCTTCTCAAGAAATTGCTGTGGGGTGAGATGTCGAACATTTGAAAACTCAATTTGGACCTCTGCTGAACCAGATTGCCACAGTATGGAGCCCGTGAAGAGAGAACTCTACTCCGGTCACACCTGGAATTATAAGATTGTCACTGTAAATTGGCATCATGAACAGTGTTTTCCGTTGATCAATCACTATTCCTGTAGTATTCTGAAATTTTTAATAAGGAAAATACATGAATGCCCCTAGTGGCTTAGAATTAGGTTAAGGGTGTTGTAGTAATTGTACAAGCTAGTAAATATAAATAGAAAAGAAAAGAAAAGAAAAGGAAAAAGAGAAGTAATCTGAAATTTGAGAGAGAGAATCGGGAAGAGAGGAAGAAAGAAGAAGAAGAAGAGAAAAGAGGGAAAGAGAAGAGGAAGAGAAAGGAAGAAGGAGAAATAAGTTGTTAAGGTAATGTGTGTGTTTTATTATGTATAAATGTGATTATTAGCTATGATTTTGCTTGTATGGGTTGTTAGGGTTTGAGAATTTTATTTGGGTTTGATTGATGAATTAAGAGAGATGTTAAGGGTTGAATGTGTTGGGTAATAGTTTAATTAGTTTGATTGTAGATGATTTTGAAGTTTTGAGATGTTTGGTTTAAGAAAATATTGAGAAAAATGGTGAATAATGTTGATAAATTTCGAAATCCCTTGCTGGAAATTCTGGGTTGAGGTTGAAGATGACAAAAATTCATTTTGGTCCTTTTGGTGGAAAATTACAGTTTGGTCCCCGAAATTTGGAAAAATTACAGTTTGGTCCCTGGAATGAAATTCGAGATTCTGGACAGAATTGAGGATGAATTATGGACAAAATTTCAGTATAGTTGTGAATTTAAGAGGAGTTCAATTTAGTCCTTCAATTTGGTAAAATTACGATTTGGCCCTAAAAATATGAGAAAAATTCAGAATGGTCCCTAGGTGAAATAATAGCATTTAAGATTGGTTTGATGGATAATTGAAGTTCATTTGATGGATTATTATCAATTTTAGGAGTTAGGTATTTGGAATTAGATTTCGGAAGAAACCTTTGATTTAGGTTTTACGAAGAAATGGATAGTTGATTCAAAAACACATAGGATTATGATTTGAACTCTTAGATATGGTATTAAAGGTATTTTACTTCTTTTGAGTCATTTCTTGAGTATATCTTCTTTTATATATTCAGATAATCCCGATCTTCTACCCGCGGGACATCAGTAAGATTTCGTCAACACTCTGCTGTTGAACCTTATTTGCTTTTGAGTCAGGTGAGTGGATAATATTTAATATGCATGAGAAATAGTATAAATATTTGAAATTGCTAGTATGAATTGGATTATGCTTTTTGATAATATATACCTTGATTATATTCTTGATACGATAAAGCATAATCATTTGTTGAATATATGTTCTTGATATGAGCCTATATCTGTTTGTGAATTGATAGCTCCTCATTTGATTGATACCATGAGTTGAGCCTTGAGATATGAATATGTTTGTTTGAATATAAGATATACCTATGGTATGCCAGTCAGAATACCCATGCTAACAGGGTAGTGTTAGCCTTTGTGCACATCGTATCTGAAACCCTAGTTGGTCGGGGGAGTCACCAACCTGTGTGGACTGATCATCCCACAGTATGGAGCCTCATGCTCATTGCATTCTGATTTTCTGACGAGCTTTACCTATCACATGTTTGTTATGACCTATTTGAGAAACTCCTTGCAAGAACTTTGAGCCGATTTGATATTATACTTCTCTTTGCTATATTATCTCGTATATGTATATTGGATATTATCTACTCACTGAGTTGTTGAACTCACCCCCTCATTATTCATTATTTTCAGGGTCGTAGCTTGCTAGCAGGTCATTTTTGTCCAACTCTTGGAACCTGCTATTTTGGTTGTATTTGATATTTTGTTCGTATGTCTAGTTAGTGCTCCACAATTGTAATTGTAAATAAGCAACTCTTGTATTAAGACAATCGAATTATGTTATAAAGTTTACTTTGTTATCTCCGCTGCGTTGAACTCTGAATATGAATGATAAATTTGTGTGTAAGTTTGGGTTCGCATAGGTGTGGGACCTTGGAGGGGGACCATGCCTATGTGCCGGTCACGGATCCGGGACTCGGGTCGTGACAGAGATGGTATCAGAGCCAAAAATATAAAATGATTAAAAGTAAAAGAGTGAGTGACAAAACATAATGACATAGCTTTCAATTCATGAAATAATAGTAAAGTTAGGATTCGTATTGTGGAGCATTAGGATCCGTATTGTCTTGTTTGTTATGCTTGAAATTCTGAACTCTCATCAAGCATGTCTTCTTGATTCCTTATTGTCTTGTTTGTTATCCTTGAAATTCTGAATTCTCATCAAGCATATCTTCTTGATTCTTTATGTCTTCTATAGATATGTTTTCCGATAATTATACGATAACTATTGTGCTATTGTTTTGAAATGACAAAAATGTTCGTCCTTATATGATATGTCGAGGAATAGACATATAGCTAATACTATTGGAGTACGTGACGATCAGAAAGATGTCCGTATTGTGTAGTTAAGAAATGCAAGGTATATTCCTTATAGGAGGGGTGATGTATTCACACCTGAATATATTTTTATTCTTTGCTCTTTAGAAGCGAAAGTTTGTTTGATACGGGTGCAACCTTTTGTTTATGTCTCTATATATTGCAATGAGGTTAGATAGACAACTAACTCTGTTAGGATTTCTCATTTCTGTTTATATCTCCGCGGATGAGGAATTAATATTAGTGTATGTGTATCAAAATTGTGGGATAGAAATTGGAGATAAGATCCTTATGGGAGACTTGCATGTTTTAGATATGATTGATTTTGATGTGATTTTAGGAATGGATTGTTTGTCAAAGCATAGGGCTTTAAAAATTTGTCAGGGTAAGAAAGTAGTGTTTGATTTAAATGGAGAAATGAGGTTAATTTTTCAAGGAGATAAGATTGTGTGTTCATTAATTATACTATTGACTATCTCGAGGAGAATGACACGAAAAAAGGGTACAATGTTACCTAGCATATATAGTGGATGTAGATAAGGAAATTTCCTGGTTAGACCAAGTCCCAATAGCTAAGGAGTTCATTGATGTATTTCCTGATGAGTTACCTGGATTGCCACCGTATAGGAAGATTGATTTTTCTATTGATTTGGTTCTGGGTACCGAACCAATATCAATGGCACCATATAGAATGGCACCAGCAGAATTGAGAGAACTAAAGGAACAACTACAGGATTTATTAGATAAGAAGTTCATTCGGCCAAGTGTGTCTCCTTGGGGAGCCCCAGTGTTGTTTATGAAGAAGAAAGATGGGTCATTGAGGTTATGTATAGATTATAGACAACTAAATCGAGTGACAATTCGAAATAGATACCCACTTCCTCGAATAGATGATTTGTTTGATCAGTTGCAGGGAGCTCAATTCTTTTCTAAGTTTGATCTTCGATATGGGTATCATCAGTCGAGGATAAGGAAGACATTCCAAAAACCGCCTTTAGAACTCGGTATGGTCACTATGAGCTCTTGGTGATGTCTTTTGGATTAACGAATGCGCTAGAAGCTTTTATGGACTTGATGAACAAAGTGTTTAAACAGTTTATTGATCAATTTGTGATAGCTTTTATTGATGATATTTTGGTTTATTCAAAGTCTACTATTCAGATATTGGAGGATATGTTGAGAGCCTGTGTTATGGATTTTGGGGTTAGTTGGAGTAAGTTCCTATCATTAGTGGAATTTGCTTACAACAATAGTTATCAGGCTAGCATAGAGATGACACCTTATGAGGCTTTATACGGACGAAAATGTAGATCACCAGTTTGTTGGTTTGAGGTTGGTGAGAAAAGGCTAAGGGGACCTGAGTTGATTCAAATTACCTCGGAGAAGATAGAGGTGATCAGAAAGAGGCTTCAGACAGCTCAAAGTAGGCAGAAAAGTTACGCGGATAAAAGGAGGCGTGACTTGATTCAAATTACCTCGGAGAAGATAGAGGTGATCAGAAAGAGGCTTCAGACAGCCCAAAGTAGGCAGAAAAGTTACGCGGATAAAAGGAGGCGTGACTTAGAGTTTTCAGTGGGTGATTGTGTGTTCTTAAAGGTCTCACCGACCAAGGGAGTATTCAGGTTTGGAAAGAAAGGCAAGCTAAGTCCTCGATTTATTGGGCCGAATGAGATTTTGGAGCAGTTGCTTATAGGTTGGCCTTACCGCCAAATTTGTCGGCTATACATCCTGTACTTCATGTTTCTATGCTACGGAAGTATATGTCGGATCCATCTCATGTGTTAGAAGTGCATCCAGTTGAGTTAAGAGATGATGTGACTTATGAGGTGCAACCAGAAACTATAGTGGACCGACAAGTGAGGAAGCTAAGGTCGAAGGATATAGCTTCGGTGAAGGTGAAGTGGAAAGGTCATTCAATTGAAGAAGCGACATGGGAACTTGAGGATAAGATGCGTGAGGAATACCCTCATCTTTTTGATAATCTCGGTACGTATTTAAACATTTATTTAGTTTCGAGGACGAAACTTTTATAAGGTGGGGAGATTGTAGTATTCTGAAATTTTTAATAAGGAAAATACATGAATGCCCCTAGTGGCTTAGAATTAGGTTAAGGGTGTTGTAGTAATTGTACAAGCTAGTAAATATAAATAGAAAAGAAAAGAAAAGAAAAGGAAAAAGAGAAGTAGGCCCCGTTTGTTTGCTGGAAAGTGGTTTCCTGGAAAGTGAATCCTGTAAAGTGAATTCCTGGAAAGTGGTTTCCTGGAAAAGTGAATTCCTGGAAAGTGATGAATCCTGTAAAGTGAATTCCTGGAAGGTGGTTTCCTGGAAAGTGAATTCCTGAAAAGTGAATTCCGATGTTTGGCAGTGTTATGGAAAATGAACTGTGTTTGTTTGTGTTATGGAAAAGGAATTGGAAAATAATTTATTAATAAATTAATTTTTTTTTCAAGATTATCTAATATATATAAAATATTTAATATAAAATATTTTAATCACTTAAAATAAAAAAATGAAATCTAAAAAGTATAATGATTAATTTTTTTATTATATCCTATATTCATACATAGCTTATTTTATAAAATATAACAATATATGTCATATCATATTATAGAGAAATAAGCTTGTGAAATATTTTTTAAGTAAAACTTATTATTAATATATATTTTTTCCAATTTTAAAAACTTAAAATAAGTTTTTTTTAATTTTAAATCAAAATCTCAATGCAAAATTTTAATTTAGGTGATTAAAAAAAAATAGAATTTTTAAGATTTAAATTATTAGTTTTTGTGTTTTTTAATTGTTAATATCAGAATTATTATTTTTTTTTATAAAAAATAATACTTTAACATGTTTCTATTTTAAAAAAAAAAAAACAATAACTAGCTAGCTCACGGAAAGTGTATTCCGGATTTTAAAAGAGGAGTACACTTTCCGGATTTAAGCCTTAGGTTTTCCTTGGCTGGAAACAACTTTCCTGGAAAGTTGTTTCCAGCAAACAAACACAAAAAGAGGAGTACACTTTCCTGTGTTTGTTTGCTGGAAACAACTTTCCAGGAAAGTTGTTTCCAGCAAACAAACACCGGAAAGCAAGGAAAGTGAATTCCGGGAATTCACTTTCCTTGAAACAAACAAGGCCGTAATCTGAAATTTGAGAGAGAGAATCGGGAAGAGAGGAAGAAAGAAGAAGAAGAAGAGAAAAGAGGGAAAGAGAAGAGAAAGAGAAAGGAAGAAGGAGAAATAAGTTGTTAAGGTAATGTGTGTGTTTTATTATGTATAAATGTGATTATTAGCTATGATTTTGCTTGTATGGGTTGTTAGGGTTTGAGAATTTTATTTGGGTTTGATTGATGAATTAAGAGAGATGTTAAGGGTTGAATGTGTTGGGTAATAGTTTAATTAGTTTGATTGTAGATGATTTTGAAGTTTTGAGATGTTTGGTTTAAGAAAATATTGAGAAAAATGGTGAATAATGTTGATAAATTTCGAAATCCCTTGCTGGAAATTCTGGGTTGAGGTTGAAGATGACAAAAATTCATTTTGGTCCTTTTGGTGGAAAATTACAGTTTGGTCCCCGAAATTTGGAAAAATTACAGTTTGGTCCCTGGAATGAAATTCGAGATTCTGGACAGAATTGAGGATGAATTATGGACAAAATTTCAGTATAGTTGTGAATTTAAGAGGAGTTCAATTTAGTCCTTCAATTTGGTAAAATTACGATTTGGCCCTAAAAATATGAGAAAAATTCAGAATGGTCCCTAGGTGAAATAATAGCATTTAAGATTGGTTTGATGGATAATTGAAGTTCATTTGATGGATTATTATCAATTTTAGGAGTTAGGTATTTGGAATTAGATTTCGGAAGAAACCTTTGATTTAGGTTTTACGAAGAAATGGATAGTTGATTCAAAAACACATAGGATTATGATTTGAACTCTTAGATATGGTATTAAAGGTATTTTACTTCTTTTGAGTCATTTCTTGAGTATATCTTCTTTTATATATTCAGATAATCCCGATCTTCTACCCGCGGGACATCAGTAAGATTTCGTCAACACTCTGCTGTTGAACCTTATTTGCTTTTGAGTCAGGTGAGTGGATAATATTTAATATGCATGAGAAATAGTATAAATATTTGAAATTGCTAGTATGAATTGGATTATGCTTTTTGATAATATATACCTTGATTATATTCTTGATACGATAAAGCATAATCATTTGTTGAATATATGTTCTTGATATGAGCCTATATCTGTTTGTGAATTGATAGCTCCTCATTTGATTGATACCATGAGTTGAGCCTTGAGATATGAATATGTTTGTTTGAATATAAGATATACCTATGGTATGCCAGTCAGAATACCCATGCTAACAGGGTAGTGTTAGCCTTTGTGCACATCGTATCTGAAACCCTAGTTGGTCGGGGGAGTCACCAACCTGTGTGGACTGATCATCCCACAGTATGGAGCCTCATGCTCATTGCATTCTGATTTTCTGACGAGCTTTACCTATCACATGTTTGTTATGACCTATTTGAGAAACTCCTTGCAAGAACTTTGAGCCGATTTGATATTATACTTCTCTTTGCTATATTATCTCGTATATGTATATTGGATATTATCTACTCACTGAGTTGTTGAACTCACCCCCTCATTATTCATTATTTTCAGGGTCGTAGCTTGCTAGCAGGTCATTTTTGTCCAACTCTTGGAACCTGCTATTTTGGTTGTATTTGATATTTTGTTCGTATGTCTAGTTAGTGCTCCACAATTGTAATTGTAAATAAGCAACTCTTGTATTAAGACAATCGAATTATGTTATAAAGTTTACTTTGTTATCTCCGCTGCGTTGAACTCTGAATATGAATGATAAGTTTGTGTGTAAGTTTGGGTTCGCATAGGTGTGGGACCTTGGAGGGGGACCATGCCTATGTGCCGGTCACGGATCCGGGACACGGGTCGTGACAGAGATGGTATCAGAGCCGAAATTATAAAATGAATAGAAGTAAAAGAGTGAGTGACAAAACATAATGACATAGCTTTCAATTCATGAAATAATAGTAAAGTTAGGATTCGTATTGTGGAGCATTAGGATCCGTATTGTCTTGTTTGTTATGCTTGAAATTCTGAACTCTCATCAAGCATGTCTTCTTGATTCCTTTTGTCTTGTTTGTTATCCTTGAAATTCTGAATTCTCATCAAGCATATCTTCTTGATTCTTTATGTCTTCTATAGATATGTTTTCCGATAATTATACGATAACTATTGTGCTATTGTTTTGAAATGACAAAAATGTTCGTCCTTATATGATATGTCGAGGAATAGACATATAGCTAATACTATTGGAGTACGTGACGATCAGAAAGATGTCCGTATTGTGTAGTTAAGAAATGCAAGGTATATTCCTTATAGGAGGGGTGATGTATTCACACCTGAATATATTTTTATTCTTTGCTCTTTAGAAGCGAAAGTTTGTTTGATACGGGTGCAACCTTTTGTTTATGTCTCTATATATTGCAATGAGGTTAGATAGACAACTAACTCTGTTAGGATTTCTCATTTCTGTTTATATCTCCGCGGATGAGGAATTAATATTAGTGTATGTGTATCAAAATTGTGGGATAGAAATTGGAGATAAGATCCTTATGGGAGACTTGCATGTTTTAGATATGATTGATTTTGATGTGATTTTAGGAATGGATTGTTTGTCAAAGCATAGGGCTTTAAAAATTTGTCAGGGTAAGAAAGTAGTGTTTGATTTAAATGGAGAAATGAGGTTAATTTTTCAAGGAGATAAGATTGTGTGTTCATTAATTATACTATTGACTATCTCGAGGAGAATGACACGAAAAAAGGGTACAATGTTACCTAGCATATATAGTGGATGTAGATAAGGAAATTTCCTGGTTAGACCAAGTCCCAATAGCTAAGGAGTTCATTGATGTATTTCCTGATGAGTTACCTGGATTGCCACCGTATAGGAAGATTGATTTTTCTATTGATTTGGTTCTGGGTACCGAACCAATATCAATGGCACCATATAGAATGGCACCAGCAGAATTGAGAGAACTAAAGGAACAACTACAGGATTTATTAGATAAGAAGTTCATTCGGCCAAGTGTGTCTCCTTGGGGAGCCCCAGTGTTGTTTATGAAGAAGAAAGATGGGTCATTGAGGTTATGTATAGATTATAGACAACTAAATCGAGTGACAATTCGAAATAGATACCCACTTCCTCGAATAGATGATTTGTTTGATCAGTTGCAGGGAGCTCAATTCTTTTCTAAGTTTGATCTTCGATATGGGTATCATCAGTCGAGGATAAGGAAGACATTCCAAAAACCGCCTTTAGAACTCGGTATGGTCACTATGAGCTCTTGGTGATGTCTTTTGGATTAACGAATGCGCTAGAAGCTTTTATGGACTTGATGAACAAAGTGTTTAAACAGTTTATTGATCAATTTGTGATAGCTTTTATTGATGATATTTTGGTTTATTCAAAGTCTACTATTCAGATATTGGAGGATATGTTGAGAGCCTGTGTTATGGATTTTGGGGTTAGTTGGAGTAAGTTCCTATCATTAGTGGAATTTGCTTACAACAATAGTTATCAGGCTAGCATAGAGATGACACCTTATGAGGCTTTATACGGACGAAAATGTAGATCACCAGTTTGTTGGTTTGAGGTTGGTGAGAAAAGGCTAAGGGGACCTGAGTTGATTCAAATTACCTCGGAGAAGATAGAGGTGATCAGAAAGAGGCTTCAGACAGCTCAAAGTAGGCAGAAAAGTTACGCGGATAAAAGGAGGCGTGACTTGATTCAAATTACCTCGGAGAAGATAGAGGTGATCAGAAAGAGGCTTCAGACAGCCCAAAGTAGGCAGAAAAGTTACGCGGATAAAAGGAGGCGTGACTTAGAGTTTTCAGTGGGTGATTGTGTGTTCTTAAAGGTCTCACCGACCAAGGGAGTATTCAGGTTTGGAAAGAAAGGCAAGCTAAGTCCTCGATTTATTGGGCCGAATGAGATTTTGGAGCAGTTGCTTATAGGTTGGCCTTACCGCCAAATTTGTCGGCTATACATCCTGTACTTCATGTTTCTATGCTACGGAAGTATATGTCGGATCCATCTCATGTGTTAGAAGTGCATCCAGTTGAGTTAAGAGATGATGTGACTTATGAGGTGCAACCAGAAACTATAGTGGACCGACAAGTGAGGAAGCTAAGGTCGAAGGATATAGCTTCGGTGAAGGTGAAGTGGAAAGGTCATTCAATTGAAGAAGCGACATGGGAACTTGAGGATAAGATGCGTGAGGAATACCCTCATCTTTTTGATAATCTCGGTACGTATTTAAACATTTATTTAGTTTCGAGGACGAAACTTTTATAAGGTGGGGAGATTGTAGTATTCTGAAATTTTTAATAAGGAAAATACATGAATGCCCCTAGTGGCTTAGAATTAGGTTAAGGGTGTTGTAGTAATTGTACAAGCTAGTAAATATAAATAGAAAAGAAAAGAAAAGAAAAGGAAAAAGAGAAGTAGGCCCCGTTTGTTTGCTGGAAAGTGGTTTCCTGGAAAGTGAATCCTGTAAAGTGAATTCCTGGAAAGTGGTTTCCTGGAAAAGTGAATTCCTGGAAAGTGATGAATCCTGTAAAGTGAATTCCTGGAAGGTGGTTTCCTGGAAAGTGAATTCCTGAAAAGTGAATTCCGATGTTTGGCAGTGTTATGGAAAATGAACTGTGTTTGTTTGTGTTATGGAAAAGGAATTGGAAAATAATTTATTAATAAATTAATTTTTTTTTCAAGATTATCTAATATATATAAAATATTTAATATAAAATATTTTAATCACTTAAAATAAAAAAATGAAATCTAAAAAGTATAATGATTAATTTTTTTATTATATCCTATATTCATACATAGCTTATTTTATAAAATATAACAATATATGTCATATCATATTATAGAGAAATAAGCTTGTGAAATATTTTTTAAGTAAAACTTATTATTAATATATATTTTTTCCAATTTTAAAAACTTAAAATAAGTTTTTTTTAATTTTAAATCAAAATCTCAATGCAAAATTTTAATTTAGGTGATTAAAAAAAAATAGAATTTTTAAGATTTAAATTATTAGTTTTTGTGTTTTTTAATTGTTAATATCAGAATTATTATTTTTTTTATAAAAAATAATACTTTAACATGTTTCTATTTTAAAAAAAAAAAAACAATAACTAGCTAGCTCACGGAAAGTGTATTCCGGATTTTAAAAGAGGAGTACACTTTCCGGATTTAAGCCTTAGGTTTTCCTTGGCTGGAAACAACTTTCCTGGAAAGTTGTTTCCAGCAAACAAACACAAAAAGAGGAGTACACTTTCCTGTGTTTGTTTGCTGGAAACAACTTTCCAGGAAAGTTGTTTCCAGCAAACAAACACCGGAAAGCAAGGAAAGTGAATTCCGGGAATTCACTTTCCTTGAAACAAACAAGGCCGTAATCTGAAATTTGAGAGAGAGAATCGGGAAGAGAGGAAGAAAGAAGAAGAAGAAGAGAAAAGAGGGAAAGAGAAGAGAAAGAGAAAGGAAGAAGGAGAAATAAGTTGTTAAGGTAATGTGTGTGTTTTATTATGTATAAATGTGATTATTAGCTATGATTTTGCTTGTATGGGTTGTTAGGGTTTGAGAATTTTATTTGGGTTTGATTGATGAATTAAGAGAGATGTTAAGGGTTGAATGTGTTGGGTAATAGTTTAATTAGTTTGATTGTAGATGATTTTGAAGTTTTGAGATGTTTGGTTTAAGAAAATATTGAGAAAAATGGTGAATAATGTTGATAAATTTCGAAATCCCTTGCTGGAAATTCTGGGTTGAGGTTGAAGATGACAAAAATTCATTTTGGTCCTTTTGGTGGAAAATTACAGTTTGGTCCCCGAAATTTGGAAAAATTACAGTTTGGTCCCTGGAATGAAATTCGAGATTCTGGACAGAATTGAGGATGAATTATGGACAAAATTTCAGTATAGTTGTGAATTTAAGAGGAGTTCAATTTAGTCCTTCAATTTGGTAAAATTACGATTTGGCCCTAAAAATATGAGAAAAATTCAGAATGGTCCCTAGGTGAAATAATAGCATTTAAGATTGGTTTGATGGATAATTGAAGTTCATTTGATGGATTATTATCAATTTTAGGAGTTAGGTATTTGGAATTAGATTTCGGAAGAAACCTTTGATTTAGGTTTTACGAAGAAATGGATAGTTGATTCAAAAACACATAGGATTATGATTTGAACTCTTAGATATGGTATTAAAGGTATTTTACTTCTTTTGAGTCATTTCTTGAGTATATCTTCTTTTATATATTCAGATAATCCCGATCTTCTACCCGCGGGACATCAGTAAGATTTCGTCAACACTCTGCTGTTGAACCTTATTTGCTTTTGAGTCAGGTGAGTGGATAATATTTAATATGCATGAGAAATAGTATAAATATTTGAAATTGCTAGTATGAATTGGATTATGCTTTTTGATAATATATACCTTGATTATATTCTTGATACGATAAAGCATAATCATTTGTTGAATATATGTTCTTGATATGAGCCTATATCTGTTTGTGAATTGATAGCTCCTCATTTGATTGATACCATGAGTTGAGCCTTGAGATATGAATATGTTTGTTTGAATATAAGATATACCTATGGTATGCCAGTCAGAATACCCATGCTAACAGGGTAGTGTTAGCCTTTGTGCACATCGTATCTGAAACCCTAGTTGGTCGGGGGAGTCACCAACCTGTGTGGACTGATCATCCCACAGTATGGAGCCTCATGCTCATTGCATTCTGATTTTCTGACGAGCTTTACCTATCACATGTTTGTTATGACCTATTTGAGAAACTCCTTGCAAGAACTTTGAGCCGATTTGATATTATACTTCTCTTTGCTATATTATCTCGTATATGTATATTGGATATTATCTACTCACTGAGTTGTTGAACTCACCCCCTCATTATTCATTATTTTCAGGGTCGTAGCTTGCTAGCAGGTCATTTTTGTCAAACTCTTGGAACCTGCTATTTTGGTTGTATTTGATATTTTGTTCGTATGTCTAGTTAGTGCTCCACAATTGTAATTGTAAATAAGCAACTCTTGTATTAAGACAATCGAATTATGTTATAAAGTTTACTTTGTTATCTCCGCTGCGTTGAACTCTGAATATGAATGATAAATTTGTGTGTAAGTTTGGGTTCGCATAGGTGTGGGACCTTGGAGGGGGACCATGCCTATGTGCCGGTCACGGATCCGGGACTCGGGTCGTGACAATTCCAAGTTTCTTCAGCAATGAAAGTGGTGAAGTTTGTTCTAGAAAAGTTGGCAAAACAGAGAAGAAGAACTGTTAAATATGTACATGGTCTGCAAGCTTACAGAAACTAATCCGCAAGAGTCTAACTCACTTTAAACACAATGATGTCGAGTCAAAAACACCAACCACCGTTTGTTCGAATGATCCGACAGCTTGCCAATTATGCCTCTTCCCCCCTGAATCCACCATCACCACCACTGCACCACCTTGTGCATGTTTCAGCAAAGTTTATCAGCCAAGAACTTCTGCCATTCCCTCAAATGATAGAAGATATGGGTCTCCAACCTTTGATGCTTGAATCGCAAGATCTCGATGACCACCGTCAAGAGCATCAAACTTTCCTGGTGCTGCGATTCCTCCTATAAGAATTGAAACAAAGCCATCAATAATCAACTAAGTATTTACTGGTATTAAAAATATATTTTAAAAACAATTGCTAGTAAAAAAGAAACAACGCAATGAAAAACTACAGTTTTTTTAATTGAATTCAGACTATCAATTGTTAGTGTTAGGAGTTAGAAGAAAGATAAACTTTCACTTAAATTGTAGTGCCTAATAATAATAATTTCCTTTTATATTTTCTCAATTTCCCATTAAAAAAAGACTTTCTTAAAAAATTCCAATAAAAACTTAGCCCCCCGTTTCTTCAACAACACAACACATTCACCCGACAACCCGACCCGACCTGACCTGACCTGACAAGAAGACAACTAGGCATGCCAGCTGTACTTTCAACCTCATAACTCTTTCGACTCTCAAACCCTTAAAAAAGAAGAAAACTCTTCTCCTTCTACTCATCCACTTTTACCACAACAGAGGCATAGCGAAATCAAACCAGCATCAAGATTCTTCTTTTAATCTAAATCCCATCATCCCACCTATCCCATTATCCCACCTTCAATGGCTTCTATTTGTATAAATGACACATTAACAGATGATGAACTAGGATCAATATTATCAAAGCTAGAGAATGACAAGGACAAGGAGATATTTGGGTTGGTTTGTAAGAGATGGTTAGGGTTGCAGAGTATAGAAAGGAAGAGACTTGCTGCTAGAGCTGGACCTCATATGCTTCAAAAGATGGCTGCTAGGTTTTCTAGATTGATTGAATTGGACTTGTCTCAGTCTATTTCAAGGTCTTTCTATCCTGGTGTTACTGATTCTGATCTTGCTGTTATTGCTGATGGTTTTAGATGCTTAAAGGTCCTGAATTTGCAAAATTGTAAAGGTAAAATCACTTATCCGTTCTGTGTTTTTGTTTCTTTAAATTAGGTTGCAAAAAGGGATTGTTTATTTCGTTTCCATGCAGTTTTGGAGGATTCATTCTGTGGAGAAACTTTGGTGCTTTCGTGGGTTTTTGTGTGTTAATGTGGCTATGATGAAAAAGTTTTTTTTTTAATTGGATTGAGCTGCATAATTTTGAGGGTAAAGGTAACTGTTTTGGTGATCTTCATGGTATAATTAGAGGGTTTAGGTGTTTTGTTTTTAATATTTGATGGAAAACGTGGCGGGTTGATTGAAAATGGGCTAAGATTCTTTGAAATTGATTAGATTCCTATAATAGGCTTACTGATAAAGACTCAATATTGCTGAATCCGAAACATGATTTACAATATTGAGAAGCCGAACAGTCAGTAACTTTTCTGTTTGCTGAGTTTTCTCTATTTTCTACTTGTGAAACCGTAAAAATAATAATGATTAATACTGTTAAAGAGGTATTTTTAGGTTTTGAATTTACTCATATGGTGCAATTTTGGTCCTTTGCTGAACCTTCACCATAATGCATTACTAAGGGTGAGAGGTTTTGTCCATAAATATCTGCATTATGCCCTCTTGTTTTTTCTTTACAATATACATGGTGAATTTTAAAATCGACTTCATTTTAATGCAATTTTTGTTTTTGACAAGCTCACTCTGCATATTGGCTTAGCTGTTTTAGCAATGATATACAGGTATCACAGATAAGGGAATGGCATCAATCGGAGGTGGTCTTTCATCTCTACAGTCCTTGAATGTATGCTATTGCAGAAAGCTAACAGACAAGGGATTGTTGGCTGTTGCCGAGGGCAGTCAAGGTCTGCGAAGCCTGCATCTTGATGGATGCAAATTTGTTACTGATGAAGTACTAAAAGCTCTTTCTAAGAACTGCCCAAATCTAGAAGAGTTGGGACTGCAAGGTTGTACCAGCATAACTGACTGTGGACTTGCAGATCTTGTTAGTGGATGTCGGCAGATTCATTTCTTAGATATCAATAAATGCAGCAATGTGGGGGACAGTGGGGTTTCCACTGTTTCAGAGGCATGCTCATCTTTCATGAAGACACTGAAGTTGTTGGATTGTTTTAGAGTTGGGAACAAGTCTATTTTATCTCTCGCCAGGTTTTGCGAAAATCTGGAAACCCTCATCATTGGTGGCTGTAGAGACATCTCTGATGAGTCTATAAAATCCTTAGCCGTTTCCTGCAGAAGCAGTTTGAAAAACTTGCGCATGGACTGGTGTTTAAATATCTCAAACTCTTCAATAAGCTGCATCCTCACTGAGTGCCGAAACCTGGAGGATCTTGATATTGGGTGCTGTGAGGAAGTTACAGATGCTGTCTTTCATGGTTTAGGGGCTATGGGAACTGAAATGAGGCTGAAGGTTTTGAAAATCAGTAACTGCCCAAAGATCACAGTGGCTGGGATAGGCATGCTTTTGGATAAATGCAACTCTTTGGAATACCTTGATGTAAGGTCCTGCCCGCACATTACCAAGTCAGGTTGTGACGTGGCTGGATTGCAGTTCCCTGATTTCTGTAAAGTGAATTTCACTGGAAGCTTAAATGTTCTACTGTGAGCCAGAATGAGGAGATTCGCATGGTCATCGCTAGAATGGTTATGGTTATGTATATTATGCATGCATTCTTTGTTTGTGCGTCTGTCTTTCTTAATTATGGATTCTGATATGATAATATGATTCTATATTGGTTCATCCCACATTTATCTCTTTCTGATGCTTCACATTGGAGATTTCTTTTCTTGACTGCAATTGTCAAGTCTGACGTGTTTTGTGGCTCTATTTTGGAGAATCTTTTCCTTTTTCATTATTAAGATGAACTGAAGTTCGATTTTTGGTGTGCTTGGTGGAAGTAATTAAAGGCATGACATGGATCAGTTGGTATGTCTAGTTCATATTAGTTGCTGATATTAAAGGCATGACATGGATCAGTTGGTAGGTCTTTTTCACTCTGTTTTTCAAATGATTTTTTTTTTAAAATTATCTTTCAACATTTAATTTTATTAGATATTAAATTTTATAATTTGTTTTGATTTACCTCACTGTGTTGAATCCGGTTAAGTTTTTAATTAATTTTTTTCTCAACTTAGTCTTTAAAAAATGATTAGGGATCGAGATTTGTAATTATTATTTAATTTGTTTTTTATGAGATTATCATTATCATCAAGAATGTGAGTTTTGTGGATTATTCAGTTTGATTTTTTATGCTTTTATTAATTATTATTTTTATTTCATCCTTTAATAATATGTTAATTGATAATTGAATTTTATAATATTTTTTTATTTGTTTTTTATGGAGTTATCTCAGTCCCTTGACCTAAGGTTTGACATGTAAATTCAAGTTGACTCAAGTAATTTTTTATTTAATTTTTTTTTCCAGTTTAATCATTCAATATTAAGTTGCTCGATAATTAGATTTTTTTTTATTTAATATAAATTAACACTAACTATTTAAACATGTAATTTTGTTAATTCACATTCAACAATAACATAAAATAATGGATTATTTAACAAAATAACATAACTACATCTAATTAACAACTTAAATTTCATCTAATTAATCTAATTTCTAATTCAAAATTCTAGCATTCAATAAAATTAAATTACCACTAATTAAATATAAATCATATCAAATTAATTGAGGAAAAAATGTTCAATATATCTTCAAATGTGGAATGTAGATGGTGAGAGTGATTGATGATGAGCATTTTAGCCGGGACTTGTTACTGGTAAAGAGAAAAAGAAAGAGCTTGCCACAAGTAGAGCTAGAGAAAGAAAGGAATTCAGGAGATGGTGAGTGAGAGAGAGAGAGAGGAGAGAGAGAGTGTATTGAGATTAAAATTCAAATGAAAACATAAATACCATTTGCGATACCTGAAAGTATGCTAGTTTTTATCATCGAGCGTGACGTGATGATAAAAAAATTATGATTTGCATAACAAGTCTCGAGTTCAAGTCACATGTACATCCTTTGTAAAAGCCTGGAATAACCGAGATTTTATTCGCTTACATGGGTCACAAAGTATACTTTACCGGGGTGAGATTTCCTCACATAAAAAAATGCTAGTTTTGATCATATGTATTACTTTACTATTTTTTCACGTGAGTAAAAAAAAACAAAAAAACTTAGCCTTGGTTGTTTGCTGATTTATTGTAATTTACAGCCATGATGGGATGTGTGGGTCCTAATGTTGGAGTTTATTAGAGATATACAATGTCGCCACTCGCCAGTGTTCTTACCTGCCATGTGAAGGAATGGAAAGGTATCATGGTCTGCTCCTGATTGTGGAAACGGCCAACAGAAGTTGGAATCATTTTGTCAGTTGGCTCATGTGGCAGGTTGTGATTCGTGAAGTGTTCTTTAAATTCCACTAAACCAGGTTAACCTTAAAATTCAGGGCCCATTTAGGATTACAGAATACTCCACCTGCCTTTTCATTGCATAACTTTACCTGACAACCTTTTGGTGGATCGAGGACTGATTGAGAAAACCATCTCCAGCAAGTAGCTTAGCACTGCTGGAATGCCATCATGGAGGTATTGGCATCTGATAATCACCAGTTAAAGGGTATCATAGCTATTTAAATATTGCCAAATGATTTCGTATTGCAGTTTTTTTCCACCTATGTAACCCAGCTTCCAAAAGCTGTTGTAGAGCTTAATTTCAATCTCAGATAACATGCTGAGTGCACTGAAGATGTCACTAAAATATTGTTTGGTAAGAGATTTTCCTTCCATGTAATGATCTACCAGTGAATCCAGTAAAAGGGCAGTAGACACATCAGAGGGCAATGAGAATGACCACTACCACATGAGAAATAGCTTGTTATACATGCCATTTGGCCAAGATCATATAATGTTTTAATCCAGAAGGTTGAGAAATCAAAATCCATTAGTTTAGAATAACTTTTTACATTTTCTTTGATCAACTGACCGTGTTGACCCCTCTCATGTCATTTAGCTACATTTGACGAAACAAAAGGGAGAAAAAACTTCTGTTTACATCAGAGTTGAATGGCTTGTATTCATCTGTTTCTGAGTTATTGCCTGCTGAAGAGACTTGAAAGCTTTCTGATAGCTGAAGAAACCCATAAACCAGAAATCAAAATCATCTACCGTTACAACTTCTATGTACTTCTCCGACGGCTTCTTCACATTCTCCCTTTGGTTGGCTGTCATTATCTTTCTTAATGGGATAACTACCTGCATAAATTGATATTTTTCCAGGATGTTAGAGATCAGAGATGCTAGAGAGGGAGACGAGACAAAGGAGAGACAGAAGTAACTTTATTTCTCTCGTTACCTTATAATGAATTTTCATCAATATTCCTTCGGGAGAAGACAATTTAATCGATCTCTCACTGCAGAAGGCAATCTTTTCAGTAGAGGTAAAGAGGAGGCCTGCAATAGGACCGGCTGTGGTTGACAAATAACACTGGCAAACCCTCAGCAATCTTTCTCCTTCACTAACACCAAAAAGCTGCCTGAAAACTTTCTTCACCCCTCCTACTTGAATAATCCTAGCCCCCAAGCTCAGCTTCCCGATAAGAGTTTCAGTGATCCTGGTCCCCAGTTTCACTGCAGTTACAAAATTGAGATGAATTTAGCATCTGTGAAGTGTTGAATGAGAGTAAATTTGATGAATCTTGACCACGAATCACATTTCCAGTAACTTACCATGCTCTCGGATCCCATGAGCAAATTTGTCAGCTGTTTTACCTAGCTTGTTCATTCTTTTAAGCACAGAATCTGTTTTATCTGCAATATAATAAGACTAGCTGGTCAGTAAACAGAAGCCTGACTTCATTTTTTGGGGAGATCAAAAGAGGAAATGAGGGAAAGAAATATACTTTGCTTGCATGTCAGAGATTTATTTGCAGGAGTTGGAATGTAGCGCTGTTCAGGATGTTCAAGTAATAGTCTTGGCCTTTTCTCAACCGAATATGCTGCTGATCTGATTGGAATGCCAGGAACTTGTTTCTGTGAAGTCTTCATATCTGATGAGCAGGGAAGATCTGATAACGCCTGGAATTAATGACTCGAGCTGTTTTTTCGGTGCTGCTGCAAATGTCAGCTGACCAGAGTATTTTGCTTTGAGAGAGATGTGGAGGCTGCTTAGCTTGATCAAACCTTGTATTCTGCAAGTCTATATAAAGAGGTATGGATAGTTGGTTGATCTTTAAATATTTTTGGTTGCATGACTCAGCTATGGCTCATCGACAAGGACAAAGGCACACATAATGACCCGTAAAGATATATTGCTTGGAAAGGTATAGAAATGACGGCATATTATGTTGCTCTTTCTAAGCTTCTTTTTTTTGTTTAAAAAAAAGATATTGTTGGGTCCTGGTGTGCTTATTTTTAGCCTCGCTTAAATCACTATAAAATAAAATAATCCAGTCAAATTTTATGATTTTTCGAAAGACATTTTTCAGGCATTTTCTCCAGATATAAAAAAATAAAATAACTGGGAATGGGATCATTCTATTCTAGTTTCATCAGCAATGACAGTGGTGTTGGCAGAACATGTTAAACTGGTGACTAGAAGACTGGTTTCAGGAGGTGAAAATCCTCCTTCTGTTTTGTGTAGTTTGCTTCCTCAGAACATTTTCCTTTACGAATTTTGGAAAATCTCTCACCTTTTTCCAAATGGGACCAAGAAATTAAAGAAAATCTTGTTGATTAGTTGGGGCAGTTTTTAGTCATAAATCCTAACAAGCACTGCATAGCTTCTGCTCTTCAATTAGCTGACTGTGTGAGGGCGTGTCAATAAAGCTTTTTGTGCTGGCATGTTAGCTTTCTGATGCCACCCCACTCCTTTTTTATTCGTCGATGTTGTCCAAATTGTAAGGTGGTCATTACAATCTTAAAAGTTGTTGGATAACATTTCCTTTGCATTAAGTGTCATCAAACTTTTTCCTAGATTGTGGAAGCTGATGAATTACAAAGTGTTGGAAAATTGAAAAAAAACTCTGATACCAATTGTTGGAATGTAGAGGTGCCCACTATTTCAATTGAAAAATTCTAGCCCTTAGCTAAGAATTAATTGAAATATTTCAGCCCTTAGCTGAAGAACAAAAAACAAAGAGATCAATGGGTAAAACCCAATATCTGTTTTTTCTTGTCATCCCTCTAATTGTATTTATAGAGGAAATCAAAGGCATTACAAGAACCCTAATCAAACACAAACTCTTAATCTTATCATAGATAA
Source organism: Salix brachista (assembly GCA_009078335.1). Classification (NCBI taxonomy): domain Eukaryota; kingdom Viridiplantae; phylum Streptophyta; class Magnoliopsida; order Malpighiales; family Salicaceae; genus Salix; species Salix brachista. The sequence goes on along the minus strand of CM018576.1, from coordinate 6,490,978 downwards.
GATTTAAACTAGAAGTAGAAAAGAATAATCAAAACACATCACTAAATGCTAGAATTTAAATGACTAACATTAATAAAAAACTTATCACTAATTTGTAGCAGAATTGGAACCAAATTCTTCAACACTCCTCCTTGGTTCCAAGGCTGCACATATCTATCTTCTTCTTTAGCTTTTTAAATTTGTCTCTCTGTGGTAGTTGATTGTCACTCTCTACTATCTCCCATAAATAGAAAGCCTTCAAATATGCCTCCATCTTCACTGCCTAAATTCCAAAATTCTGACCAGTAAACACTAGTGTTTTTGGTGAAAAGGATGCAGAATCCATTCTGAAAAATTCAACCGTGATTTGTTGATAAAGAAGTTTAACAATTGCTGCTGTGAAGCCTTTGTGCAATTGTTTTAAAGAATTTGAGAAGAGTAACTAATCCTTCTACTTCAAGATTTTGCAGAAAAATAAGAACTCTCGTTTTTCACTCAATCCCTTCTAAGATCAAATCAGCTCTGATATACCTCACAAAAACCTTCAAAGTCCTTAGCTTTGATTTCCCTTAAGACCTCACTTTTAAACCTTTCAAAGCCTTTAGCTTTGATTTCCCTTAAAACCTCACTTTTAAACTCTCGTGTTTCACACAATCCCTTCAAAGATCCTAGTAGCTCTGATACCAATTGTTGGAAAATTGAAAAAAAACTCTGATACCAATTGTTGGAATGTAGAGGTGCCCACTATTTCAATTGAAAAATTCTAGCCCTTAGCTAAGAATTAATTGAAATATTTCAGCCCTTAGCTGAAGAACAAAAAACAAAGAGATCAATGGGTAAAACCCAATATCTGTTTTTTCTTGTCATCCCTCTAATTGTATTTATAGAGGAAATCAAAGGCATTACAAGAACCCTAATCAAACACAAACTCTTAATCTTATCATAGATAAGATTTAAACTAGAAGTAGAAAAGAATAATCAAAACACATCACTAAATGCTAGAATTTAAATGACTAACATTAATAAAAAACTTATCACTAATTTGTAGCAGAATTGGAACCAAATTCTTCAACACTCCTCCTTGGTTCCAAGGCTGCACATATCTATCTTCTTCTTTAGCTTTTTAAATTTGTCTCTCTGTGGTAGTTGATTGTCACTCTCTACTATCTCCCATAAATAGAAAGCCTTCAAATATGCCTCCATCTTCACTGCCTAAATTCCAAAATTCTGACCAGTAAACACTAGTGTTTTTGGTGAAAAGGATGCAGAATCCATTCTGAAAAATTCAACCGTGATTTGTTGATAAAGAAGTTTAACAATTGCTGCTGTGAAGCCTTTGTGCAATTGTTTTAAAGAATTTGAGAAGAGTAACTAATCCTTCTACTTCAAGATTTTGCAGAAAAATAAGAACTCTCGTTTTTCACTCAATCCCTTCTAAGATCAAATCAGCTCTGATATACCTCACAAAAACCTTCAAAGTCCTTAGCTTTGATTTCCCTTAAGACCTCACTTTTAAACCTTTCAAAGCCTTTAGCTTTGATTTCCCTTAAAACCTCACTTTTAAACTCTCGTGTTTCACACAATCCCTTCAAAGATCCTAGTAGCTCTGATACCAATTGTTGGAAAATTGAAAAAAAACTCTGATACCAATTGTTGGAATGTAGAGGTGCCCACTATTTCAATTGAAAAATTCTAGCCCTTAGCTAAGAATTAATTGAAATATTTCAGCCCTTAGCTGAAGAACAAAAAACAAAGAGATCAATGGGTAAAACCCAATATCTGTTTTTTCTTGTCATCCCTCTAATTGTATTTATAGAGGAAATCAAAGGCATTACAAGAACCCTAATCAAACACAAACTCTTAATCTTATCATAGATAAGATTTAAACTAGAAGTAGAAAAGAATAATCAAAACACATCACTAAATGCTAGAATTTAAATGACTAACATTAATAAAAAACTTATCACTAATTTGTAGCAGAATTGGAACGAATCTTCCTTGCCAAACAAAAGAAAGTGCCATTCCTTAGTGACGACTTGGAGCTTGAATGTCACCTCTACTATCTCCCATTCTTCAAATATGCTCCACTCATCGCGAATTCCAAAATTTGTTCCCAAGGTCGCATATTGCCAGAAGCCTTTGTGCTATGTTTTAAAGAATTTGAGAAGAGTAACTAATCCTTTTACTCGTTTTTCACTCAATCCCTTCTAAGATCAAATCTCGAGATACTGTCCTTAGCTGGTATTTCCTTAAGTTGCCTTTAGCTTTGATTTCTTACTTCTACACTCAAACTCCTCTCACAAAGATCCTAAAGAGCTAGAAGCCTTCGATACCAATTGTTGAATGTGAGGTGCTCCAATTGAAAATTCAGCCCTTCACTTAAATTCTCAAAATCTTTTTCTTGTCACCAAGAAACAAAGGCCACAAGAACCTAATCAAACATAAACTCTTAATCTTATCATAGATAAGATTTAAACTAGAAGTAGAAAAGAATAATCAAAACACATCACTAAATGCTAGAATTTAAATGACTAACATTAATAAAAAACTTATCACTAATTTATGCCTCCATCTTCACTGCCTAAATTCCAAAATTCTGACCAGTAAACACTAGTGTTTTTGGTGAAAAGGATGCAGAATCCATTCTGAAAAATTCAAGCCTTTGTGCAATTGTTTTAAAGAATTTGAGAAGAGTAACTAATCCTTCTACTTCAAGATTTTGCAGAAAAATAAGAACTCTCGTTTTTCACTCAATCCCTTCTAAGATCAAATCAGCTCTGATATACCTCACAAAAACCTTCAAAGCCCTTAGCTTTGATTTCCCTTAAGACCTCACTTTTAAACCTTTCAAAGCCTTTAGCTTTGATTTCCCTTAAAACCTCACTTTTAAACTCTCGTGTTTCACACAATCCCTTCAAAGATCCTAGTAGCTCTGATACCAATTGTTGGAAAATTGAAAAAAAACTCTGATACCAATTGTTGGAATGTAGAGGTGCCCACTATTTCAATTGAAAAATTCTAGCCCTTAGCTAAGAATTAATTGAAATATTTCAGCCCTTAGCTGAAGAACAAAAAACAAAGAGATCAATGGGTAAAACCCAATATCTGTTTTTTCTTGTCATCCCTCTAATTGTATTTATAGAGGAAATCAAAGGCATTACAAGAACCCTAATCAAACACAAACTCTTAATCTTATCATAGATAAGATTTAAACTAGAAGTAGAAAAGAATAATCAAAACACATCACTAAATGCTAGAATTTAAATGACTAACATTAATAAAAAACTTATCACTAATTTGTAGCAGAATTGGAACCAAATTCTTCAACACTCCTCCTTGGTTCCAAGGCTGCACATATCTATCTTCTTCTTTAGCTTTTTAAATTTGTCTCTCTGTGGTAGTTGATTGTCACTCTCTACTATCTCCCATAAATAGAAAGCCTTCAAATATGCCTCCATCTTCACTGCCTAAATTCCAAAATTCTGACCAGTAAACACTAGTGTTTTTGGTGAAAAGGATGCAGAATCCATTCTGAAAAATTCAACCGTGATTTGTTGATAAAGAAGTTTAACAATTGCTGCTGTGAAGCCTTTGTGCAATTGTTTTAAAGAATTTGAGAAGAGTAACTAATCCTTCTACTTCAAGATTTTGCAGAAAAATAAGAACTCTCGTTTTTCACTCAATCCCTTCTAAGATCAAATCAGCTCTGATATACCTCACAAAAACCTTCAAAGTCCTTAGCTTTGATTTCCCTTAAGACCTCACTTTTAAACCTTTCAAAGCCTTTAGCTTTGATTTCCCTTAAAACCTCACTTTTAAACTCTCGTGTTTCACACAATCCCTTCAAAGATCCTAGTAGCTCTGATACCAATTGTTGGAAAATTGAAAAAAAACTCTGATACCAATTGTTGGAATGTAGAGGTGCCCACTATTTCAATTGAAAAATTCTAGCCCTTAGCTAAGAATTAATTGAAATATTTCAGCCCTTAGCTGAAGAACAAAAAACAAAGAGATCAATGGGTAAAACCCAATATCTGTTTTTTCTTGTCATCCCTCTAATTGTATTTATAGAGGAAATCAAAGGCATTACAAGAACCCTAATCAAACACAAACTCTTAATCTTATCATAGATAAGATTTAAACTAGAAGTAGAAAAGAATAATCAAAACACATCACTAAATGCTAGAATTTAAATGACTAACATTAATAAAAAACTTATCACTAATTTGTAGCAGAATTGGAACCAAATTCTTCAACACTCCTCCTTGGTTCCAAGGCTGCACATATCTATCTTCTTCTTTAGCTTTTTAAATTTGTCTCTCTGTGGTAGTTGATTGTCACTCTCTACTATCTCCCATAAATAGAAAGCCTTCAAATATGCCTCCATCTTCACTGCCTAAATTCCAAAATTCTGACCAGTAAACACTAGTGTTTTTGGTGAAAAGGATGCAGAATCCATTCTGAAAAATTCAACCGTGATTTGTTGATAAAGAAGTTTAACAATTGCTGCTGTGAAGCCTTAGTGCAATTGTTTTAAAGAATTTGAGAAGAGTAACTAATCCTTCTACTTCAAGATTTTGCAGAAAAATAAGAACTCTCGTTTTTCACTCAATCCCTTCTAAGATCAAATCAGCTCTGATATACCTCACAAAAACCTTCAAAGTCCTTAGCTTTGATTTCCCTTAAGACCTCACTTTTAAACCTTTCAAAGCCTTTAGCTTTGATTTCCCTTAAAACCTCACTTTTAAACTCTCGTGTTTCACACAATCCCTTCAAAGATCCTAGTAGCTCTGATACCAATTGTTGGAAAATTGAAAAAAAACTCTGATACCAATTGTTGGAATGTAGAGGTGCCCACTATTTCAATTGAAAAATTCTAGCCCTTAGCTAAGAATTAATTGAAATATTTCAGCCCTTAGCTGAAGAACAAAAAACAAAGAGATCAATGGGTAAAACCCAATATCTGTTTTTTCTTGTCATCCCTCTAATTGTATTTATAGAGGAAATCAAAGGCATTACAAGAACCCTAATCAAACACAAACTCTTAATCTTATCATAGATAAGATTTAAACTAGAAGTAGAAAAGAATAATCAAAACACATCACTAAATGCTAGAATTTAAATGACTAACATTAATAAAAAACTTATCACTAATTTGTAGCAGAATTGGAACCAAATTCTTCAACACTCCTCCTTGGTTCCAAGGCTGCACATATCTATCTTCTTCTTTAGCTTTTTAAATTTGTCTCTCTGTGGTAGTTGATTGTCACTCTCTACTATCTCCCATAAATAGAAAGCCTTCAAATATGCCTCCATCTTCACTGCCTAAATTCCAAAATTCTGACCAGTAAACACTAGTGTTTTTGGTGAAAAGGATGCAGAATCCATTCTGAAAAATTCAACCGTGATTTGTTGATAAAGAAGTTTAACAATTGCTGCTGTGAAGCCTTTGTGCAATTGTTTTAAAGAATTTGAGAAGAGTAACTAATCCTTCTACTTCAAGATTTTGCAGAAAAATAAGAACTCTCGTTTTTCACTCAATCCCTTCTAAGATCAAATCAGCTCTGATATACCTCACAAAAACCTTCAAAGTCCTTAGCTTTGATTTCCCTTAAGACCTCACTTTTAAACCTTTCAAAGCCTTTAGCTTTGATTTCCCTTAAAACCTCACTTTTAAACTCTCGTGTTTCACACAATCCCTTCAAAGATCCTAGTAGCTCTGATACCAATTGTTGGAAAATTGAAAAAAAACTCTGATACCAATTGTTGGAATGTAGAGGTGCCCACTATTTCAATTGAAAAATTCTAGCCCTTAGCTAAGAATTAATTGAAATATTTCAGCCCTTAGCTGAAGAACAAAAAACAAAGAGATCAATGGGTAAAACCCAATATCTGTTTTTTCTTGTCATCCCTCTAATTGTATTTATAGAGGAAATCAAAGGCATTACAAGAACCCTAATCAAACACAAACTCTTAATCTTATCATAGATAAGATTTAAACTAGAAGTAGAAAAGAATAATCAAAACACATCACTAAATGCTAGAATTTAAATGACTAACATTAATAAAAAACTTATCACTAATTTGTAGCAGAATTGGAACCAAATTCTTCAACACTCCTCCTTGGTTCCAAGGCTGCACATATCTATCTTCTTCTTTAGCTTTTTAAATTTGTCTCTCTGTGGTAGTTGATTGTCACTCTCTACTATCTCCCATAAATAGAAAGCCTTCAAATATGCCTCCATCTTCACTGCCTAAATTCCAAAATTCTGACCAGTAAACACTAGTGTTTTTGGTGAAAAGGATGCAGAATCCATTCTGAAAAATTCAACCGTGATTTGTTGATAAAGAAGTTTAACAATTGCTGCTGTGAAGCCTTTGTGCAATTGTTTTAAAGAATTTGAGAAGAGTAACTAATCCTTCTACTTCAAGATTTTGCAGAAAAATAAGAACTCTCGTTTTTCACTCAATCCCTTCTAAGATCAAATCAGCTCTGATATACCTCACAAAAACCTTCAAAGTCCTTAGCTTTGATTTCCCTTAAGACCTCACTTTTAAACCTTTCAAAGCCTTTAGCTTTGATTTCTCTTAAAACCTCACTTTTAAACTCTCATGTTTCACACAATCCCTTCAAAGATCCTAATAGCTCTGATACCAATTGTTGGAAAATTGAAAAAAACTCTGATACCAATTGTTGGAATGTAGAGGTGCCCACTATTTCAATTGAAAAATTCTAGCCCTTAGCTAAGAATTAATTGAAATATTTCAGCCCTTAGCTGAAGAACAAAGAACAAAGAGATCAAAGGGTATAAACCCAATATCTGTTTTTTCTTGTCATCCCTCTAATTGTATTTATAGAGGAAATCAAAGGCATTACAAGAACCCTAATCAAACACAAACTCTTAATCTTATCATAGATAAGATTTAAACTAGAAGTAGAAAAGAATAATCAAAACACATCACTAAATGCTAGAATTTAAATGACTAACATTAATAAAAAACTTATCACTAATTTGTAGCAGAATTGGAACCAAATTCTTCAACACTCCTCCTTGGTTCCAAGGCTGCACATATCTATCTTCTTCTTTAGCTTTTTAAATTTGTCTCTCTGTGGTAGTTGATTGTCACTCTCTACTATCTCCCATAAATAGAAAGCCTTCAAATATGCCTCCATCTTCACTGCCTAAATTCCAAAATTCTGACCAGTAAACACTAGTGTTTTTGGTGAAAAGGATGCAGAATCCATTCTGAAAAATTCAACCGTGATTTGTTGATAAAGAAGTTTAACAATTGCTGCTGTGAAGCCTTTGTGCAATTGTTTTAAAGAATTTGAGAAGAGTAACTAATCCTTCTACTTCAAGATTTTGCAGAAAAATAAGAACTCTCGTTTTTCACTCAATCCCTTCTAAGATCAAATCAGCTCTGATATACCTCACAAAAACCTTCAAAGTCCTTAGCTTTGATTTCCCTTAAGACCTCACTTTTAAACCTTTCAAAGCCTTTAGCTTTGATTTCCCTTAAAACCTCACTTTTAAACTCTCGTGTTTCACACAATCCCTTCAAAGATCCTAGTAGCTCTGATACCAATTGTTGGAAAATTGAAAAAAAACTCTGATACCAATTGTTGGAATGTAGAGGTGCCCACTATTTCAATTGAAAAATTCTAGCCCTTAGCTAAGAATTAATTGAAATATTTCAGCCCTTAGCTGAAGAACAAAAAACAAAGAGATCAATGGGTAAAAACCCAATATCTGTTTTTTCTTGTCATCCCTCTAATTGTTTTTATAGAGGAAATCAAAGGCATTACAAGAACCCTAATCAAACACAAACTCTTAATCTTATCATAGATAAGATTTAAACTAGAAGTAGAAAAGAATAATCAAAACACATCACTAAATGCTAGAATTTAAATGACTAACATTAATAAAAAACTTATCACTAATTTGTAGCAGAATTGGAACCAAATTCTTCAACACTCCTCCTTGGTTCCAAGGCTGCACATATCTATCTTCTTCTTTAGCTTTTTAAATTTGTCTCTCTGTGGTAGTTGATTGTCACTCTCTACTATCTCCCATAAATAGAAAGCCTTCAAATATGCCTCCATCTTCACTGCCTAAATTCCAAAATTCTGACCAGTAAACACTAGTGTTTTTGGTGAAAAGGATGCAGAATCCATTCTGAAAAATTCAACCGTGATTTGTTGATAAAGAAGTTTAACAATTGCTGCTGTGAAGCCTTTGTGCAATTGTTTTAAAGAATTTGAGAAGAGTAACTAATCCTTCTACTTCAAGATTTTGCAGAAAAATAAGAACTCTCGTTTTTCACTCAATCCCTTCTAAGATCAAATCAGCTCTGATATACCTCACAAAAACCTTCAAAGTCCTTAGCTTTGATTTCCCTTAAGACCTCACTTTTAAACCTTTCAAAGCCTTTAGCTTTGATTTCCCTTAAAACCTCACTTTTAAACTCTCGTGTTTCACACAATCCCTTCAAAGATCCTAGTAGCTCTGATACCAATTGTTGGAAAATTGAAAAAAAACTCTGATACCAATTGTTGGAATGTAGAGGTGCCCACTATTTCAATTGAAAAATTCTAGCCCTTAGCTAAGAATTAATTGAAATATTTCAGCCCTTAGCTGAAGAACAAAAAACAAAGAGATCAATGGGTAAAACCCAATATCTGTTTTTTCTTGTCATCCCTCTAATTGTATTTATAGAGGAAATCAAAGGCATTACAAGAACCCTAATCAAACACAAACTCTTAATCTTATCATAGATAAGATTTAAACTAGAAGTAGAAAAGAATAATCAAAACACATCACTAAATGCTAGAATTTAAATGACTAACATTAATAAAAAACTTATCACTAATTTGTAGCAGAATTGGAACCAAATTCTTCAACACTCCTCCTTGGTTCCAAGGCTGCACATATCTATCTTCTTCTTTAGCTTTTTAAATTTGTCTCTCTGTGGTAGTTGATTGTCACTCTCTACTATCTCCCATAAATAGAAAGCCTTCAAATATGCCTCCATCTTCACTGCCTAAATTCCAAAATTCTGACCAGTAAACACTAGTGTTTTTGGTGAAAAGGATGCAGAATCCATTCTGAAAAATTCAACCGTGATTTGTTGATAAAGAAGTTTAACAATTGCTGCTGTGAAGCCTTTGTGCAATTGTTTTAAAGAATTTGAGAAGAGTAACTAATCCTTCTACTTCAAGATTTTGCAGAAAAATAAGAACTCTCGTTTTTCACTCAATCCCTTCTAAGATCAAATCAGCTCTGATATACCTCACAAAAACCTTCAAAGTCCTTAGCTTTGATTTCCCTTAAGACCTCACTTTTAAACCTTTCAAAGCCTTTAGCTTTGATTTCCCTTAAAACCTCACTTTTAAACTCTCGTGTTTCACACAATCCCTTCAAAGATCCTAGTAGCTCTGATACCAATTGTTGGAAAATTGAAAAAAAACTCTGATACCAATTGTTGGAATGTAGAGGTGCCCACTATTTCAATTGAAAAATTCTAGCCCTTAGCTAAGAATTAATTGAAATATTTCAGCCCTTAGCTGAAGAACAAAAAACAAAGAGATCAATGGGTAAAACCCAATATCTGTTTTTTCTTGTCATCCCTCTAATTGTATTTATAGAGGAAATCAAAGGCATTACAAGAACCCTAATCAAACACAAACTCTTAATCTTATCATAGATAAGATTTAAACTAGAAGTAGAAAAGAATAATCAAAACACATCACTAAATGCTAGAATTTAAATGACTAACATTAATAAAAAACTTATCACTAATTTGTAGCAGAATTGGAACCAAATTCTTCAACACTCCTCCTTGGTTCCAAGGCTGCACATATCTATCTTCTTCTTTAGCTTTTTAAATTTGTCTCTCTGTGGTAGTTGATTGTCACTCTCTACTATCTCCCATAAATAGAAAGCCTTCAAATATGCCTCCATCTTCACTGCCTAAATTCCAAAATTCTGACCAGTAAACACTAGTGTTTTTGGTGAAAAGGATGCAGAATCCATTCTGAAAAATTCAACCGTGATTTGTTGATAAAGAAGTTTAACAATTGCTGCTGTGAAGCCTTTGTGCAATTGTTTTAAAGAATTTGAGAAGAGTAACTAATCCTTCTACTTCAAGATTTTGCAGAAAAATAAGAACTCTCGTTTTTCACTCAATCCCTTCTAAGATCAAATCAGCTCTGATATACCTCACAAAAACCTTCAAAGTCCTTAGCTTTGATTTCCCTTAAGACCTCACTTTTAAACCTTTCAAAGCCTTTAGCTTTGATTTCCCTTAAAACCTCACTTTTAAACTCTCGTGTTTCACACAATCCCTTCAAAGATCCTAGTAGCTCTGATACCAATTGTTGGAAAATTGAAAAAAAACTCTGATACCAATTGTTGGAATGTAGAGGTGCCCACTATTTCAATTGAAAAATTCTAGCCCTTAGCTAAGAATTAATTGAAATATTTCAGCCCTTAGCTGAAGAACAAAAAACAAAGAGATCAATGGGTAAAACCCAATATCTGTTTTTTCTTGTCATCCCTCTAATTGTATTTATAGAGGAAATCAAAGGCATTACAAGAACCCTAATCAAACACAAACTCTTAATCTTATCATAGATAAGATTTAAACTAGAAGTAGAAAAGAATAATCAAAACACATCACTAAATGCTAGAATTTAAATGACTAACATTAATAAAAAACTTATCACTAATTTGTAGCAGAATTGGAACCAAATTCTTCAACACTCCTCCTTGGTTCCAAGGCTGCACATATCTATCTTCTTCTTTAGCTTTTTAAATTTGTCTCTCTGTGGTAGTTGATTGTCACTCTCTACTATCTCCCATAAATAGAAAGCCTTCAAATATGCCTCCATCTTCACTGCCTAAATTCCAAAATTCTGACCAGTAAACACTAGTGTTTTTGGTGAAAAGGATGCAGAATCCATTCTGAAAAATTCAACCGTGATTTGTTGATAAAGAAGTTTAACAATTGCTGCTGTGAAGCCTTTGTGCAATTGTTTTAAAGAATTTGAGAAGAGTAACTAATCCTTCTACTTCAAGATTTTGCAGAAAAATAAGAACTCTCGTTTTTCACTCAATCCCTTCTAAGATCAAATCAGCTCTGATATACCTCACAAAAACCTTCAAAGTCCTTAGCTTTGATTTCCCTTAAGACCTCACTTTTAAACCTTTCAAAGCCTTTAGCTTTGATTTCCCTTAAAACCTCACTTTTAAACTCTCGTGTTTCACACAATCCCTTCAAAGATCCTAGTAGCTCTGATACCAATTGTTGGAAAATTGAAAAAAAACTCTGATACCAATTGTTGGAATGTAGAGGTGCCCACTATTTCAATTGAAAAATTCTAGCCCTTAGCTAAGAATTAATTGAAATATTTCAGCCCTTAGCTGAAGAACAAAAAACAAAGAGATCAATGGGTAAAACCCAATAACTGTTTTTTCTTGTCATCCCTCTAATTGTATTTATAGAGGAAATCAAAGGCATTACAAGAACCCTAATCAAACACAAACTCTTAATCTTATCATAGATAAGATTTAAACTAGAAGTAGAAAAGAATAATCAAAACACATCACTAAATGCTAGAATTTAAATGACTAACATTAATAAAAAACTTATCACTAATTTGTAGCAGAATTGGAACCAAATTCTTCAACACTCCTCCTTGGTTCCAAGGCTGCACATATCTATCTTCTTCTTTAGCTTTTTAAATTTGTCTCTCTGTGGTAGTTGATTGTCACTCTCTACTATCTCCCATAAATAGAAAGCCTTCAAATATGCCTCCATCTTCACTGCCTAAATTCCAAAATTCTGACCAGTAAACACTAGTGTTTTTGGTGAAAAGGATGCAGAATCCATTCTGAAAAATTCAACCGTGATTTGTTGATAAAGAAGTTTAACAATTGCTGCTGTGAAGCCTTTGTGCAATTGTTTTAAAGAATTTGAGAAGAGTAACTAATCCTTCTACTTCAAGATTTTGCAGAAAAATAAGAACTCTCGTTTTTCACTCAATCCCTTCTAAGATCAAATCAGCTCTGATATACCTCACAAAAACCTTCAAAGTCCTTAGCTTTGATTTCCCTTAAGACCTCACTTTTAAACCTTTCAAAGCCTTTAGCTTTGATTTCCCTTAAAACCTCACTTTTAAACTCTCGTGTTTCACACAATCCCTTCAAAGATCCTAGTAGCTCTGATACCAATTGTTGGAAAATTGAAAAAAAACTCTGATACCAATTGTTGGAATGTAGAGGTGCCCACTATTTCAATTGAAAAATTCTAGCCCTTAGCTAAGAATTAATTGAAATATTTCAGCCCTTAGCTGAAGAACAAAAAACAAAGAGATCAATGGGTAAAACCCAATATCTATTTTTTCTTGTCATCCCTCTAATTGTATTTATAGAGGAAATCAAAGGCATTACAAGAACCCTAATCAAACACAAACTCTTAATCTTATCATAGATAAGATTTAAACTAGAAGTAGAAAAGAATAATCAAAACACATCACTAAATGCTAGAATTTAAATGACTAACATTAATAAAAAACTTATCACTAATTTGTAGCAGAATTGGAACCAAATTCTTCAACACTCCTCCTTGGTTCCAAGGCTGCACATATCTATCTTCTTCTTTAGCTTTTTAAATTTGTCTCTCTGTGGTAGTTGATTGTCACTCTCTACTATCTCCCATAAATAGAAAGCCTTCAAATATGCCTCCATCTTCACTGCCTAAATTCCAAAATTCTGACCAGTAAACACTAGTGTTTTTGGTGAAAAGGATGCAGAATCCATTCTGAAAAATTCAACCGTGATTTGTTGATAAAGAAGTTTAACAATTGCTGCTGTGAAGCCTTTGTGCAATTGTTTTAAAGAATTTGAGAAGAGTAACTAATCCTTCTACTTCAAGATTTTGCAGAAAAATAAGAACTCTCGTTTTTCACTCAATCCCTTCTAAGATCAAATCAGCTCTGATATACCTCACAAAAACCTTCAAAGTCCTTAGCTTTGATTTCCCTTAAGACCTCACTTTTAAACCTTTCAAAGCCTTTAGCTTTGATTTCCCTTAAAACCTCACTTTTAAACTCTCGTGTTTCACACAATCCCTTCAAAGATCCTAGTAGCTCTGATACCAATTGTTGGAAAATTGAAAAAAAACTCTGATACCAATTGTTGGAATGTAGAGGTGCCCACTATTTCAATTGAAAAATTCTAGCCCTTAGCTAAGAATTAATTGAAATATTTCAGCCCTTAGCTGAAGAACAAAAAACAAAGAGATCAATGGGTAAAACCCAATATCTATTTTTTCTTGTCATCCCTCTAATTGTATTTATAGAGGAAATCAAAGGCATTACAAGAACCCTAATCAAACACAAACTCTTAATCTTATCATAGATAAGATTTAAACTAGAAGTAGAAAAGAATAATCAAAACACATCACTAAATGCTAGAATTTAAATGACTAACATTAATAAAAAACTTATCACTAATTTGTAGCAGAATTGGAACCAAATTCTTCAACACAAAGGATAAAGAAAAACCCTTCAAGAACCAGCAAAGGAAAAGTCATTTTCTCAAATGGATTATAACTCCTACCTAACTTGTTCTTATCTGGAATGAAATCTTTTTCTTCTCATCAAGCTTGACTCTTCAATGCTGAGGTGGTGGTGACTGGATTTCAAGGAGGTCAAGCACACTTCAACTTTCACTTTTGGCCTTAAAATCTCCACCAAGGATCATATACTAGAGGCCACTTTGAGCGAACGTTTGTAAATATTGCTTTTCATGTTTAAATTGACATATCATACCGACATCAGCTTCATTTCTCACATATCAATTATTTAAATAATAAAATCTTCTTTTACTTACAGCACAAAGCTGACCACATCTAAAAAAAGGAGAGAGACGGGTAGACAACTGCTCTGCCTGGAAACCAAACCGTCGGGATTTGCGAAAAGACAGGATTGCGATTCCATTAGCAGGGGAAGATTTATTCAATTCTGGCCTAAAAATCTCCATCTGTCTTTCTGTTCAGTGACTGTATATGCCTGCAGAATATGCTCTGGGAGATGTAGAATCCGTTTAGGCTGATCGAACCTTGGATTCTGAAACCACACGCGTACATAAAGGGGTTACTGTTGGAAAAAATCTGATGAACAAACACTTACTGTTCAAATCACTGTCAGGAATTTGGTACCTGACGAGAAAAGCAATCACTGTTCAGATCAGTGACTATAAACCTGAAGAATTTCTAGATTTTCAAAGAACTAGAGAACAAGTAAATTTGACAATGATGTTCAGAATAAAGGGCAGAATTTTTTCTTAGGTTACTGCCATCCCTCTGTTTTTATTTATAGAAAACGAAATTGAAAGTTTTACAAGAGTATGAATTCTAATTAAATACAAACTCTTGTTCTATACTAATACTCAATGAACTTAAACTGAACCTTAGTAAAATACTAGACTCCTTTGATCAAACAATTGATCCTTATTGACCTAAACTCGAATACTAAATTAAAAACAAAACACTAAGTCTCTGTTGCAGCTCTGCCTTCAATCCTTCAGTTTCAAATTGCAAGCTTGGAATCAGCTGCAGTTTTATCTTCATTCTTCAACAGTTACGAATTGGTGAACCTTTAGCTTCTTGTTGCATTAGTCACCCATACCTCATCAACAAGAACAAAAGCACATTTACTCACAACGATAATTGAAAGATATAGGTATTGTAGGTCCAGGTCAGCCCAATTTTTAAATTCTCTAAATCACAATATATACATATATGAATTAATATATAACAATTTTCTATGGACCCTATTTTCTATGTAAAAATTTTCTCCAGGTGAATGGATAGTAGGTTTTATTATTTTTATCTACTGGTCATTAAGTTTCCATTTTATGGATGCATCTTCAGCTTTGAGTTCCAAGTAAACTACATGAAAAATCTCCAAATCATGAAATTAGCTTTCTTAACCCCTTTCAAATTCCTGATCCCTCTCAGATTTTCCTCCTTCCACAGGCTGAAAGTATAATCTGCACTTCAAAACAGAGTGGCAACATCACAGGCTAAAAACGCTGCTCCTACAACCGCAGCAATATATAGGCAAAGCTGCCTCAGCTACTTTGATGTCTGTTGAGCCCCAGTTCTTACGTTCCTTGAACATACTGTGGTATCGCAGCAATACACTGGTTCTTTAAGAGCTGCTGTCTTCTAACTCTCCTTCAGCTTGAATCTTGGAATTTTTAAATCTTGAATTAGTTGCTTGGAAAAGAAAAACGCATCTCATACATATCAAGAAATTGCCAGCAAACCTTCCTCAGTGCTGATTATATGCAAATCTCTCGATTGACTCTAGAGCATATATCATGGTATCATCACCTGTTGTCGGGCCAATTTACAGAGAGATTTTCATATCTGAAAGGACCTGCTTTGGGGAGCACATATGTCCCTTGAATCTATCACGTGATGCTTTGAATTCTTCATTTGAAAGATCTGCAAATCGATTGACGCCGAGTTTGTAAGATTTGCCGGTTTGGCTGTCAAATGCATCTATGCGTGCAACATTTTCCTTGAATATGCTGTAACGCGTCTCCTTCTCAGCGTCATCCTCGTATACACGTCCATGCTGAGCCATCCATTGCACGTTCCTCTCGTACATGGACACATCCTGAAGGGTTCGAGCGACAGATTTAGAAGGCCAAGCCCCCAAAACGAAGAGCAAGGCCAGGCAAATTAAAGAGTTGGGATTGTTTGGTGAACCTCGTGACAGATTTGGCAGTGGTAGCAGCCACTATAGTACTGAAGGAATTAGAAAACAGGAAGGCACACTATCTCTACTCACACACACAGAGAAATTTATAAAGCGATTCCGCTGATACCTTTTTCAGTATAGTGTTTCAAGGCTTGCCTTTCGAATCTACGTTCCCTTCAAAATGTTTTGATTTGCAAATTTTGTTGTCATATCATTGTTTTCTTTTGAATTTGCTTTACTATATAAGGTTTATGAGTGGCGTATGCGCTATATTAATGTGCGAGTTCTGTTTAATATTTGCTCCGTTTTTCAACCCAAGTATGTTTTTTCTCTCTTTATTACTGTGTTTTAGTATTGCTACTAATGGGAGAAATTCTTACAAGGTCTAGAACTACTATATCTCCTGGATTTTCCATTAGTAGTGCCACAAACAAATCTCTTTTAAAGGAGATCTGTTATGCTAAAGTTCGATGTCTGCTTATATTTTTCTTCATAGTTGGTTACTATTGTCACTGCTTGTAAAGGCTATGTTATGATGATTTGAGGTTTGTCTTTGGTGACTTGAAAATGGACTTTTTAGGTATGGAAAATGGTTTTTTGGATGGTTTTTTAGTGGTTGAATCTTTTTATAATTTGATGAGGTCTATTTTAAGATATTTTGATTGGAGTTTTCAAGGCTATTTAGAGGTGGTTTAGTTGGCTATTTCTAGGCTATTTTTGGGTTGATTTTGGGGTTGTTTCATGTATGTTGTAAGGTTTTTTGTGGAGGTTTAAGGGTTGTTATGTGGTGGTTTTCACGAGTGGAAGGTGATGTTATTACTTTAAGGGCTATTTTTGGGTTTGTTTCAAGCTGGAAAGTTAAGGAAAGGGCTATTGTAATCATGCCCATGAGGTCTGTTCATGGCAATTTTCCTCTCCTCTACACCTTGGGTTGTTTGAGTTAGGATTTTGTGGAATTTTTATAAGAGATACATGGAGATTCTAGAGCTTATGGGTTGATAAGATCTTGACCCTTAATGTTGAAGAAAAAAACCTAGTCATTCATTAAAGTTAATGATAAAAGCTTTCCGCAAAGTAAAACTCATATATATATATATATATAAACAAAGTAAGGAAAATATAGTGGCTAATGCACTATCATGAATGTATATACTTCTTTCAATTTTAAATGCTAAATTATTAGGATTTCATTGTGGAAAACATTTATATAATGATGGTGTTGATTTTGGCAAGGTTTATAAAAACATGAGAGAATCAACATTTAATAATTTTTTTAGATTTGATGGTTGTTTTTTTTTTAAAATAAAATTAATATGACACTTTGGAGTTATGAAGACTTTAGATGTTTTGCTCGAGCATTTTTGTTGGCCTAAAATAAATAAATAAAAAGATATGCAAATAATTTGTGATAGGAGTTTTATTTTTTTAGTTTTTACTAGGTGAAAAAGGAGTAGGGATTCTATTTTTATGGTTGTAAATAAGTTTTTTAAGATAACATATTCTATATCTTGTCATAAAATTAATGATGCAACTCATATAATAGATCTATTCTTTAAGAAAATGGTTCGATTTCATGGAGATTCCTTGAAGAATTTTTTTTTTTTATCATAATGTTAAATATCATAATTACTTTTGAAAGGTTTTATAGAGTAAGTTGAGAATAAAATTGTTATTTTCTATTACTTACCATCCATAATTAAATAGATAGTCAAATTAAAGTAGTGAAGAGTAAGTATATTTCTAAGAGTTATTAATCAAAAGAATTTTAAGAATTGCGAAGATTTCATGCCGTTTATTGAATTTGCATGTAAAGAAATGTGCATTTACTTGTCATCCTGAAGCTTGCCAGCCATGCTGCCGCCTGGTCGGCAACATGAAATCTTGAAACTTCAACTCTTCAACTTCTGCTTCCTCTCGTGTGGGGGACAAGAAGGCGATGAGGCAATTCTCTTTCTTAGTTGCATTGAAACACAAGTCATCTCAAGTTCTTTCTCAGCACAAGTTGCTGATGCGGGCCTTTGCGTTCTACCATTTGTATTCCTTTTCTTTTCCACTAAGGCAAAGCACCAGACCTTTACTGTTCACAGATTTTGGTTATGTAAGAAAAGACCATAAAGTTAGGTTGCATTAAACTTTCCAGATAAAGAAATCCATGCGCTTCTTTGTCATTGCTGTGTGGTGATAAGCTTCTTCGTTTTTTTTTCTGACTAATTAATTTACCAGCAATATATAGTGCTAAAGAATTTGATTCCAATTCTTCTACAAATTAGCGATAAGTTTTTTTTATTAATGTTAGTCATTTAATTCCATCATTTAGTGCTGTGTTTTGATTGTTCTTTTCTACTTCTAGTTTAAATCTTATCTTTGATAAGTTTAGTTTAAGAGTTTGTGTTTGATTAGGGTTCTTGTAATGCTTTTGATTTCTTCTATAAATATAATTAGAGGGATGACAATAAAAAATAGATCTTGGATTTTACCCCTTATCTCTACAATTACTTGTTCTTTGTTATTTAGCTAAGGGCTAGACTCTACCATAGTTTTTTCCAATTTTCCAACATATAGACCTCGCTGCTCTTTTTTCCAGGGCCTTCCCTTCTCCTCGCACCCATATCATCAGATTCTCTACAGGGATCTCTAAAGTTCCAGATTCTGATGTCAGAAAAACACCACTCACCATGTTTCCAAATGCCCTTTTTCAAAAGAAGGATAACATCAGAAAGCCAAAATGACAACTCAGAGGGCATCAATGCCACACTGTCAAGAGTCGGTGTGAGACACACCACAATGCTTTGTTTGGATTTTGCATGATTTAAAAGTTGCCCCCACATAATTGGAGTATTGTTAACCTTCTTTGGCCCCTTACTCATAATGGAATTCATTTCATTTTCCCAAAGATTTGCCTTCCTTGAATCAGGGGGCAAGGACGAATTTGAGGGGTGGCCTGTCCCTCCCAAAGTTTGACAATTTTTTTATAAAAAAAACCCTATACTAACACAATCTCGAGGAATTGCTATGAAATGGTCCCCAAAAATCCTTCATAAACAAATCCTTCATAAACCATTGAGTCTTTTTATTTGCTGTTGTTGTTTCTTGGTATAACAGAAGGGAACAAAAGAAAAATGGCTCAATTTCCTGAGCAAGTGACAACAATCTACCCTAGCTAGCCCCAGTTTTTACTTTTTTATTCCCCTCGAGTCTAGACTTGTTCATTCTCTATGAAAAAAATTCTTGCTCAGCGAGAGCCAAGTTGCTAAATAGAATTTCATAAGAGAAGATTTGAACTTTTGCATGACTCCTTTTTCTGTAAGCAATCAAACTTACCAAGTCTGCCTTTATTTTTATTAATGAGCCCTGTAGATGATTCATGCTGTGACCCACCAGCAAAAACCTAATCCTTTTAAATACCTTTGCATAATACAAAGATTTCTTCAACCATAGGAATCAAATCATCTCTTCTCATAGATATCTGTTCTTGGTAATAGCAAAAGAGGCAAGAGGCTAGAGTAAATTTCCAGCCTTTCCATCAGAAATGAAGAGCACATTTCAGAATCAAGCTATTGGAATTCCAATCAACACAGCAGCGTACACTGCTAAGAGATCTCCTCTGAGATACTTGCCAGGACCTGATGGCCAATATTCTCAGGCATATTTTAAACAATGCAAAGCAGACTCGATGCTTAAAATGATGAACAAGCTAGGAAAGAAAGCAGACAATTTTGCAAATGGTGTTCGAGAGCATGGTAACTACGTACTTTTCTCCTGGAATAATCTAGTCTTCATATTTCATGAGATTCTTTCCTTTATCCTAACATTGTTTTTCCTATTCTTGATGATTTTGAAACTGCAGTGAGACTAGGGCCAAAGATTACTGAAACAGTTAAAGGAAAGCTGAGCCTGGGGGCTAAAATTCTTCAAGTAGGAGGGCTGGAAAAAATCTTTAAGCAGTTATTTGCTGTTAGCGAAGATGAAAAACTGTTGAAGGCTCCCCAGTGCTATTTGTCAACAACAGCGGGTCCTATTGCAGGCCTTCTATTCATCTCCACTGAAAAAGTCGCCTTTTGTAGCGAGAGATCAATCAAATTCTCTTCTCCGAGTGGAAAACCAGTTAGAGTACTCTACTACAAGGTAACTTCAACAACACATATTTGAATAACTTCTCCCAGCTTCTCTTCCTCACTCAATGTTTTTTTAACTTTTTGCATGAATATTTTGCAGGTATTGGTTCCTCTCAAGAAGATAAAAATGGTTAACCAGAGTGAGAATGTAAAGAAGCCTTCACAAAAGTATCTGCAACTAGTTACAGTGGATGATTTTGAGTTCTGGTTTATGGGATTCATAAATTATCAGAAAACTTTCAAGTATCTTCAGCAGGCAATGTCCCAAACCTCAGAAGAGATGCATGTCACTTTCTAGTGACTTATATCTTCTACCTCGTCAGAAATTCAGAATATCAAGTACAGGCAAAAGTAGACAGAACTACAGTACTGTATCAAATTTTGTTAGTGAATGTATAGACTCTTAAGAAATTACTGTTATTAAATTCTTGTTATTACTCTATGATTTTCAAGTTTCTGGCCAGGAAAACAAGATGGTCATCAAGAGACAATTCCTGAAATGTATGTCAATAAATGTTTTCTCATTAAGTGTTGAAAGGTGCAAGTATAAATTGAGGAGCCCAATCCTTGCTACAGAAGGATTATTCAAGAGTTGAGCAACCAGCATATATAATTAACACAATCCCGTCCGGACAATAAATATATTCTCTCCATCTTTCTCAAAGGAATACCAACCATGCCAACCCACAACATGTGCAAATCTGTCCGCTTTCCCTAACTTGTTCTTCCTTTTAAGCACGTAATACTGTCCTTGAAATGTGAAGATTTACCACCCCATTACTAAAACACCTTTCTTTGATGCACTCGTTGGTAGATAGAGGATAGAAGTTCATTTTGTTTCAACTTGGAAAATTGCACTGGATAGCAGGGTCAGGTAAGTAACTTTCGGACGTTCAATTGTGAGTAAGACTAATTTAATTGGAATTCTATTAACTAGATTGTGAAAATAGGGCACGGATTCCTTTTCTCTTTCTTTATATTCAAGGAAGAGGTAGCTGCCATGTTGAACCGCCATGGATGCTGCGAACGTATTTCTTAGCACAAAAAGCATGGTAGGTAAATCTTACCATTTCATGCTTGAGTAATCAAAGGCACAGCAACAACAATAAAGGCATATCCACTGACTCACAATAGACATTACTTAAAATATGTTATGGTAGTCGTAAAGAGGTCCAAGTCCTCTCTGTTGAAATTCTACGTACGATGTATCAGAAGAATACATTTGGTGTTTCTTGTGCATGACTCTATCTTCAGAATTATTTTGAGAATAATATAAATTACATTACGGGATCTCATCTAATAGTTTAAGTTTTAAGGTGAGATGATTTCATGATACAGTATCAAAGTCTTGTTGACCCAGCAATCACGAGTTTAAATCTTATCACCCTCATTCTATTTGATGAAAAATCAAACATATGGTAGTGTGAGTTTGTACAAGTTTCAAGCTCAAAGAACTTTCAATTGAGGAGGGTGTTAGAGGATAATATAAATTATATTCTAGAATTCCACCTAACAACTTAAACTTTTAGGTGAAATGGTTTTTTAACATAAAGCTATTAGAAATAAAAGGTTCCAGACAGTACTAAAATACCAGGAATAGGAACATGTTATTTTTTAAGAAAAAGAAAATAAGATTATGACTGTAGTGTCTGATACAATATTTAATTTCTCTATATGATCATACATATATCAAGACACGGTTAGCCAAAGGAAAGATTGTCCAAAATTTATTTTAGGACTGCTTGGTCGGAAAAGGGATTACTCAGTTAATTTACTTTATGGCAATACTTCTGTTCAGTGTAGCCTTATATTTAAATCATTCAAAACTTTATTGATTCATAAAACCCCTAGTCAATTGGGACAACTTTAGTCTTTGCTTCGTTTCTTTTTTCTGGACCTGTCGTGTAATCTTACAAGCATTTGTCTTAGCCTCTCATTTGCTCGAACTTTCCGAAACTGTAGTGGTGTGAAATTTATTATTTTGAGCTGGTATTCTAGCTTTCTTTCTGATCCCCACTCTCTTTCTAAAATAAAATATAAGAAAAAGGAATGGGAAAAGGATGGTGCAGAACAGAGAGATTACTTAGACTAGCTTCCATGCAAAAAGCAGATCACGATCAGTGATGTTGTTTGAATGAGTCTTTTGTCTTAAATTTCTTCAGATTATCAAACAAAATCTCCTCTTTTCCCCCCTCATTATCCATAAACATAAAATGGTCTGTGGCAGTTCCTGGAAACTACAAATTAAGGAGCATTTCAGTAATATGTGAATCTAGAACTCCACAACTTTCTACGATCGAAGAATCTTATTACAGTTATATCAGAAGGCAGCTTTAATTGGAAATTAAGGGCAGTAATTAAAGAGGGGTGCTGCTCAAGTGGTCAAGAAAAGAGAATGATTAAAGGGTCACGAGATAACAAGACAAGTTCCTTTATGATTATCTGGAATGCAATCTTCTTAGCTTCTTATTATCGTTCTTTAATAAAGGTGATTTCTTTAAATTAGGGTTCACAGAATGGCCATGCAGATACAGATGTCTATTTCAGCATCAATCGAAAATTCGATACAGAAGAGCAATCCCATTTGGAATGTGGTTTATGCTATTGGATATAATAAATCTTTTCATAATTCCATTAATCATTATTGAATTGATTGATAACAGATAAAACTTTTTACATTTTAAAAACAACTCAAATACTCTTTGATATTTTTATAGTGATTTTTATTATTATTATTATTATGACAATGACTTAAAGGCAATTTGATATTTAAAAAAATATAAAATATAATTAAAAAAATTATTGATGAGTGTAACGCAACTCCGGCGGCTCCCGGTGGCCAAAATCTACATTCTGTTGTATTAAGGTTTTGCATTCTTTTCTCTCTTTCCCCCTCGAAATTCACAATGTCGATGCAAAATCTTAGAATTATCCCTTTATTTATAATTGTGGTCTTACTTCTATACTTATTTTTTTTTTTTTTAATTTGTTTTTGTTTTTTTCAAAAAAAAAATTAATTCTATCATTCAGTCCTAATTTGTAATATGTTATTTTTTTCTAGATTAATTCTCATTCTAATGATTGTTTTGTTCGGATCCTTTTGTTAAATTCATTTCTCTTTTCAATTTCACCATTTAATTAAAAAAATAAGTTGTGCTCTAATTTATTTTTTATTTTCATGTTTATCCTTATTATTTTAATCACTATTTTTTATAGTTTTTTTTCAATTTCATCCTTCAATATTTAATTGTTTCAATTTTACTCTTCAATCAATTAATTTTAGTTGTCCCTTAATTTATTTATTTTTTGAGTGTTGATCCTCATTCCCTTGCTGTTTTTGGATTTCCAATACCAAGCATTCCCTTGCTGGATTCCTAGATTTAAAGAGTCTAGGAACCAATATCTTCAATTGCATTAGTATTGTCGTTTGCTGTCAACATTTAAAGAGTTGTGTTTTTTTTTTTTGTCCCTCATCCAATGATCCCTGCTGGATGGTAGCCATCAAAGCTGGAAAGAATTCCTCTATACCCATCACTTCTTCCAGAATAGAGCAGACATCTTCCAGTTCTTTCTCCATTGATTCCTTGTCTGTGAAGGTGATAATTGCTTGGCTTGCACCCGAGAACCGAAAGCCTAGCTACTGTCTGTTTAACATATTTCAGAACCATATTCTCCACTGTGGCATAGTCTATGTATGATACTTGACTGGTTTGCACTAAGTTTGAAGCAATAAAACCATATAAGGTTCATGTTTTAGCAAATTTCTGTCTCTCTCAAGGAAGAGAGGAAAGTGACAGAACCAAATTGTCTTCCTCGTGCTGTCTTCTTCTTTGAAACAAAAAGGCTGGTGACAAAACTAATCTTTGAAAAGGTCTTTTTGAGATAATGATAGCCTGTCCAAGATGGGAATCGTGTAAAGTAGAGGTTTGAAAATTTAGAGGAAGGGGAGGTATGTTTGAGAAGTGTCTTTTGTTTAAAGTGTTGGTTGCATGTAAGGGAGTTATGTGGTTTTTTTGTAGTATGTTTAGCAGGGATCTATCTGAAAAGGATTGTCTGGAGGGTTAAGAGGGAGGGAAGGGTGATGGTCTATGAGTTTGATAGAAGAGTTTGCATGTGTTTGAAGTATAAGAGAGGGTGAAATATGTTTATGTTATTGTTCCTTGTTTTTCTAGATGACATTTTCATATCTCTTTCTTGGTGATCTGTTCAGAATAATCACAGGAAATAAGTAAAGTAATTTCTCAAGAATTAAAATTTTCATTAACAAAATTTTGTACAGTACTGTACTTATGTTGAGTTTAATTTCCATGCACACAATATTCTGGTAAAGCAGAAGATTTAAGTCACTAGAGTGACTTGCACTGCATCTGAGATTTGAGAGATCGCCTGCTGAAGATAGTTGAAAGTTCTTTTATGGTTGAAGAAACCCATAAACCAGAAGTCGAAACCATCTACTGTAACTATCTGCATATACTTTTGTAATGGCTTCTTCATGCTCTCACTCTGACTAACCTTTTTTATCTTCCTGAGAGGAATCACTACCTGCAAATATTAATGTAAGGTGTTAAAACATATTATGTGAGGAAGAGACAGAGAGAAATGAAGCTAATATGTTCTTCTTAGTTACCTTGTAATGGACTCTAACTGACTTTCCATTCGGAGAAGAGAATTTGACGGCTCTCTCACTACGGAAGGCAAGTTTTTGATTGGAGATGAACAGAAGGCCTGCGATAGGACCTGCTGTTGTTGACAAATAGGATTGGGAAGCCTTCAGCAATTTCTCGTCTTCGCTAACAGCAAATAACTGCTTGAAAGTTTTTTCTACCCCACCTTCTTGAAGAATTTTAGCCCCCAAACTCAACTTTCCCTTCACTGTCTCTGTAATCTTTGACCCTAGTCTCACTGCAGTCGCAAATTGATCATGAATTAGAAGATCACTATTAGGAAGAAGGGAAAAGGGGGATGAAATTTGAAGATCAGTTTATGATTCCTAGTTTGGCTGGGAGAAATATAATTACCATGCTCCCGGACACCGTTTGCAAAATTGTCAGCTTTCTTCCCTAGCTTGTTCATCCTTTCTAGAATTGAGTCTTTCTTAGTTTGTTTCAATGCAGGAGGATATTGGCTATCAGGTCCAGGCAAGTATCTCATTGGAGATCTCCTAACTGCGAATTTTTCTGAGTTGATTGGGATTCCAACAACTTGATCCTGAAATGTGTTCTTCATTTCTGATGAATAGCTAGAATTTGCTCTTTGCTCTTGTCTATCTTGTTATTTGCAAGATCAGATATCAAGAGGGAGAGTCGCTTCCTATGGTTGATGAAAACTTGCATCGTGCAAAGGTATTTAAAGGTCTTTTTCCTTGCATGATTCACCCATGGCTCATCAATGAGAATAAAGGTAGAGATGGTAAGTTTGGTTGCGTACATAAAAAGTTAATGTAGAAAGATCCAAATCTTCTTTTATGATATTCTATTCAACAACTTGGTTCTTGCAGTGCAAGATTTCTCCTCATAAGGAATATAATGAATAGGTCCTGAGGAATAAAAGAATGGAGGCAGGTTCGAATGTCGTCACCTTGCTCAGGAAAATTGATTCATTAATTTGATATCAACTTTTTTTATTTCCTGGTTAATTTTATAATAAGAAACAGAAAACAAAGAGGGAAGTTGATTTTTCTTCGGAGTATTCACATTTTTCCCTTCTCAGAAATTCAGTGGGAAATCACTCAAATGGTTTTATGGAGGATTGATCTGTGAGCCAATAAAGTTCAAGAATGCAAATATTAATTCAATGCAGGCTATCTGTGGGAAACTTAAGCGAACTTACCTCATTTTGAGAAGAGGCCCGACAAGATTTTTTAAAAAAAGTGGACAACCTTAAATCATCATCATGCAAAATCCAAATTAAGCATTGTGGTGTGCCTTTTGCTTGTTGCACACTCTGGACGGTGCCTTTTGAGTTGGCAGTTTATCTTTCTGATGCTGTCCCTTTTACAGTTTTAATAATAAAAAGAAAAAAGAAAAAGGGAGCTTAAAAGGCAACAAGATATGGTAACAAGTCATCCATTAAACCAACTATTAGTAGAATATTCAGCTTTCCCAGAAGAATAATGGAAACATATGCATGACTTGCAGCAATGGCTTCTGCAGATAGAGGTAAAACAAGTTCCTGTACTATTTTATCCTGAAAAAGTGGCTAGAAAAAATCTTGTCTTCAGCTCATCGTTTTCTTTCTTTACATATAGATCAAGGATGGAGATCAGAATTCATAGTCAGGGTCTTCATGAATTCCAGGACCCTGAGACTCCCTCACTGCTGGTGTTCTTCTGACATCAGAATTTACAACTCTAAAAGCTTCTACAGAGAATTTGATTAAGCTTTGCTAAAAGAGAATGCCTGAGAAAAAAGAGCAACCAGATTCATGACTGGTCAAAAGAGGAAATTTTAAAAAATAAAACTCGATGCTAAAACCTGCACAAATCTTATCTGGAAAAGAAAACAAATCCGATCCTTGTGGCTTTTCTCCTTTTCTTTTCCACAATCACAAGCTTTTACCTGGTCATCTCATTAATTTCAGCACTGCGTCATTACAGGGAAGACTTTGCCTTCATGGGAAAGAAAGGAAAAGCCAATGGAGGAATTCGAAGGGCGGCATCACCTTGTGCTGACGAAAGACATGTACTTTAATGCCAACAGGAAAGAGATTTGCTGCATCAAAGCCACGTCAGCTCCCTTCTCCCACCTGCCACGGAAGAGCCGAATGTGCTATATTTCACACGCTAGCTAACTCTACCGCGCTCCGCTGCTTGTTTGATGGACAAAAAACAATTAGCATAAAAAATATGTATATAATAAAATAAATAAGGAATTATATAATTCAAGAGTTGTTAAAGCTAATTATAAACTAAGTTGGAAGGCTAGAGACGCATGTAAAATTAGAATGTCTCATTTTATACGGCAAGAAGCTAGCTATTTTAAATTATTTTATTTAATTATATGACAATGGAATTTTTTCTGTGAGAATAGTAATAATTCAAATTTAATTGAGACAAAATAATTTTTCAGCATAATTCCTACTTTGGTTAATATATTTTTTTAATAAAAAAAATATAATGCTCTTGTTAATGTTGTTCATTCAATAAAAACTTAAAAAAAATTAGAATAAACTAGATAGTTGACTCGCGCTATATCACGATCAACTTTGTTAGGTGATTGTGTGTTTTTTAAGGTGTCATGAACTAAAACAATATTCAAGTTTAGAAAGAAAGACAAGTTTAGTTCTCGATTCATTGAACTACACGAAGACTATAGAGAGAGTTGGGGAAGTTGCTTATAAGTTATCATCACCACCAAACTTGCCAATTATTCATCTAGTATTTTATATTTTAATTTTATGGAAATATATGTCGGATTCATCTCATGTGTTAAGAGTTTAGTCGATTGAATTGAGAGATGATATAACTTATGAAGTGAAACCAGAAGCGATAATGGATTAGCAAGTAAAGAATTGAGATTAAAGGAAATAGCTACTGTGAAATTGAAGTGGAAAGGTCAATCGCGCGAGGAAGAGGCATGGGAGCTCAAGAATAGAATGTGTAAGGAGTATCTTTATCCTTTAGGTCAATTCAATAAGTGTTCAAGTATTAATGTTAAGTTTTGAGGAAAAAACTCTTGTAAGGTGTGGAGAATGTAATATTTTGAAAGGAAAATAAAGGTTTTAATAGGAAATGATAACAATGCCCTTGGAGGAGTAGGTTTTAAGTATAAATGATTGAGGCACACTTTGGTAATTATATAAGAATTGACAAATATAAATACAAAAGAAAAACAAAAAGAAAAGAACCAGATTTGAAGAGAGAAAACCAAGAGTGAGAAAGGAATAGAAGAGGAAATGGAAGAGAATTGGAGAAAATAAGTTTATAAGGTAAGATTTATGTTTTGATGTGTATAATTGTTTTGATATTATTAAGATTTCAAATTTGTTAAGATTTAATGTTTAAAAGTTTATGTTTGGATTTAAAAAAAAAAAAAAAAAAGCAGACCTTGACAATGTGTCGATCAAGGATACGAGGACAGGGGACCTGCAGAGTTTCCAAAGGAAATCAAGTACAGCAGATCTAGAATATTTCCTAACTTATTTATGCATGGTAATTTTCCTATTAAGCAATGAGCGCATTAAATTGTCCTAGGAAAGTCATAAATAATGTTTCCTAATTGAAAAAACTGTATAAATTCCATTCTCTGGTTTCAATCGTCGTCTGAATTAAAGCTCTTTCTCTACGTTTATTCAGGTTAGTGATTGCTGTTACAGACTCGCAATATTGCTATCAGTTTCAGTAATCATGCATGTTAATTAGTCTGCACTGTGTAATTTGAGATTATTAAAATGCTATGGGATGATCAGTAAAGCCCTAATCCTGTGTTGCATCAATAAAGCCCTAATCCTGTGAAGGGCTACAGGATAGGGTTTGGAAAGTGTTGAACTTGGAATCTTTAGTGGATATTACTAATGAATTGCTAGGGATATTTTCCTATTGCACAAGGTGATGACCTTTCCTCAGGATTTCTGGGATTTCTTGCTAATATTTATTATAATCTCTTCAATTAAACTTGTATACAATAAAAGTTTCATAATCAATATATTGTTTCTTGTGTATTTCCACAGTTAGGAACATCATTATGGAGGCTCCAAAGGTTGAAGTTGCCCATATCACCAAGAAAAAGAGCAATCATCTCTACCTCATATTAGGTGGTGGTGGTTTTCTCATCATCTTAGGCATAGCAATCACGTTTTATCTGGGCATTTTCCCACTTCCTCATAAGCCTCAATTTAACCTAAACGAAGCTGCTATCAGTGGCTTGAGATTTTCAGATCCAAACTTGCTTACCTGTAACATGCAGGTAACTTTATCTGCAAAAAATCCTAACATCAATTATGGGATATTCATTGAAAATCTCGAGGCACGTGCATTCTATCAAAACCAACAGGTAACTGTAGCAGCTGAGCTTCCGGCGACTTACGTAGGTCCCAAAACGGTCACCGTGTGGCCTCCGTTTTTGTATGGCAATGATGTATCAGTTCCTCCGCATGAAGCTGCTAATTTGATGGTAGACTTGAATGCTGGAAACTTGCCACTCGATATCAAGGTTGATGGGAGCCTGAAATGGAAGGTTAGCTCGTTCACGTTTGGAAGATATAGATTGATGGTGAGTTGTCTGGCCGACATTCCTCTTGGCAGCATGGCTAATGGCACCAGCTTTGAGTCTGGAGTCAAGTATGAGTTTGACCAACCTTGTAAACTGCGACTTGAGAGCTGATTGAGGAGGTTTCGGGGGGTTTCAGGCAAAAATATTAATATATAGGGATTTATTTGTGAAATTTTTGTTTGATTGGTTGCGGTTTTATAATTACAAGTACTTCAAATCTTTATATGCTACATTTTTCGAAACCATACACATGCATATTAGTTAGTCCTAACTCCTAACAGTAGTTAAAATAATAAAATCAATTCATTAGAATTCTACCAATCAGTATCGTAGATGGGCATGCCTTACTTTCATAAGAAGAAGAAAAGATGAGCATGCCTTAAACCTAAACCTTGGAATTTATGGCTTTTTTTTTCATTAAAAAGGAGAGAGGCTGAAACTCTTAAGGGGTGGACGACACTAAAAGCGATTGAGCTACAGCTTTTGATGCTCATCACAAACATATAATACATGACATATGATCATGCTCGCATTCACATATATAGAGAAATATGCGTTCTCCCTTCTGGGGTAAAACCTTTTTTGCAAATTAGTTATATCATAATCTCTTCAAAGTTTCAATCCTACACATGCAATAACTCAGTCTCTTTCATCCTTGGATCTACAATTTATTTTTAATTCGATCCTCATTGTCAATGTCACTCTCATTCTCTTGGTTTTCATATTTTGATTTAAGTTTTTATTTATTTATTTATTTCCAATCCTTTCAGTTAAAATTTGATGATATTTAAAGTTAGATCCTCGATGTTTTAATAGCGAGGAAGCTTATTTTGTGTTGTTTTGAGTTTAATCAGGGTTAAATTTAAGAGCATTAATGAGAAGAAAAAAAGGTTTTGACATTGACAATGAGGATCGAATTAAAAATCAAGATGTGCCACACGAGAGAAAATTATGTGGAATTCTAATGAAAATATCAAGAAATTAAAAAACAAGATTAAAAATTCAATGAAAATAAATTTAAATTTCATAAAATAACTAAGATCTAAACTTAAACATAAAAATATTAAAGGACAAGTATGAAATGTTATAAAATAAGAGACACCAAATGATCATGGAAACAATCACGTGCCACCCTATATGGAAAGAGAGCATCATGAAACTTAAAACACCGCGTTGAAAGTTGAGACAGCGCGTGTGTTCGGTGAGAAGAAATAAGAGGTTTTGCAAGGCCCTACCAACACAAGCCCATTAGTGATTACCCATTGTAACCATTGGGCATGGTCTCTAGATTTCAAGTAGGCCCATAATCAGCCCACCATCCTCCACAAAACCACTCTGTTTAATGTTTTTTTTTTGCTCATCCTGCGTTCTCCATTGCCAAACATGATTACTGAAGAACCCAGGTAAGATAAAAAAAAAAAAAAAAAAAAAAAAAAAAAAGATTTTTTTGCGCATCTATTACCGGTGCTTATGCGCTGTACTGTTTGAATATTGATTAGTCAATTCGGGAAAAATAATGTTGTTGTTATCACGTAATTAGGAGGCTGGAAATCGTTGAATTTTTCTTGCTACATGTGCATGGTTGTCTAGACTCTAAACTATTTTCTGGTTCATTTATGAGTTGCCTTCCGGATAGGGTTTTTAAGAAAAAAGTACCAAAGAATATCTACAAGGTGTGAAAAACAGAACCATTCTTGATTCTCAGACAGAATACATGCCCATGCCTGTTTCATAAAACCTTCGAGGGTTTGTCCTGGGCATAGATTTGAGAACAGTGATCCTTAAACTCGTCAAGAAATTAATAAAAAGGAGCAGCAAAATATGTGATCGACTGTGAAGAGTTGAAATATAAACGGGATCTTTACAGCTTATGGGTCATAAAAGAAAAAAAAATACATTAACTGTCTACTGCTACTTGTCTATAAGTTTGTGATGTAAAGCTAACGGATAAATGAAACGTTGTCCTATCCCATAAATGCTGCCATATTTTTCCACAGCTGCTGCCTATACAGATGTCTATGGTTTTTCTCTCCCCGTGGCTTATTTAAGACTTGAGATCGGCACCGGAGTAAACAAAATGACATTAGACAGCTTTTGCTTGCAGATAAGCAGAATCGCAGAACCTTATCCCGGCTAAAATCGGGAACCCTGGAACCAACATGAGCACAAGCAAAAAGTCCTCTGCCTTTTGTAGCCAGCCATATGTTTTTTTACCTATGAGTGGTTGTAGGAGGCATTGGATATGTCATTGGAACCATGTTCATCGGCGCACCAGGAACCACTGCTCCAGGTACTGGCGCTCTAACACCGTAAGCCATGTGTGCTGGTGCTGGAAGATTCACTGGGGTGCCAACTGCCGAAACTAGGGGACCTCCTATAGGCTGGCCTATAGTTTGAAGACCGTATATACCAACTCCTGGGGGACCTACTGGGTGTGCAGGTGGTTGTTTAGCTGCCTTCCCCGATGAACCTCCTGCAGCAGGACCATTTGTTTGACCAGTTATTGGTCCTTGAGGTGCCGCAACGTCTCCGTTGCCAACACTGGTGATGTCATGAATGCTGGATCGCCTCCTATCTTTGTTCATTGAGTTGAGACGAATAAAATACTTTTGAGCATGGCTTGCTACTTGTGTAGGTGTTCTTGTCACGACAAAGTTTCTTGATATACTTCGCCAATCACCCTTCCCATATTTGTCCAAACCAAGGAGAAATAACCTGTTCATCAGAAGGATACAGATGTCAGAACCACCAACAAAATTCTGAAATAACACGCTTATTGATTCTTATTAAGTGTGTTCACAAGAAGAAAATATGCACATTTCCATAAAAGAGTGCTGATGAAAATACAGCACTTATTCTTCAATAGGACATTAAGGGTTTTCCAATTCAAAAACCATGCAATTATAGCTCCTCACACAAACTTGTGACACGAGCTCTTGTCTTTCTCTAATTATTTGTGTAAAATAGTGCAGGAAATCAGAGCGAAAGAGAGGTTTAGGAGGGGAGATTTGAACTTCATGAATTAAAGAACAAGAAGCTTAGCGCAGGCAACTCCAGACCAGACACACCAGAGAGAACAGACTTGCTGAGAGTGCAAGTGCCCTAGAATTGCACTAAAAAGTTGGAACACGAATTACCCCAAGCAACCCCAACAGCCCAAGTTACTAAAACCCAAGGTCAAATGCAAAGTGGTGATTACAAAGTTTTTTGAGACCTTTAAGAAATAATTTGAAATAGTTAGACCTCGCTATCATGTAGACCTTTAAAAAATGCTAGCAGCCTGCACATCAAAGTCAGTCCATATCACCTGTTCTGTTCATATAGAAACTTAATTTTAGGAAGCTTCAATAGATGACCCTAAACTAACTAATTATGATATTTCAGGCTGTGGACTCTATTAAAGGAGTCTCCACAGGTGTGTGACCAAAATGATATTGGTCTGCAAAACCACATGATGAAAACAGATTCAATAGACCACAAGACCGTAAGACAAAGTTTTATGTATTCTAGGCAATCCTGAGCTCATAATTATGTTTCTAGGTTTTGGTTCCAAACCTCCAATAACACTAACAAAGAGGCCATGATCACTAGGAAAATGTGCAAATGAAGTTAGATTCACTTCAAAGACCAAGAGAAATGAAGGGAGGAAAGAAAGAAAGCAATGATCCCCCTAAGGCCTTCTAGGAATCTCCCCCAGGAGAACCTTACTGAATTTTGACTGCCAAATGTTTGCAAATTCATGCATCCTTGAAACCAAATCTCTTCAGTTGTTGTTGCAAGACTCCCTTTACAAAGCCAACATAATCTAGGCTTCGTAGTCTCCTTATTCAAGGAGAAAGTGTTTTAAAAAGAAACAGTTGCAACAATTCAGATCTAGTTTTTTCATTGGCAACTTTAAAAGGAAACTGTACGCCTTTGACCTAACCATGTAAGACAATAGGTGAAGAAACCGAAATCCAGTGACAGAAACTGGAGGCTAACAATAGCTTCCAAATTATCTAGTTCTAGTTGCCCGTGTTACCCTCCTTATCCCTGCACACGCCCATTGTGACCTAATCAATCCACCATCATAACACATCAAAATGAAGCCATTCTATCAGCTAGAGCCAAAAACCATGTATAAATAGCTCCATTAGTGGTGATCTTTCTGGGTGATAGAAGAAAAGGAGTGGAATGACAGGCAACAAAGCTTCATAGATTTATAAAAACAAGTCCCTAATCCTATGTGCAGAATTTTTGTGATTTTCCCTATTAGAATAACATGACAAATTTATCATCCACTGCCATGTGGACAACAATGTAGAAACATCAGCACAAGCCACCTAGTTTTTATAAATCTTTAGGATTTCCAACCTCATCATTGAAACCTAAATGTCATAGGCTTCAAACAAATAAAACTACCAAAAAGCATTAAGGAATATGATAGCTGTTAATGAACCAACACGAGAAAGAATTTAGCGCTTCACCACAAGATTACACCTTTTAAATCTTTTTAAAATGAGCATGTTCATGTCTCATTTGATTAATCTCCGACCTGATCAAAAGTTTCGAGAATTTATCCAACTATAAGGCCGAGAAAAATCAGAGGGAGCCTAAACAAATGAGATATAAACACGTTCAATTCTTATCCAATGCTAAGGTGTTGAACTATAAACAAAGTACAAACTTGAGAATACTCTACTCTTCTGTTTTAGATAGAGTAGCGGTTTGTTTCATGACAAATAGCTGTCTCAAGGCTAGGGTATGCAAGAGAGAGAACATACTAGATCTCCAGTTTTATAGTGATTCTTCCATTGTCTCTGTCAGCAGAGTAGCACAACTAACCAGACAATGTAAATCCTTCTTTTGTTTCCTCAATCTTCTTTAGCATTTCATTATTGCAAAGTGAATACAGAGAAGCAAACTAAATTCCAACACCTGGGAATAATGCACCAAGGAAAGATTCTAATTCATGCATCAGCTTCAAGCTTCCATTATTATGCTTGACACATAAAGGTGCTTGTCTATTGGAGCAACTTTTCAGACAACTAATCACATCATCTTAATTATTCTCTAACAACTGAATCTACATGGCAATGATGCAAATCAATTAGGTTTATTGATTTAACTTTAGATTAAGACTAGTCATTTCATCCTCCTACAAAACCGAGGATCTTTCACTTCCCAGTCCCTAGACCAGCATCCTCAATTGTCGCTGGTACAGCTATGCACTTGATATTTTAAAACAAATAATCCAGCGAAAAATATGAGGTTGAACACAGCTCATACAGGAACACATTACCATAAAAGAGAATAAAAGGTGTGCTCCATCCTAAAAGTCTCAGAAAGTGTAACACATTTGTCTCATGGTTAAAAATCAACTCTCATTCACTTGCTTCCTATCATCTCAGATTTCCTAAACCTATGTATTTGATCACAGATTAGCTGGTCTTAAGGTGCGTTAGGGATAAAATGCATAGGAATGATAATTTGAGTTTGGTCAAAAGAAAATCAAAGATTGCAACAACTCAATCAACATAACCATCAGAGCACTTGATTTGATGATAGATAAAATGACAATTTATTAATTTACCTGTGCTCATCCTCAGTCCAAGCAATTCCCTTACGGCGTTCCTGATCTGACCTTGAAGCTTTATTTCCATTATTGGAATCGCTATTATGAAGCCCTAAGTGGCCACCCTTCTTCCCAGTTCCTTCATCAACGGCATGGCTCGTTGAACCTTCTGAAGAAGAGCTATAACTAGGCAACGGTACACAGCCAGCTTCAATCTGGCTAATATCCTCAACCAGAAGCTCGTAATGATGTTTAATCTCTTCTATAGTTTTCCCGGGTACATCAGCTGAAATTTTCTCCCACCAATCTGAAGTGTCTTCAGGATATGTGGCAAGGGCATTCTCGAATGCCTTATCTTGTTCTCTAGTCCACAGAGAACTACTGCCCCCTTCATCCACAGACATCTACCCTTCTTTGAGTTACCTACAGCTAACAGCACTCAAAAGATGAGGAAAAATATCTACCAAAGTGCTCCAGAATCCAGGCCAACAGGTTTTCTTGAAAGCTGGATCTGAGTTATATCTAAATTTGGAATCACGAACAACAAGATTGACAAGAGACTTTAATTATGGGAAACCAGGATAAGTCAGGCCATAGAGGTAAGCAAGAAGAGAGGGAAAAAAAACAGACCCCGGAAAAGGTCAAGAAACCTGAACCCGAGTTCACCTCCAATAAAAATCACAGCCCCAGTGGAGTGTGTGAAGAGTTCAATGGTGATTTGCTCCACAATTCAAAAACTTGGACTCTTGTGAATTGCTGACCTGTTGTTAAATGAAAAGGTATCAAAGTTTAGTTAGACCATGAGAAATATCTGAAAATCTCTAATTCTAAGTTGCAATAAATAGCAGCAAATAAAATATACAGAAATTAACGCTACGGTGAATTTAACGGTAAATGGTAATTAGGTTTTGGGATAGTGAGAGATGAAAGGGACAATGGAGAAACCAAACAAAGAACAATAACCTAGATGCCTGCAGTGAATAATAAGAGTGTTCTCAAGGCCATTTCTAAATTCTAATTCCAACAAAAACAAGTTAACTGTGTGCCCTACTTGAAAACAACAGTTTTAACAGCACAGGCCCACAAAGAATTTATCATGTCATAATCTCCTTTCATCCTCAAGTTTTACAGTACATATAGGCTACAACCTCTTTAACTCTTTTGTTTTTTCCCCGATCTAACTAAACAGTAGAATTAATCACAAATAAACTGCAAGATTGCGTTTCAAAATAGAATCTTTCAGAACAAAGAAGAAGAAGAAGGAGAGAGGTGAAGTTATACTGTAGAAACATTTTAAATAGCAAATAAGCCAATGCATCCCATTTGGGTCACAGCAGTGAGGAAAAACTAAGATCAAACTACAAAACACTGGCCAAAGAAGCCTTTGATTTTTGTCAAATTCAGAACCCTCAGCATAATCTCTCCTCTTAAGACTCTCTGATAATCATATTTGTTTCCATCAATAAAGCACAAATAACAGTAAAAACCTTTAAGCACAACTTGTACTACTTGAGTGTGAGAAGTTATACAAAAAACAAACTGTTGATAAATAAAAATTCTGACCTTCAAAGTGCAAAGCCTTAACTTCTCCCCCACCTCCTTCTCTATATCACTGTAAATATTAGAACTTTACTTAGAAACTAATAAAAGCTGGTGACTTTGCGACTTCTGCTACGCTTCTATTGACAAAACCCGTAAGCTCAATAAAACAGGATTAAGCGGCTGATTGAAGAAAAAAATGGGAGAATCCAGAAATCAGATAAACCAAAAGAAAAAAACCATGAAAGCAAACAAAAAAATGGGTCAAAAAATCGCCTAAAAAGGGAAAGGAATTTACAAAGGGCAGCCATAGAAATTATGAATGATGTTGATGGGTTATCCCGGGGGGGAAAATCGTGTCAGGATGGGTCAATTGTTCCTATCTTCAACAACAACAACTACTACTACTTGCTTCCACATAAAAAAGACAGCTTGGACTGAAAAAGGCTCACCCCAAGTTGTCACACTGGAATCCTCCATACCCCATTAATATCTGACAAAAGATAGCACAAAAAGAAGACCCTTTTTTAGAGAAAGTGGATGTATTCGTTTTCTCTTCTTGTGTTCGCCCCCCCACTCTTTCTCTTCTCTTTTTATCCAAAATGGACAGAACCCCAGATTAATTCAGCAAATGAAGATAACCATGACCACTTTGCAGAGCCAAGAGAAAATAACAAATACCGTAGTTATAATTGTAGAGACATGCCACATGTGAATGATTACCTTTGGTGTTTTCTTCTTCACAGTCACAGATATGGATAAAAAACTTGCCAGGTTTCAAACTTTGATTGGCTGGTGCTGCCTTTATTTACAGTTTCTGGGGAATGATAATGCTGCTGGCTCCTGCTGTTAAACACATAACAGTCAAAAGTCACTCTGTTTATATATCCCATACTGGTGTTTTTAAAACAGCAAGACAAGGCTGTCAGTAATTTTTTTGGATGATTTTTATATGGATGCAGTGAACTTCCTTTTTTAAGAAAAATGGAATTTCCCATTTCAATTTGTTAAGGATTAGGTACATGATTTCTCGATTTGTTTCCTTTCAAGTTGAAGATTCTTCAATGCAAATTTAAGGAATACAAAATTATTTTATAGTTCAATATTTCTTAGAACAAAAAAAAACAAAAAGGAAATTAGCATTATTATATCTGTATCATAATAATTAAATTGTTTTTATAGTAAGATTATGTCAATGTAATGCGGTTATAAGATTATGCAATATTGCAAAAACATTTACACGGCGAAACTTACAAACGCACATGTCAAATAGAAACGACAAGTTAACGGAAGAAACTACAGAAAAGTTTGGCTATCTTTTTGAAAAAATTGAAAAGTTCAGCGCCTGCAATCAGTATGGTGGGCTTTGTCCCACTTTTTCGGCAGATTTTGAATTCAAGTTATCATATATTTATCTCGTAAGAACTTCAAATAACCGATATCCTACTTATTTATCTTACACTCGCAAAAAGGTATTTTTTATTAATAATTACATTGCAATCATAGATTATATCATCCTAGGGATTTGCATTACTTATTTAATCAATTATTGTCACGGACAGCATCATATGATGTGATCGGCTTCATCTGAAATTCGGGCCAAATGGCTTCGTGCATAAAATGCTTTCATAATGTAAGATTCCTGCTTTGGGCACGTAAGACATTGTTGGATTCTATATATATATATATATATATATATACACAAAAAAAACTAATGCTGCTGCTGTAAAATTCACACCTAGTTCCCAGTTTTCTTACGGACAGAGAGATTGTTTCTAGTTTCTGTCTTCTCTTCAAAGGGTTCCTGTTGCCTACGCTGCTGAACTCAGCAATCAAAAGATTGCTATTTATACATTCAATGAATATCTTCTCTGAATAAATAAATAAAAAAAAAAAAGGAAAAAGTCCAGGTGCATTGAGCAAGTTGCGGTGTCTTTAAGTGCAGCTTCAATTATCTGCCACATAGAGAGAGGAAGTGAAATGACAGAGCACATGTTCGTCTGATTGTTGCGGCAAGTTCATTTGCCTTGCTTGGTACTTGTTCTATCGAACTGGTGATAGATTTCTTTTTTTTTTCCAGGTGAGGAAAACTCTGTTTTTTTCCTGATGCCTTCTTCTGATCCATATTGTTCATCAGATTTCTGATCCTGATAACAAGGAACAGCAGCTTTTTCTTCTTTTTTGATGGGATTGTCCATTTGCAGGAACAAATACAAAGCCTTGTCAAGTGGATGTGGTTTGCTGGGGCAAAAAAAAAAAAAAAGATATTGCTTGGGAATCTTTCAAAAGAAACAGGTGTTGATTTTCAAGCTTGGAATAAGGGCGGGGGACAACGCATGCTTGGATTGAACTAGACGGGACGGCGCTCCGTCGTGGTTCATATTATTTTATACAGAAAACAATATTTAATTATTATTTAAAAAAAAAAAAAATGAAAACTAGAATTATAGAATCTATTTTGATATCTAATTTAGAACTCTTTCAACTCATATCATTCATGAAGAAACTCTCCATACCTTTACTGATTGGAGCAAAGAAATTTCGTTTTATTTTAAATATGTCGTCTATATAAAATATTAGAAAAACAACTTCACTCCCACAAGGTCTATTTATATTTTTTATATATATAAATCAAATTGTTTGAGTATTTCATGAAAACAGGTATTTCAAGTCCTTAAAACTTATTTAAATCCATAAATAAATCCTTATAGCTCCCACACTCTATTGGTAAATTCTTTAGATTCTAACATATCCTATATCATATGACTACTACAAAACAGCTTTACATCATGTGTCAATAATGACAAAGGCTAAACCTAACTAATAAAACTTTCAAACTTGGGAGATCAACCATAATTCTTCGTGCGAACTTGAAATCATAAAGGTGGTCCGTGGTTTTGGATAATTTCTTCCTGATTTTCTCACGGGTCCCACAGATTTTATTATTTTTCTTGCCAATCTTGTATGAACTTCATAGCATAAGTCATGTTCTTATTGGAAGTCAAATATTCTGGTTCTTATCAACTGCCCGAGGTTTTTTTTTTTTTTTTTAATTGTGCTCTCAAGTTTGTGTTCCTGAATTAATTTAACATGAACATCAGAGAAAAGATATTTTAACATGCCATGATGGAAAGCTTTGTCAAAAGGCACGAGCCGTCCTATTAACTCTCCATTGATCACGGCATTGGAGTGGGGAGTCGAGCAAAGTTGAAGATAATCCAAGCTTCCATGTCAAGATCATGGGACCAGATTCATGGAGGCTTCAGCCATCGGCCGTCGTCTGCTCGAGTTTACTGGCCTAAACTCACCATCTTACCTGGCTGATCATTGATCTGTTGGCCCGCTGATTCTATAATCACGATCTTTTAAGTCCCATTTGAGTTTGATAGTTTTGTTTAGAAATATATTAAAATTATTATTTTTTATTTTTAAAAATTAATTTTAACATCGTTACATGAAAATGATCTAAAAACATCGTAAATAATTAATTTAAAATAAAAATAAAAATAATTTTATAATCACCGAGCCTCTAAACTCTCTTTACTCGAGGTTCATGCTAACATAACTGTGTTCTGGTTATTTTATAAAATGTTTTTATTTAAAATTTATTTTTAATATAATATATAGAGAGAGAAGAAGAAAACAGCAAAGGAAAATGTATGATTTTCACGATTTATGGGGGTGAATTTCTCATTAGAGGTGAACAGAATATTACGAGGCTCGTCGTGTGCTAGATGGGCCCTATCATCATGGACTTGTGCTTGATCCAGTTCTGTACTATAAGCCCATGTTCTAACTACCACCACACTGGCCTTTTAGTTGATGCTAGCACGAATCTTCATTGGATAGCTCTATCTTTTTCACTCTGTCATCGCTGGCCTCGGTATTCCGTGTTTTGCCACAGAACCGGATTATTTTTTTTAATTTTTTTTATATATAAAAGATAATATTCAAGTTCTCAAATCGAGTA
Organism: Salix brachista; assembly: GCA_009078335.1. Lineage (NCBI taxonomy): Eukaryota > Viridiplantae > Streptophyta > Magnoliopsida > Malpighiales > Salicaceae > Salix > Salix brachista. The sequence continues at coordinate 6,450,837 of CM018576.1, read as the reverse complement.
AAAAAGAAGAATAAAGTTGTTCATTATAAATTTGTAATCGTGCTAATTAATTAAAGTTCTGAGATATCTTGCAGAGAGCTTGTGATTTAATTATAAAGTTTTTTTTAAAAAAAATCTCACGTTAGCTTTTCAAACTCATGTTAAATCTTAAATATTTAATTTGAAAAAATTATGAGATTTAATTTTAAATCAATTATATATTGAAGGATAAAATAAAATAAAAACTTCAATTATATAAAAAAATAACAATTAAAATAAAAATATATTAAAAGTGAATTGACTATCATTAGTGACTTCAACTTAACATGGTTTTTATAATAAAAAAATTTGTTGAGAAATTAAATGTTCGTGTAACGCACAAAAAAAAATTATTCACAAGAATAAAAAATATCATTTTATTTTTTCAAGCAAAAACATTATTTTAAAAACACTCACCATAATATCAAATAAATTTTAAATAAAACTCAACATCTATAAAATATAAAATAAAAAAAATATGTACAAATACAAAGAAGAACAGTCGAGCTAATCCATTAACAAAACATAAAAACTCTTTTATCCAAAATATGTTGTCATTATCTATGTAATTATCAAGAAAAGGTTTATCATCCATATGAAAACTGAAAAATAGTAAAAACAAAATGCACAAGATCACCTTCTTGTAGCCTTCTACCTATGATGAGTTTTCTTGATTATTATCCCAATAGTTGTTAGGGTATAATTACTATCAGATGAATAACATTACTTCACAAAGCAGAGAGAGAGAGAGAGAGAGTTGATCCCAGCTTCAAACTACACACAACGTGATAGACTCTTCCAGTGTTTCTTTTTCCCTTCCAAGTCTCAACTGTCCGACTCCAAATCGTCAAACCCCACATCTCTCTCTAGAAACCAGCCCTTTATCTCTCTCCAAGACCCTCTGTGATTTAGATCTCACACTTACAATGAGCAAGACCTCGATAATTATATACATAACTATAGCTCTACTTTTTCTTTTGCTAGTAACTCAAACTCCGAACAAGCCATCAAATCACCGTAACCGCCGCATCAAGATCCGCTCTAAATTCGACTTCGATCCCCGCCAACACAACCACCACCATGAACCCGTGCCTTTTGACCCCCTTGTTGCTGACATTGAACGCAAACGTGAAGACAAGGAATGGGAGAAGCATTACATTGAACGTTCACATCCTGAAGTTGTTCATGACTCAGCTGCTGCTGGTCACGAGTCGCAGCCCGAGTGGGAGGACTTTATTGATGCTGAAGACTATGTGAATGACGAAGAGAAATTTAATGTCACTAGTAGGTTAGTAAAGATGGATTTTTTTGTGTTTCTTTGTCGAAGATTGGATTTTTGTAGGTGTTTTTTGCGATGAAGTTAGGATTTTTATGGTGCTTATGCTGTCATTAGTAGGTAATAAATAAAGGGTATCCTGCATTTTGCATTTATGTGCTGAAGATTGGATTTTTGTTGGTCTTTATGTGATAGAGAATGGATTTTTATTTTGTGCGTGGTAGATATTGAATTTTTGAAAGTGTATGTATAGGTTGTTGGTGTTATTTCCAAAAATTGATGTGGCACCAGATGATGGTTATGTGAGTGAACATGAATTGACTGAGTGGAATTGGAAACAATCTGAGAAGGAAGTTATGCATAGGACTAAAAGGGAGATGGATGTTCATGATAAAAATCATGACGGGTTTGTTTCATTTGCGGAGTACGAGCCGCCCAGTTGGGTACGGAATTCAGGTACTCTCTTGCAATGCATTTTTATATGTATAGATGTTTGGGTGAGCTTTCTCATGTTTTTGAGTTGTATATTTGAAGTTTATTTCCATTCTATATTTATAAAAGTACCGTGTAAAATCATCTTCTCGACAACGAAAGTTGATAGGTTATCCATTTTACTGAACTCTGAGACATGTTGCCTGGTGCATAGGTTATGGTTCTGCCCTCTAAGTCAGTGATGTGAATCAGTATACGACAATATGGGTTAAATATCTAACAAACCGCTAACCTTTTGGTGTTAATTGATTCGGGGACTTTTTTAGATGCTGCTCAAAGAACAGATGTTATTCTCGATACTCTGTTATATGTACACTTTACCATTACCAACAAAGCTCTTTTTTTTCCCTGAATTATTTATTTTAGGACTCGTGTCAACGTCCTATTGTTTTTTGTGTGTTCGTGTGCGCAACTGTAAGTTGCTGATTGCAGAATCATAAGCCATCATGACCTTGTTTCTGTGTTTTTCAGACCAAAATTCTTTTGGTCATGATATGGGTTGGTGGAAAGAAGAACATTTCAATGCATCAGATGCAGACGGAGATGGCCTTCTGAATATAACTGAGTTCAATGAGTGAGTTTCAACTTTGGTTACCAAGTTCAATTTTTGAAAAGAGAACTTGTTTCCTTTATTCTGATTGATGTGTGCCATTCCTGATTCTTCTATATGATCTTTCAGATTTCAACATCCTGCTGACAGCAAAAACCCAAAGCTACTTCAATGGTTGTGCAAGGAGGAAGTAAGGTGACAGAGACTACATCAATTTGCCTCTCTTAGAAATTTTTACTTTGCTGCTTCTTCTAATCTGTGTATTCTTTTATTTGCCTTCTGCCTTTGGCTTCTGTGGTAGAGATTGAGGGGAGTGATCTCACAATGAAAGGGAAGGAAAAGCTGAAACATACTACTATTTGGCCCCAGTTTCCACTTTCTTCATTTTTCCTCATTGCAGTATGCTAGCCTGACTTGAATATCTAGTGCTTTTTAAGCAAGCTTATTCTAGATAGACAAAATCAGAGTATTGATTGAAGGAATCAACATCAAGACCTAACTTTGTGTTCCCTCTTAAGTTCATGAACAAAACAACAATTTTACATGGTTTTGTATAATCCAAAGAGCTGTTTTCTGGAAACATTTCGTGGACTTTACATGATTTTGTATAATCCATGGAGCTGTGTTCTAGAAACATTCCGTGGACTTTTCTCTGACATCCCTATGGCTTCATGGGGGGGCTATTTGTCACAATCATTTTACATTCAAAATTGTGGAAAGATTCAGCAGGAAAATCTGGAGAAATTTTTTTATCTGGTCTGGAATTGATAATAACATTAGTACATAAAAGGTCATTTAGATGGTCTACCTAGCATGAAGAGTTTGGAATTAGAACTATTGGTCCTTGTGGATAAAAATAAGTTTCAAAATATTGTAATATAAGCTTGTAGAATGCAGTGCTTTCTTCTTGGTTTCTAGGTTTCTGCTTTAATGAATTAAATGAGTTGCAAATCAAAAATTCACTTATCAGTAATGTACTTTTACATGTAGTTACTCTCAGTCTCATTGTACATTCTTTATTAAATATTCCTTCTCTCAGGGAAAGAGATTCTGACAAAGATGGCAAGGTTAACTTTCAAGAGTTTTTCCACGGGCTATTTGACTTGGTGAGAAATTATGATGAAGAAGGTCACAATTCTTCACATCAGTCAGACAATTTAATGGAGGCCCCTGCCAAGAAGTTGTTCAATGAGCTGGACAAAGATGGTGACGGGTAGTCATCTGGTGTTCTCTCTACTTTCGTTTGTCTTTTTTTTTTTTGCCTTCTCTTTAGTATTCTTTAATTAGTAATATTATTTCCACAAATGGTTTAGAAGTTCTATTAATACCTTGACTTGGCTTTGTGCCCTTCATAGATTTTTGTCTGACGTAGAATTGCTACCTATAATTGGGAAACTTCATCCATCAGAGCGTTATTATGCAAAACAACAAGCTGATTATATCTTGTCACAGGTAATATCTTGACTGCAAATAGCTTTTATGTCTGATTGATAATTTATGTATGACTCTGTTCTTGCTAGCCGTGTTACCCTTTTATTTGCAATGGAAAAATGATGATTTAGAAGATATTTTGAGTGTAGAAGGTCCATTTTGAATATTGTATGAAATATATTCCAGGCTGACACGGATAAAGATGGACGGCTATCCTTGACAGAGATGATTGAGAACCCATATGTATTTTACAGTGCTATTTTCAGTGATGAAGACGATGACTATGACATTCATGATGAGTTCCGTTAATTCCTGCTAGCAGGTGGTACTGCTATTCTACCTTTCCTTTTTTATTCAAAAATTTAGTCATTTTAACTATGTTTTGCACTTAAATTTATTTATTTTGCATCATTAATTACAGGATATTACTCAAACGAAGAAAACAGCAGTAGAACTCAAATTCTTTTGTGGTTTATACATCAGTAATGATAAAGTTTTTACAATGTTCACGAGGATTGCGCATCACAACTTTCTTTTTCGGTGAGTGCTCGTGCTGTCATATAATTCCACAGTTTTTTCTTTTCTTTTCTCTTCTTTCCTGAATGATTTAAGGTGCACAAATTAAGGTTTTTATTCTCATTCTTGCAGATTGCTATGGAGGCCATCTCATTCTGTAGTGAAATTTACCACTGGATCATGGTTGGACTATCGACTCTGGCAAGAATTTGTTGAATTACATTTGTTTTATAGACTTTTGGTTTTCAATTTGTGATATTCCTATCTAGTTAACTTGCAAGTATGTATTAACACCATTAATAGTTTAGAGCGAGGTAATTTGAAGCAGCAGACCGTAGCTTTTGTACACTGTCAAAAATGAGTTTCTAAAAGTTTCAGTCAAGGCGTTGGCATTCGGCTAATGCGAATATAGCCTTTTTTAGTTAATCTTATTTTTTGCTACAATCATAATTTTTCAAGTTAAAGGCCTGATCTATCAATGGAGCAAGCAAGCTTGATTTAGCAGGCTACTTTGAGCGTATGTTACATGGTGCAGTTTGACTTGAAATGGTGGTTTTCTATATCTGAATGAGTCTCAGACGCGTTTGTTAAGGAACCATCTCATCTAAAAATTTAAGTTTACAGGTGAGACCCCAGAATATGATTATATTATATTCTAGCACATTCCCTCAAGTAAAAGCTCTTTGGGCTTGAAACTTGTACAGGTCCACATTACCTTGTGCTTGATTTTTTTATCAAATAGAATGGGGGTGGTGAGATTCGAACTCGTGACCGTTGGGTCAACAAGGCTCTGATATCATGTTAGAAAATCATCTCACCTAAAAGCTTAAGCTTATAGCTGAGGTCTCAAAATATGATTATATTATACTCTAACAGCGTTCACTAATTCTGTAGATTATGTTTATTCCCATTGGTGCAGTCCTGAGAAAATCTTCCTAAAAAACACAAGTATTCATGCAATAGGTTGTGTGATTACAAGGTTGAGTAAAAACACAAGTATTCATGCAATAGGTTGTGTGATTACAAGGTTGAGTAGGGCAGCTTCGCATTTGCTGTCAAGTCTTCAAGAATTTGTAAGAACAATTGTTCCTTTGGAAGTTAAGGACATCCAGTATATATAGATATCGACGTCCAAGTTTTTGATTTGCGGGATTTGTTCTGAAAGTGCCTTTGGAACCACTCTTGGAGTCATCGCTCAATCTTCTACAGAGAAACAACTCAGCTTTCCTGTTGATGTTGCTTCGTTACAGATCACACCCAATTGTCATTTCATCACCATTTTCAGGATAAACAAGTTTTTTCGTTTTTGTCGTCATTATTTCTTTTACCAGAGTGAGAACAATGGCAGCCGAGTTTCTTACGTTTGTCTAGGAGGAGACATCGGAAGGGTGGGCTCCTTTGCTGCTGAAGGGATCAGAGCTACGTGGGGATTGAAGGGGCAGCTGCAAAATGTGAACGAGTCAAGAGCTGTTCTCCAACATGCTGGGAAAATGAAAGTGAATGACGAGTCAACGATACCAACGTGGGTTATAATCCTGAAGATGTTTTGGACGTCTCTGATTATGAGGTGATTCGTAAATTTCAATAATTATTTATCTAAAAACTTAAGTTATTATATGAATTTTTAGAATATAATTTATATTACTCTTTAATATATTTTTTTGAGTGAAAATCTTTTAAGCTTGAAATTTGTTCAAATTTATATTATTTTATACTTGATTTTTATCAAATAAAATAGGAATAATGAAATTCGAACTCAAGATCGATAGGTCTTGTTATAATAACATGTAAAGAAACTATCTTACCTAATAATTTAAACAGGTAAGTAAAGCTACGTAATATAATTTATGCAACTTTCTATCAGCAAAGAAAAGGAAAAGGAAAGGGAATGAGATTTCTTTTCACTGCACAATCTTGTTGCGTTCGAAGAGAAATTAATAAAGCCCCCGGTAAAAATAAGAAACTTTAAGTTGGCTCTGGTATTGGAATTACATCTGTAAATAGAAACCATGAAGTTAGCTGGGATCCTGATCGAGAAACAGATTCCTTCTTTGACAGCTCAGAAATTGTCTGGATTTGGGGATGGCAGGTCTCGGAAAGAATAGCATAGCAACAACAAAAAAGAGACTGGATTGTGATGTAACAGTACGGGCCTGTGTTTCTAATGATTTTATCGAAGGCTGGGTTTTAGGATGAATGCTGCAGACTGCGAAGAAGCTGGGAAGGAAAACACCGTGCTTGACGATGCTTGGGATGAAGATCAGAAAAAATTCAAAAAGATTTTATAAAATATTTAAATTTATTTACAGATAAATGGGTAATTTAAACTGGAGAAAAAAATAATAGTGGCGGTCGGTACCTACCGTACATCACGACCGACACTCTACTTTTCTATGGCTGGAAACTCTGGATCCCTCTCCACCAAGGCAATCACGATCGCCAGCTGTCTTAACAGCCCTTGACCCCAGAGCAAGAATCAATCGTCCACGGAATGTGATTGGAAGTGAGCCCCACCACCACATGCATTACCACGTGGCATGTTTTCAATTTGAGGAACCAGGGGTGGTCATGGTTCTGTGTACTGCGTCGTATAAGCCATCCAATCAACCAAATTTCACAGAGTTTTTAACAACATTTTCGGCGTCTTAAACCTCAGTACACGTGTATCGAAGAGGCAGCTTTTCAATACCGTTATATAGGTTATTTTGATATGTAAAATAAAATAAAAGTTTTATTCGGACATCTACTCAGAAATCGATAATCATGTAATTAAATAAAAAAAATTATTTGTTATAACTAGAATAGAAACTAGAAAATTAAAAAAAATAGATGTAGATTAAGATATGAAGAAATTAATAGGAAAAAATCGAAGATAACCAAAAAATAAGTATTATATTGGATTCTTCTTAAAACAAGTGGCATGTTTTTAGTGGCTTTCACCGACGAGAGGACACAGCTGATGGGAAGGTTTTGGTTCCTTCGAATTTACACTGCACAAGTGCACATAGGAAGGGTCTGTAAAGCAGGTGGTTAAAAATGAAATTTAATTCTAGCCACGTAATATCTAATTTTTATTTTTTATTTTAGTGTTTCTATCTCTCGATTTTTACAATCAAGTTTGTCTACTTTTTATTTTTTGTACTCGAGACTACATAACTTTATTTTCTTCAATTAAGTACAAAGATGGATACTTTATTAAACTAGAATTGAGAGAAAAACTCTTACATCTAGATCTTAAATCAGCCTAAATATAATAATAAAATTCCACGTATCAATAACAAAATAAAAAAATCATCATGACAATCTCAAACACTACCGTAATCAATTATATATAAAAATAAATAAATAAAACTTAATTCCGTTCGAAAATAGCCTTCAAAAAGGCTAGAGCATAAAAAGACTCGTTCAACTTTACCAATCATTGATGGCAAAGTCGAGGATAATTATTGCCCGGTTGCACTTAATCACTATCTAACAGTACATATACTTGTTTAATTTATGGTGGGAACTTTCAAGTGCGTGTTTGTAAGAAGGTATTTTACACCGAGAATAAATACGTTTTTTTGAAGAAAAAAAATGATTTTTTTAATTTCTATTTTAACTTAATTTTTTTGATGTATTTGATTTATTTTTATAAATAAAAAATATTTTCAACAGAAACCTCAAGCATACTTTTAAACAAAACAGGTGGTTAAAGTTGTTTTGCAAAGTCTTTTTTATTTATAAATATATTAAAATAATATTTTTTAAAAAAATATATATTTAATATCATCATATAAAAATATTTAATTAAAAATTAAAAATAAAAAACTTTTTTTTTTTCAAAAAAATCTTTCAACGCCCTGCCAAACAGGCGTATTGGGAAATTTTTTTTGCTGGCAATTACTTTGGGTAGTTTTTTTTTTTTTTTCATGAAGCAATGATTAAAGCATAAAAGTCAATATCGAAATTATGTTAAGTGAAAGAGAAGTCTGAATCGAAAGTATTTGGGTGTACCACAGTCGATTAGGTCCACCGACACATCATGATGCCCGAGTGGCATAAAAAGAACAGCCCATCTGATAAAATATAGTAAAAGCTGGGAAACAGAGAGGAAGGTGGCCCGTTATATTAAAAATATAAAAATTAATAGGTGATTTGATATTAAGTTTTATTTATTTATTTATTTATTTATTAATTATTATAACATAATTTAGAATTGATAGTTGACGATGCAGAAGATAAACATGAATTTGTATTTTAGGAAATAAAAAAAAGTCTACGAAATAAAAAAAAGAAGAAAAAAAGCAAGCAGTGAATCAGGATCTGTTCACGCGGCGTAGATCATGTCACTGCACCTACCTTCCTCGGGGCTGTACTGACACTACGCGTTTCTCTTCTCCTTAAGCCCATACACAGTTAGGAGGGTAGTCAAATCAAGAAATTCAAATCATTTTATTAATGTTTTTAAAATTTAAAACTAGAAAATAAATCTAGAAAAACAATCGTTTTCGTTTTCTGTTTGTTTGTGTTCACCTCCTCCCGTCAACCATCAAGAGTAGAGAAATAAATGAGAGAGACAGATTAGTTAATAACCACCTGTAGCTTTGATAAATTGACGGGAGAGAAAGAAAGGAAGCTCGGGTTGGTGGTGGGGCACATAGCAGAGCCACCGTGCTCCGTTCCGGGACCCACCGTTGTTATTTAATTAATTAATTGATAAATTATTATTGGCGAATAAGAATCGAGTCATTCATTGCTGCTGCTGCTGCTTGTAGTACCGCTATCACTTTTTTCTTGTAAATCCGTTCTCAAATATCTTTGGTCTGCCGCTTATTGAAACCAGCTAAGATACAGAGAGGATCGCGACTTGTCTTCTCAAGCAATCATTTTCATATATATAAATAAATTACAACAAAACCCTAGAAAAAAGAAAAAAAGCCAGCCCTTCTTCTTCTTCTTTCTTATGCTCCCCCTCCCCTCTCTTATTTCATATGTTTAAGGAGAGGGAAAAAGGAACAAAAACTATTTTGGGTGGGCAGAGTTGCGCGGGATGCACGAGTCGACTCGGTTTTGAGTCTGGGCTTTGATCTTATTTGAAGAACAAGATGAACACCGGGGGTCGACTCATTGCTGGTTCTCACAACAGGAACGAGTTTGTCCTCATAAATGCGGATGAGAATGCAAGAGTAAGAGAGCCCATTTTCTCATTTTCCTATTTCCTGATCTGGGCCGCCTCATTTTCTTTCTTTGTTTTTTTCGTACTCGTGTTTACTGATTTCACTTTCTGGTTCCGTTTCCTTCATTAAAGCTTCAATAAGTCGATGCATTTCAATTTTAAGTTTTATTTCTCACTAAAGAACGCTGCTTTCGTAAATGGAGATTTTAGATTATGATTTTTTTATGTAAATGCTGGAGTCAATCTCCAATGACATGGAAATGAAAGTTGCAGTGCAGATTTGTAGAGAATTGACTCATGCCCAGTCGTTAGGTCTTCCGGATCCATATACGTTATATTGATCTGAAGTTCATGACACAAGGAAAAACCAAGCATTACTTGGTTGATGCAGTGTAGAAGTAATAACGTTTACTCTTTTGTTTGTACTTTATTATTAGGACAGCTTTCTAGGATTCTTATATCTTATTTATATCTTATTTAGTTTAGATCATTATGTGAGTACCAAATTGTTCAACCTGACACCATATATACCGCAGTCAGATTTCTAAATGGTGTTTTGCCTGGTCAAACCTGATGAAATTCGGGTGAGCAAGAAAGGAGATGGTGCATTAGCTTATGAATGAGTTGTGATGATATATCAAGAGGGATTATATTGGATTTGAGATAACTTAAATCATAATTTTCCATGCATTGATTTATGATTTTTTGTTGAAGCTGTCATGTTTCATGATCAAGTGTTGAGAAGACTCATTTTGCGGTAACTTGGGTATGTACAGATTAAGTCAGTGAAAGAATTGAGTGGGCAAGTGTGCCAGATATGTGGGGATGGGATTGAAATTACAGTTGTTGGAGAGCCATTTGTTGCGTGCAATGAATGTGCTTTCCCTGTGTGTCGCCCCTGCTATGAATATGAGAGAAGAGAGGGAAATCAAGCTTGCCCTCAATGCAAGACCAGATACAAGCGCATCAAAGGTGAGGGTTTCCTGAACTGTGTTTTGGGTGTGTATGTTTATTGAGATTCCATTCATCATTTGGAGTATCAATAACGATCAACTATGTTGCAGGTTGTCCAAGGGTTGAGGGTGACGAGGAAGAAGAAGATACAGATGATTTGGAACATGAGTTTGATTATGGAAACCTCAATGGTTTAAGCCCAGAACAAGTTTCAGAGGCAATGCTCTCTTCACGCACAAACAATGGCCGTGCTTCTCACTCTAATACATATGGAATTCCCACACAAGGGGATCTTGATTCATCGCCCCTCAGCTCTAAAATTCCTCTTTTAACTTACGGCGAGGAGGTAATTCAGTATGTCATTGATATGTGCACATGAAATGAAAACCAGCAAAAGTGGGTTAAGCAATGCATTTTATTTGATTTTCTCTTTTGTTTTAGGATGCCGAGATTTCGTCTGACCAACATGCACTTATTGTACCACCACACATGGGTCATGGAAATAGAGTTCATCCAACTTCATTTTCTGATCCATCTATACCTTGTAAGTCTTGGCCATTCTCTACTTGCATATCCTTCTGTTGATTGTTCAATCTATCCAGTTCACAGTTGACTGAATGCTTCCAATGCTGTAGCTCAACCAAGACCAATGGTTCCAAAGAAAGACATAGCAGTGTATGGGTATGGGAGTGTAGCATGGAAAGACAGAATGGAGGATTGGAAGAAAAGACAGAATGACAAACTTCAGGTTGTTAAGCATGAAGGAGGATATGATGGCGGAGAACTTGAAGGGGATGAACTGGATGATCCTGATTTGCCTATGTGAGCGACCCCTGCAAACTTTTCTTTATACCATTTTTGCATTTCATATACTTGAATCTGTGTCGGCAGATGTTTGATGTGACAACATGGAAAGTCAAAGTTTTAGAAAATCTTAAATATTGGTAAGGGTTTTTGGAAAGAAATCACTTAATATCTGAAATGCCTTGTTGGACATCGTTGCCTTATGGAAAACAACCCCAGACTAGCCTTGAGACAATGGTTGCTCGCATATTTGTTTGTGACCCTGTATCCTCTTGGGGTTTGGGATGACACTGAGGCAGGAAAGAGAGTGGTTTGGTTTCATGCCAGGATGAACTTCAATCTACACTCTTGAATGCTGACATTTACTACTTAAACAACCTTATATATTTATCTTTTGAATGTTACGTTTCCTATGAGATAACTGTTGATTGGAATCAGTAATCTGTTGATTGATAAGGTTGCAAAATCTAGACAATTATTAGAATTTTTTTCAAAGTTGTTCAGTTTATTGATTTTTTCTCTATTTATGATTGTGGTTTATCCCTTCATTTATCTGGGTTATTTACAAGCTTTCTTGATGTACTTTGTCAGGATGGACGAGGGCAGGCAGCCACTTTCTAGGAAGTTAGCAATTCCCTCAAGCAAGATAAACCCATACAGATTGATAATCATTCTACGTCTTGCGATTCTTGGCATCTTTTTTCACTATAGAATTCTCCACCCCGTCAATGATGCATATGGTTTGTGGCTGACATCAGTAATATGTGAAATATGGTTCGCAGTATCATGGATTCTGGACCAGTT